>OX465374.1:16965902-17487902 GCA_950004255.1 Mesopsocus fuscifrons | reverse complement strand
GTTTTGGCGCCCCCCCCCCCTTCCCTCCTGCATTCAATACCTACAAGCCTGCACCCTAACTTGGAAGGGTAGGTATTGTTGAAGGAAAAAAGGTATTAAATTGGTTCCACATACCTACCATCTATTCAGTCAATGCACTAAAGTTCGTCCTTCTTTCTTAAACGGAAAAACTCTTTTTTACTTTCTCGCTAGCCATATATGGCGAGAAAGTATTGTTTTCGTGCAAAATTTCGAAATTGAGATTTTGGGTTTCCCATGATCCTGCATGGGGGTCCCCTGAGTCCAAAAAAGTGGTTTCTGGAAAAAGTCTGTCCGTCCGTCAGTCCGTCCGTCCGTCCGTCCGTCAGTGCGTGCAGTGCTCTAGCGCCTATACCGTTCTTCCGATTTTGATGAAATTTGGTACGGGCCTGTCTAAAATTACTGCCGAGAGACATTTTCAAGGATTTTTTGATTGGTCAAAAATTGCGGCCGCTATTGTCAAAAAACCGCCAAAATAATTCAAAAATCGTGTTTTTGGTTAGTCGGACAAGCGCCGACTGTACACTTTTCAATCTATAACACTTAAAATTGGTAAGTGTGTTAACAAGTAGATGCTTCGAGGTCATTTCCAACTAAAATTTAATTGGTTGAAAATTACGGCCGTTCTGGACCAAAGTTCGATCCTTTCGGCGCCATTCACATATATTGACCGATTGTCATGAAATTCGGTACATTTGTTTAAAACTACGTAACTTAAACATTTGTAGAACAGAATTTTGTTATCTTGAAAATTACGGCCGTTTTTGTCAAAAAAGTGTTGAGAATAAGAAACCACGTTTTTGAATGGTCGGAACGCATTCGGGACTACAGTAATAGAATGACAGCCATGAAACTTGGTAGGAGTGATCTCAGATAGATGCTCTTGGGTTATTTTCAACCGATTTTGGATTGCTTAAAAATTACGCCCGCAAAAAAATATCAAAAAAATCCCCCCCCCCCCCCCAAAAAAAATCATACGGGGCGAGAAAGTTAAGTGCGACTGTTGTCGGACCCTTTATTCTTGATTTGGAATGGGTGAATTTGAGAATAGCACTGTCAAACGAAACTTTTTTTGTGAATTCACTTTCGATCGAGAGAAGCGCTAGCCCCGACAGTTTGGCTTCCCCCAGTGCAGTTCGGAAATGATTCTTTATTCGCGCTAACGCCGAAAAGCTCCTTTCCGCTGAGCAGTTCGCCACTGGCAGAGATTTGTAAATTCGAAGTAAAATCTCCACGTTCGGGTACACATCTTCGAAGCTCCCCATCTTCATCCATGTATAAGACTGAAGGGTACTGACACACTGACTCACTCACTCACTCACTCACTGACTCATTTATCATAATTCATTTTCTTCGCTCCTAATTGCCCGATCGCAATGAAACTTTTTGCAGGTTGTAGGGGGTCCCAAACGGAGTTGAACGGGGGGTAAGCGATCCCCGTCAGCAATTGCTGAGTCAGCAAAAAATCGAAATCAAAATTTTGAGCCGTCCTATTTATTGAGCCAGCGCGACGGTACTTGCAGGGTAGAGTGCCCCAATGGCCCCCATGACGAATATGATGTGAATTCGCGAAAATTGTAATTAGCCAGGGTCGTAGCCAGGGTCATCCGAAGGTCATGACACTTTTCATTTATTGAGCCACGCGGACGGCAGTCGCAGGGTACAGAGGCCTCGTGGCCCCAGTGACGAATATAGTGCGAAATGGGGGAAATTCGAATTAGCCAGGGCCGTAGGCAGGATTAACCGAGTTCGATGACCGCATGTTGTTTATGGACGGATCGTTACGATGGTCACAGGGTGGTCTCTACTGTTGGTACCAGTGACGAATATGGAGAAACCACCGGAATGGACGCATTATTCAGGGGCGTAGCCAGGATGAAAAAAGTTCGGACTTTTCATTTATTGAGCCACGCGGACGGCAGTCGCAGGGTACAGAGGCCTGGTGACCCCAGTGACGAATATGGAGAAACCACCGGAATGGACGCATTATTCAGGGGCGTAGCCAGGATGAAAAAAGTTCGGACTTTTCATTTATTGAGCCACGCGGACGGCAGTCGCAGTGTACAGAGGCCTGGTGGCCCCAGTGACGAATATAGTGCGAAATGGGGGAAATTCGAATTAGCCAGGGCCGTAGGCAGGATTAACCGAGTTCGATGACCGCGTGTTGTTTATGGACGGATCGTTACGATGGTCACAGGGTGGTCTCTACTGTTGGTACCAGTGACGAATATGGAGAAACGACCGGAATGGACGCATTATTCAGGGGCGTAGCCAGGATGAAAAAAGTTCGGACTTTTCATTTATTGAGCCACGCGGACGGCAGTCGCAGGGTACAGAGGCCTGGTGACCCCAGTGACGAATATAGTGCGAAATGGGAGAAATTCGAATTAGCCAGGGCCGTAGGCAGGATTAACCGAAATCGATGACCGCGTGTTGTTTATGGACGGATCGTAACGATGGTCACAGGGTGGTCTCTACTGTTGGTACCAGTGACGAATATGGAGAAACCACCGGAATGGACGCATTATTCAGGGGCATAGCCAGGATGAAAAAAGTTCGGACTTTTCATTTATTGAGCCACGCGGACGGCAGTCGCAGGGTACAGAGGCCTGGTGACCCCAGTGACGAATATGGAGAAACCACCGGAATGGACGCATTATTCAGGGGCGTAGCCAGGATGAAAAAAGTTCGGACTTTTCATTTATTGAGCCACGCGGACGGCAGTCGCAGGGTACAGAGGCCTGGTGGCCCCAGTGACGAATATAGTGCGAAATGGGGGAAATTCGAATTAGCCAGGGCCGTAGGCAGGATTAACCGAGTTCGATGACCGCGTGTTGTTTATGGACGGATCGTTACGATGGTCACAGGGTGGTCTCTACTGTTGGTACCAGTGACGAATATGGAGAAACCACCGGAATGGACGCATTATTCAGGGGCGTAGCCAGGATGAAAAAAGTTCGGACTTCTCATTTATTGAGCCACGCGGACGGCAGTCGCAGGGTATATTGCCCTACTGACCCTCATGAGGAATATGTTTAGAAGTGGTGGAAATTCCAATTAGCCAGGGCCGTAGCCAGGGCACCCCAGATTGTGCACATTCTGTTCATCAACCGATCGTCATGATATTCACTAGGTGTAATATACTGGTGGTACTAATGAAGAATATGTGACGAAATAACAGGAAGTGCGCATTAATCAGGGGCGTCACCAGGATTGGTAAATTATTTATGGACGTAGCAGGACGGGAGTCGGAGGGTGTAGTGCCGGAGTGACCCCGAGGAAGAATATGTTGCAGAAAGTTGCGCAAATTCAAGGATGCCAGGGCAGCATCCAGGATTACGAAACATTGTGCGATACATGATGTTGATGCACCGGACGTTGTCACTGTAACGAGGTGCTCTCTACTGGTGGTACTAACGTGGAATACGTTAAAGCAGAAGCGTGTACGAGTTTAACTGAGGCGTACCCAGGTTGGGAAAGTTCTGACTTCTCATTTTTCAACCTAGCTGGACGGAAGTAGGAGCATGTAGTGCCCCAATGGTCGTAATGAAGAAAAGGCGGAAATTTTATGGAAATACGTGGTAGGCGGATCTGGCGGATCATAATTTATTAAAAAAACATGTTTAGATATTTACATTAGGTACTTACCTACATATCGAATTTGAGCAAAATCGGATGAACGGCGACAGACTGTCGTACGTATGTACGTCGGATGGACATTTTTTAAAAACCACTTTTTTGGACTCGTGGGACCTCCAGGATCATGGGAAACCCAAAATCTTAAAATCAAAATTTTGCACCACGACATAACTTTTTCAGCCCATGTATTACATACGGGCGAGAAAGTAAGAAGACAGGAAGGTCGCTATGTATATTTCTCATGGTATGGTGACAATTCTCAGAGTGAAAAATCTAACTATAGGAAAAAGCAAACGCAACAATCTGAACAGTCAGGAATTACTATAAAAAAACGTAGAGATCTCGGCCAAAAAACCATTCCAGTGACACCTTCACAGTGCCAAACTCCTAAAAAGCGCTGTCGTCCTAAGTTGTCTAATCTAACCCGAGAGCAACAGCTAACCGGAGCAAGCAAACGTTACGCTAAACAAAATCCAGAGGTACACAAAAAAGCGGTAGCTAAATATACACAAACCAAACCGGAAATTCACAGACAAGCAGCAGCTAAGTATGAGAAACAAAACCAACAGATCAATAGGCAAGCAGTAGCTAAGTATGTGAAACAAAACCCACAGGTCAATAGGCAAGCAGTAGCTAAGTATGTGAAACAAAACCCACAGGTCAATAGGGAAGCAGTAGCTAAGTATGTGAAACAAAACCCACAGGTCAATAGGCAAGCAGTAGCTAAGTATGTGAAACAAAACCCACAGGTCAATAGGCAAGCAGTAGCTAAGTATGTGAAACAAAACCCACAGGTCAATAGGCAAGCAGTAGCTAAGTATGTGAAACAAAACCCACAGGTCCATCGCCAAGCTGCAGCTAAGTATCAGAAAGAGAAGTCAGAGGCTCATAGGAAAGCAGTCGCTAAGTACCCCAAAACAAAAACAGACGAGACGCGTAACCGAAGGAAGGTGAAGACACTTTCCGTGACTAAGGGTGCAGGTTTTGACTACGATCCTTTATGTAATTACCCCAGTAATAAATCTATGGAAATTGGGGAAATGAGCGAGGTAAGACAGGGTCGTACCCAGGATTCAAATTTGTCGAGACGTCTCACTATTTATTTAGCCAGACGGAAGGTAGGCATAGGGTATATTGCTACAATGCCCCCATGACGAATATTTGATAATACGGTGGCAAATCCAATTCGCAATGGATCCTGTACCCAGGATAACTCATATTGTGCAAAAACTGACGCCGCTGAACAGTGGCACCGATAATTTCAGGAACGGCGGTGCCGCTGGGGCGGCGGCGGACCAATACAAGACGCCGAGCGGCGCGAAGCGCCGCGAGGCGGCTTGTCCTTATATATTATCCTATCTCTGTAAGCTAAAAGTTTTGATCTGACTTTCTGTTGATAGGTGAAGTCGCTGAAAACACAGTTAGAGAACTTACGTACTCTTTTCCGGGATGAAGTGGATGTTCTTCTGAAAGATCGGGAGGTCATAGCGGAACAGTGGAGTGCTGAAAGCAGCCGACTCAATCAGCAGTTGACACTGTTATCTACTAACCTTAGCAAGGTGTGTGAAAAGAAATAAGTTGAGCGCCGTACTGTGAAAAATGATGACTGTGCTTCCTTTTCACCCGACCAAGGGAAGAAATGAAAATGTGTGCTTAGCTATTGTTCTACCCATGTACTTACCAAATTTTTTAGACCCAAGAAAATCTTCAAGAGACTCTGAGTCGACTATTATTGGTGCAAGAAGAGAAGGAGCTGGACAGTGAAGCATGGATAAAAGAAAAAAACTCGTTGAAAAAACAGTTTTTGTCTGTCGTATATAACCGCGACGACCATTCCGCTCTCACCCTAAGTGGTGTGGGATCTTCTAGGGTCAGGTATGAACTTTAGGAAGTTTTTTTATTCTTATGAATTTTTGACGTAGAATACTTCTTTTGGCGCATTCGAAAGACGTACCTAGATAGGTGTAGGTATTTTCAAGGGTCGGAGTACTTAGACTGTTCTCACAGTCACAGAGGGAGTTAATTTTTGTTTTTTATGGAAAGAGAACTTAGGTCAATTTCTCTGTTTCTGATCGTAGGTACTATAACAGTCAGCGTCAGTACACTATCTTTAGCATTTAGCACATCAGAGAGTTTTCGAAACTATTAATTAGTGGTTACTTTTCAGGCCTTGTAACGTTAAGCTGTTGCAAACTCGAATCGAAGAACAAGAAAAATTAGCCTTTGCATATCGACAGCAGTGCAAGAACTTGGAAATGGAGGTGAAGAAATGGAAAGACCGAGCTGAATCAGCTGAAAAGTTATTCAAAGAAAAATCACAAAGTGTAAGGTCATACTTGTACTAATTCTTCCGGTTCGGTAATTTATAGAAACTCGATTTGATTCCTATTGGCTCTCATAACGAGATCGATCTTTAACACTAAACATTTTGTGTAAATGAATGGAATTTTCAGTTGGCTGCAGATTTAGCCCTAATGAGAAATCGGTGCGAAGAATTGGATCGTAGACGGCTCGTTGAAACTGAAGGGTTCCGGACAGACATCAGACTGTTGCGTGATCGCCTCAGAGAACTAGACAAGAAAATTTTGAAGGTAAGGATAAGAAGGCAATTATTAAAATGCTGAAACAAGCTAGGTGGAGAGATCAGACCACAGAGTTCAAAGTACGGATTTTAATTTAGTCCCCTCCTGATAGGCTTGGTACAGTTCGGTACGGTTTTTGTTTCTTTTAGATGAAATCAGAGGAAATTTCGGCTGCAAAGTTGCCCCCTGAAGAGGATTTGAACACATCCACACGTCACACTCTACAACGCGCCAAGCAGTTTGAAAAAGAAGTGGTTGCTTTGAAGCACAAATTCGCTTCATTGGCTTTTTGACTATTCCGTCCAGGAAGAAATAAAGTCCGACTATACAATAAAATGAACGTGTATTCTGTTCCATAACCATAACAAGGAAAAGCTGCTAAGGAAACACACTGGCAAGGCTATTCTCTAATGAGCTCAAACCTCACGTGCGGAAAAATCGTATTAAGTGTTCAGGAAAGGTACGGTAGATAAGCTAATGATAAATTCTTAGAGAATAACTTATAACTTGCTGTTGGCGGCACAACTGTGGAAACCATATGCCACCTAGGCCTACCTGCTGACGTATTTTATCATCATCTATTCTGTAACACGGGGTGAGTCAGAGGGCTTTTGGACTGAAGGGAACTCTACAGGCTAGAGGGTAATATCCCCACCTCTCTCTTCTCGACTAGCAGGTACAGTTCCGTAATAATGGGACCCTCATGTACCTGCCGAAGTATAGGTACCTACATAGGTAGGTACTTACCTATCTGTGCAGCATTATTTTCTAACTAGTCAAGATGAATCACCTGCCAAGTGAAATAATATAGCACCAAAGTACATCAGTATGTAGGTCCCGTACTAATTCTATTTTTATGTTTAAAAAAAGCCGGGAAAAAATAGCCAACTTGAATGTAATGTCATTTTGTCATGTTGCCTACCTGCATTCCCATGTTTACGGTGTTTACGCATGGAGGAAATTTTACAGTCAGATTCAGAAATTACTTTTAAAGTTTTATTATTTATTTTAATTAATGTAAAATCAGTGCGTTTGTGTCAAAAACAGGTACAAGTTACTTTATTTATTGTGTCATATAAATTTTACTTATTTGGCTCTTTTCCAGTTTGAGCAAAAAATGAATTTTGCCTGATATCAAACAACATGTTGGAGTGTTCGTTTACAGATTTTGAAAGTTTCTAGTTTATAAATAGTTTCTGGTTCCCCTCACTTGACTGTTTATACAATTTTTCATCGCCTCTTTGGCTATTAACAGTCATTGGTACGATTAAAATTGGAATCTAGGTGTGGATGGTATTAGTAAGTAAATGGTAGTGGCCTTCACGAAGAATGACCTCACCAATTCCAGCAAGTGGTGATCATTTTCTTTACGGCATGCGCTTACTGAATAGCAATTGTTCTAGGAGTCCGGCATACATCTCGCCTTGAAATTCGATGACTATCGTCACGCATTATCTTATCGTGATGACGGGAAGCGTATGGAATTGTGTGTGAGTTCCACTCCCAGCTCTCTTAGAGATTCATCATGATGGAAGAGGAGGATTATGATGAACTGGGCGACTTTCCATTCGCAGATGGTGGCCCCACCCTTGGAGATGTTATTTTTGGAACCCCTGCTGCAGCTGAAGAAGTAAAAGGTGGGTTACTGTTTACTGTTGATGAACTCATTCTAATTTGGTGCTCTAAATAGGTATTATACAGTAATTTTGCAGCACTGCGTTCCTTCTTACCTACCAAATGTTTAGTTAAGGGTCCGCTATACCTGACGGTGCATTTTTTGCCGCCCATAAGATTAACATTGCGAGCGGCGATTCATTTTCAAGGTTTACCCTTGGTTGGAAAGACACAAAATTTTGCCTGTAGGTACCTTGCCCTAACAATGTTCTAGGTCGTGTTCGAAGCAGATTTCCCATTTTTTTTACTGGTTTTTGAGATATAGCACTTTTCTTGAAGTATGCGATGCTAGCATTTGCAAAACAGTTGCAATAAAAGAAACCAGTGAGAAATTGGGAAATCTGCTTCGAACACTCCCTAGAACATTGTTAGGGCTAGGTACAGGCAAAGTTTTGTGTCTTTCCAACCAAGGGTAAACCTTGAAAATGAATCGCCGCTCGCAATGTTAATCTTATGGGTGGCAAAAAATGCATCGTCAGGTATAGCATCCTCTTAAACTATGTTTTGTTCCAGATAACGGAGTTATTCCCTATCTGAGCATATATGAACCTCCAGTGCCTTTTAAAAGTCTTAACCGAAGAATCTTCATTCCAAACGTGCCTGTCACGGTACGCATCAGCAAATATGAGCGCAATGTGACGAAGCATTTACTTAATCCTTACTTGTGAGTATAGTACCTTTTATAATATAACGATTTTGAAGGAATTGCCCTTTGGGATTATTAGGACCTGCGCCTCCTGCCGCAGCGCACCATATCAAAATAATTGTAGATGAAGTCCAGTGCATTTCTTCTGTGAAATCTATTTTCCGCTGGTAACTTTTCATCTTGTTCTCCTGTCACGGATATAACTGTACTCATAAACAAGTATTAAGTAGGTATTGTTTTCCGTATTCTTGCTGGTGATACAGCCACCTATACAGTTACCTTCTAATGGCACTGAAGCGTCATGTGCATATCAAGTAAATTGTTCGACTAGATTACTTTAGGCAGGCTGTAATGCCCACTGTCTAAAATCGCATTCCACTGTCACAGCCAGCAGTGCCTATGACGATGCTCATTCCAAGTTAATTAAGCCCACCATAAGATGGTCATGTTCATTCTAGGTTAATTAACCCCATCTGAAAACCACTTGATCCCTGATAAATCATTATGACAACCACCAAGGTGCCTTTGTTCCTTATTATCCTTATTATTTATATCATATTCAGTCTTATTTGGGTGTCTTCTTTGTTTTTCCATCGAAAATCGAAGATGGGGCAGTGGATGTAGCCCAACATCCTTGCCACAACTAAACCTGCTCTGCTAAATAAAATAAGGTTCTCTCGTACACCTATCGCTCACAATGCTTTAATTTTCAGATACACTATTGAACTGGAGCATGGGCCGTTTTCGTGGACAATATACAAACGCTACAAGCATTTCCTTTACTTGCATCAACAGCTCAAGCTTTTCCGAGCGAGTCTTTTCATTCCCTTTCCCTCCGAAACGCACAGGAAAAATCGACAAAGCTTCAAAGATGGAACTGACCGAGGGGACAATCAAACCAAAACTATTTTTCCAAGGTAATATTGAAAGACCTGAAAACTGGAGAAGACATTTAATTGCGATTACACGGGGTCAGTTTTGCAGGCTTGAGCTAAGGGTAAAATAACAGGCATAGAGTACCTATAACTAGGTAACGACAACTGAGATCGTTTTGAAAATTCCAAAATATTTTTTAGGTTGCCAAAAAAGCCAGAAATCATGGTGGGGTACGATGAAGTGGAGGAGAGGTCGCAGGAGCTGGAGCAATACTTGCAGAACTTGCTCAACATACCATTCTACCGCACGCACTATGAAACCGTCTTCTTCCTGGCCACTAGCCACCTGTCTTTCGTCTCCGGTCTCGGCATCAAGAGCGTGGAAGGGATGGTGAAGAAACAGACTGGCAGTACGCGCAGAGGATGTTGCTGTGGGCTGCTGGAGTGCGCTTCCTGCTTGAGGTAGACCAATTATTGTTTTTATCATAGATGATAGAGAAGAGTAGAGGACCCCAACTTATCTCTGGTGGTACTTATTTCCTACAACTTATCATATAGGGAACACATGCTGTGAAATTTTTAATTATTGTTGTTCTACACCTAGAAGGAGAATAAGTAAAAGTTTTGCGATAATTGCCCCTTAAAATAGAGTGCTAAACAACTTAACCATTTTCACCACACGCTATCCAGTATCTGTCGTGCGTACTCTTTCTTGTAAAATTTCATGTTCCAAAAACTCATTGAAAATCCGATTTTACTGTTCCCACAATCCAGTGGGCCTACAGACGATGGAACACCTGGTCTCTCCATTACAGATCTTGTTAATATCGTTTTTGAAAACTTGTACTAGGTTCGGCCACGTGCTGAGTGATATGTGCGGCTGCTGGCGGGAGCGGTGGCTGGTGGTGAAGGACACGTGGATGGGGTATTTGCGTCCCCGGGACTCGGCTCTGCGGGGTGTTATTCTCTACGACCATGGATTTGAGATCTCCGCCAGTCTGTACAGCTCTGCCATCCAGGTGTACAACATGCAACGACGAGTCGTCTTCAAGTGCCGAGGCCGCCGCAAGCGCGCTGAGTGGTGTCAGACTATTAAAAATGTCGCCAACAGACAGGGTAATTTTTATTTTTTTGAGGGTGATGTACGAAATAAATTACTCTTTTGGCATTTCGTCCACTTTGTGACACTCCCCTCTCCCCCTGAATTATTTTCATAAAAAAAGGAGTTTAAATGCATTCAGTGAGTCCCAGTAACTTGTCAGAGCTCCTTTCACAGAGATTTAGAAAAAATGCCTGTCAAAAAACTGCCACATACTTAACATTTGCCCAAGATCAGTTTGTGGATAGTCAACATTTAAAATAAAAATATTATGAGGATTTAAACAATTATTTGACTATAACTTGATTATAAGTACAATCGAGTTCGAATGTTCCAGGTTTCGGATTTACTCAGCGGAACCAAAACTCCTCGTTCGCGCCCCATCGAAGCGATACCATTGCGAGTTGGTTCGTTGATGGGTCTTCCTACATGTCAGCAGTCGCTGACGCCATCATGGGCGCAAAGGAGGAGATATTCATCGCTGACTGGTGGCTAAGTCCAGAGATCTATCTCAAGCGGCCAGCGCTGTACGGCCACGAATGGCGGCTGGACAGTTTGTTGGAAAAGAAAGCGGTAAAAATACGTGTACTAGTTCGTTTCTGATCTTTTTGCCTCATCGCAACTTCATTCCTGTTTTTCTGGTGCTCGGGCGGGAAGCATTCGAATGATTCCTATTCATTATTTGCTCCCTGGAGCAGAGGAAATTTGTTAGACGATGAGATTTATTAATTTTATTTTCAGGCTGAAGGCGTGAAAATATTCGTTCTCCTTTATAAAGAGGTGGAAATGGCGTTGGGCATCAACTCATACTACAGCAAGTCGCGCTTGGGCAAGTGCCACAAGGATAACATTAAAGTGAGTCACTGTATCGACATTTTACTAAGTTATTTGTTACTCGCTTTCACTGGATTAATCGCCGTTTTTAAATGGGCAGATATTACGTCATCCTGACCACGCCAACTCTGGCGTCTTCTTGTGGGCTCATCATGAGAAGATCGTGTGCGTGGATCAGACATTCGCTTTCTTAGGTGGAATTGACCTCTGCTACGGACGCTGGGATGATAACGAACACAGGTAAGAAATTAGCTCAAGCCCTATTACACGTTTCCATTTTTTTTTAACGCTCGACGTTCAGTGATCATGTGATGAGTTAGTTGTTAGATTTTTTGACCGAAGCCAATTACGAGTTGGCCGAATCCAGTTTAGGCGTGGGCCGAAGCCAATACATCGATGACGTAAGCGGAAAATTTTTCCGTTACGCTGGGATTCGAACCCGGACCACTCAGGACACAAAGCGGACCCCTTCACCGCTCGGCAACTGAGAGGCACACGTTCGCATTTCTATTCTTCTTCTTTGTGAGGATCACAATTTCCGTTTGTTACTGCTTAACTTATGATGTGAATAAAACTGAATTAATTTATACCATCGACAGGCTTGTTGACTTTGGAGGATACCTCCCGTCCGGCGATAATCCCCACAAAAAGAAAATCACATCGAGCCGTCCACTAGGAAGCCGCCCGCGTACTGTCGCTACCCTCGTCCAGAAGTCAAATAGCATCGGGCTGTCCACTGTCTCCTTGCCAGGGTATCAATCTTCCTGTTATTTAATGTTGTAATGACTGAACTTCATAAAGTATTTAATGTGTTAGGACTTGATATTCGACAGTCAGTTGTATAGTCGCTGTTAACAATAACAATGTCAAACAAATTATTCCGTTGTGATTAAACAATTCTACGGTGCTCATTGTGTGTTTCGTAACGACACTAGTTACAGAATTTGTAGTCTTGTAGCAATGTACAAATCTGTTAACAAAATACTCTACCGTTTTGTAGGAATGGCAATGGTGAAGCGGCGACGGATGTTTCTGATGACATGACGGAAGTTCCGATTGAAATCCTGGAGATGATTGAAGGTAAGGTATTTCAGAGGTTCATGTCCCAGCTCAAAATTTGTCAGCCAGGTTTCTGAAAAATTTCCTACTACTGTCTCTTGGTATCATTACCTCGGATTACCTTAAAAAATACCGGTATATTATTTCAGGCGCGGATGACGTGGCAGTTGCATTGCAGCCATCTGCGGAGAACATTAAAGGAGACTCTCCGGAGTTTCAGCGCAAGAGTTTGTTCCGGAAGTTACAAGACACCGTGCAGGAGTCTTCGAAGACTCTCCTACTTAAAATGACTGGGGACGCTGAGGAAGAAAGACTTTCACATGAACCCGAGACTGAAGCTACAGTTGTTGCCGAGGAGTCCAAGACATTCGAAAACGCGTAAGATTTTCACAAACTACTTAGACTGATTAAGGAATCTCTTCTCTGCGAATTCTTACTCTGTCCCGCCAGTGAAAACTCAAGAGGGAAAGCCTATCAAAATCTAAAAAATGTTGGAGCTATATTATCAAAGATTTTCTGATTGCCTCCCTGTACGTAGAACTAAAGTTTACTTACTTTTTCATAGAAATGTCATAACAGACGAAGGTGACGGGCTCAAAAGTTCCGTGAAGTATTGGCTTGGCAAGGATTACTGCAACTTCATCGTCAAAGACTTCTGTGACCTGGACTCGCCTTACCAAGGTGCGTCATCACTGAGACAATCCGGCAGTTCAGTTTTTAACCGTTCTAAAGTCGCAGATTTTGAATATGGAACTGGGAACTTATCATTTCCGTTTCTTGTACGTTTGGTGGACATGTGTACTTTTACCTACTAGTATTTTTATCTTTCCTGTTTTTGTGGCAGACCTGGTAGACAGACACACGACGCCTCGTATGCCATGGCACGACGTGGGGGTGATGGTGCATGGTGCCGCGGCGCGCGACGTCGCCCGCCATTTTATCCAGCGCTGGAACGCCACCAAGCTGGAGAAGGCCAAGAAAATGCCCTGCTACCCATACCTGGTTCCCAAATCGTATGAGGCCTTCGAAGACACGGTCCCTATGGGGGATGCAACCCAGTATCGTGTCAGTTGCCAGGTACCGTTCCAGTTTTGTCACGTTTTTGCAAGGAACTAATATTTTCTAACTGGTTAGCAGGAGTGTAAAAGATTGTACAGCACAGGTGTTAGCTGTGGTGTTGAAAGATTCTTACGTTGCTTGTGTTCGACAGGTGTTGCGTTCGATATCGGCTTGGTCAGGTGGCTTTCAGGACCCTGATCAGTGGGAGGAATCTATTCACGAAGCGTACATCACAACTATTAGCAAGGCGCAGCACTACGTCTACCTCGAAAATCAGTTTTTCATCTCACTGGCCCGCCAGAATCCATTTGTCAAGAATCAAGTTGGAGAGGCATTGTGCAAGCGGATCCTACGCGCCCATCGGTGAGTACTTTGACTTATAATATGACGGTTGATCTGTAGTCTTTATGTGAAGCTGCCTTTTGTACGTCTTCAAAAAGGAAAACCTATCTTGATCCTATCCTAGACTTCTTATCTTTGCAGAGTGGAGAGCGTCAAATTGTTGTTTTATTTTTTCCTCATTAACTACTCTTTTTTCAGGGAGGGAAAAAAGTTCCGAGTGTTCATAGTTCTGCCTCTGTTACCGGGTTTCGAGGGAGAAGTGGGCGGAGCAAGTGGCACGGCACTCCACGCTATTACGCATTGGAACTATGCGTCCATGTGTCGTGGCACGGACTCTCTAATGACACGACTCGTCGAGCAGGGTGTGGAGAGGCCGCAGGACTATGTCTCTTTCCATGGCTTGAGGAATCATAGTCAGCTGCACGGCGAGCCGGTTACTGAACTTATTTACGTCCATTCGAAGTTGCTCATTGTGGATGACCGTGTCGTCATCTGCGGGTCTGCAAACATTAACGACCGCAGTCTGCTGGGAAAGCGGGACAGTGAAATTGCTGTCATTATTAAGGTTAGTTCGTAGCCAATATAGACCAGTTTCCTTTCGATGTGAGGATGTGGTATAATAATATGAAATCAGCTTAAAAACACAATCTTATAAAGCCTAGATTTTATTAATAACTCTTGTATTGTTTCATATCGTTTTGATAAGTTATTAACAGTCAGGAACCTTCATTGAACCTTATTACCGCTTTGTGCTTACCCCACCGAGTCAGAAGGACTGAGAGTTATTGCCTTACATTTCAGGACGAAGAACTTGTGGACGGGGTGATGGACGGGGAGATTGTGCCAGTCGGCCTGTACGCCTCCTCGCTTCGTAAGCAGCTATTCTCAGAGCACTTGGGACTACTGGAGTCAGGCACTGCTGGCACTGTCGATATAGTAGACCCTATTTCGGATAATTTCTTCCACAACGTCTGGGCAGCTACTTCTTCAATGAACACTGAGATTCTTGAGGAGGTACGTGGACGAGATATTAGCCCATGATCTTTATTAATTTTTTTCCAGATTTTCATTTATTATTATCATTTTTTTAACAGGTGTTCCGGTGCTTACCCTCGGATAGAGTGACAACGTTCAAAGAACTTCAGGACTACCATGACGAAATCCCACTGCTGACTACTGACCCAACTGCTGCAGCAGCGAGGATTGCCGAAATCAAGGTAAACCAGTAAGGCTTTTCATTTAAACTGTACTCAGTGCGTTGTTGCACAGGCTCAGTGGAAGCCATGATTCGAGTTTTTTCTGTGCGCGAAATCAGTTTTTCAGCAAACAATAAACAAAGTATTTTTGGCGGGAATCTTCACATTTTTAATTTTAATTTATTTTTACTCTCTGCCAAAAAAAGATTTGATGAAGATAAATAAATTTATTGAATTAAATAATTTGTCCCCAGGGCCACTTGGTGAACATGCCGCTAAATTTCCTCAAAGAGGAAACGTTAACGCCCAACCCGAAGTCCGTTGAGGGAATGATGCCAACGGCTCTTTGGACTTAGAAAGCTCTTCGAGTCTTCGGCAACTCACGCAGCTGTCCGTGTGAGAAAAAAACCATCAAACTGAATATTGAGGAAGACGGAGGCGGGTTATTTCGAGTAAAATAGGTTTTTAATTGAAGTGCCTTTGCGAAAAGCAGTGCCTCTGAAAGCTAGTAAAAATTAGAGTCTACCGTATTGAGCATTTTAGACAATTCCAATTTTAATTTGGGGGCCTTTTTAGTTTTATGAATTAGTGCGCAATCGTATGAACAAAGTCGGGTTGTTACGTATTCTGCGAAAATATTAGCTTTGGACAGTTTTCGTACCGGACAATGGTGCTAGGTGCTTTTAAGATATTGCACATTTATTGAACGATTATTTTAAGTATTTTACAGTATTGATATTATTTACAAAAGGAAGCACAAATTCTCCAGTACAAATGTCGTCACCTATCAGTGAAAAATACTAAACAAATCGAAAACACATTTCGTACCCGACAATTCTTAATTTTTTTTTGGGGGGGAAATACTTTGTTCTGATAACAGAAAAATTATTGCAAAGCCATCCCTGATTGAGGTTATAGATCGAGCGAGTTTCCGATTTTGTGAAAGATAAAAAAAGTCAGGAAATCACCTCTTTTGTAAACTCCCGACATGAATCCTTATGAGGTGGTTTTAAAACTAATTATTTTTTTAAACGAAGAATTTCCTAACATTTTCGGAGATTTGTAAGGTTCAGGAGCTGTTTCTGTTTGCTTTCAATTGTCACTCTCGATGTAGTTAAGTACTACAAAAATGCTCATCACTTCGTGCAAATTTGCGGTGCTAATATTAACTGACAGTGTCAGTGAACAAAAAGTGCTCATGTTCAAATTAATCCATACTGTGCCCCTCTTGACCAAAGATTTATTTTATTACATGTATTTTTTTTAGATTTCATTTAAAGGAGTTTGACCCCTCCAAAGTGGGAAGTGGAACATGTGGAGGTCTTGGGGGTCAGTAAAGAAGCAGAATCAATGGTATATAAATTGTCAGCGATATTATTACGGTTACGGGTTACGTAGTCAAGTTCGTTGTAGAGTCATGAGTCAGAAGGGATACGTTTGAAGAACGAGTAGTTTTATATGTCTTATATAAGGAGTTCAGTTGTGGGTACCTATCTCTGTTGCGGATTGCGGATTTAATTTATAGTTGTGTTGTGTTTTACGTCCTGTATTCTTGTATGTCTGCTTTTAGATAAGGTTCTAAATAACGGAACAGTTAGGTATATTGAAACTTCCCTTTTTCACGTCATAGCAGTTACTGGTGGGCCTGAGTAACGCAGTGGTAACTGAAGTACCGCGGAGATATGCATTTTCAAATATTTCCACATTATTAGGCCATATATTCTGGCTACCCTGTACACTAATGGTAGCCTTGCGTGGATTGGGACTGAGGTGGTATCTGATAGAAACAGAATAATTTTAAAATTTTCTATTGAACTTAGGATAGATAAGTAGGAATCACTGTCAAATAAAAACATACATTTACTACGAGTATTAAATAAGGTATGTACAGAAGAATCCCCAAGCGGAGTCCACTGTATCAACTGAAATTGAGGTTCCTATAAAGATGGGAAAAAGGTAGGTAGGTAGGAAATGTGAATCCACATTCACGCTCGATAATCAGGTAGGTACTAACCAAACGCATCAGTGGAAGTTTAAAATTCCAAAGCTTTTTTTTATTGAGAAGGAGGTATCAGATTATTCTTTAAACGGCTCTCTCTAATTCTGAATCGGCTTTAAGATTTCAATTGAAATTACTCTCATATTTTGGTGAGTAGTACCTACCTGTACAGTTCACACAATAATATTATCTGGAAAGCCAAGAACTAGCGGAAAACAACTTTTCTACCAACTGGTACTAGGTAGAGTATTTCCCATAAAAGTAAAAAATTAAGACGGTAACTACCATCTAATAGCATGCCTCTCTCTCTTAAAATTGCATAGGAAATGTTACCCATTTCTACCTAGGTACCTAATACTGTAATAACTGGCAAGGCCCTAAAGAAAGGTTATAGTCATGTCATAACATATGAATATGTATGATCGTGGCAGTGTGATTTGTCGTCTCGAACTCACAGTGCTCCGATCATGCATGGATTGTTTCTGCTGCTAAAGCCACCTTGTTTTGGGGATAGAATTCTTCCACTTTCGGGACAGGATAAGTTCAGTAAGCACTACTCTACATCCTTGAAATAGGTAAGACACTTCAGGCTATACTGGCCTATTGTCAAGTGCTGACTTACACGATAAAAATTCCGAAAATACGCAAAATACAATGAAAGTACGATTATAAACCGTTTCATTTCTTTTTCCGGGAGGGCCAAATAAAGCTACCCTAATGTAACAAATAAAGATTTGAGTAAAGCTAGCAATGGTTAAGAGGTATTCTCCCATTAAAATCGGAACAAAATAATTTGCCCAAATGCCCTTTCACATGGGAACATAAACGCTATATTTCCAGTCTGAAATTTTTGAATGCTACGTGCATGCTTTAGCTTGGGTAGCGCTTTCTACTCTCTAGTTATTCAGACAGTAGTCACTTTGCTGGGGAATGTTGCGTTGGCGCTTTGCTTGAGGTTAGTGACGGGTTTGGCCTGGGGCGGACAGTAGTTGTACGGGGCGACTATTGCAGACACTACACTCCGCCCTTCTGTTCGGCCTCCCTCCCAGGTGGAGAAGTCACCCGAGTTCCGCACTGTTTTGACCCTGAAATTTGTGGAATAATGAATATTAAAAGATCTGTGCTTAAAAAATTTGGGACTTGAGGCTGTGACATACGTTAGGAATAGAGCCTGAAGGAGATTGTAAATACGGGACTCACAGCTAATTTAAACTTTTTTCGCCTAATTCCCACCAAAAAAGGAAAGATGAAATGTGTAAAGCGCCTGGCTCTCCGATAAACACAAACTGAAAAACTCATCTAAAATGGAATCAATAACCCGAGCGTAAGATGTTCCTTACCTGGGGTCCGGCTTTGGCCTGGTTTCACCCTGGAACGTGGAGCTGCGAACGATTTTGCCAGACGTGAGTTCCAGCACTTCTTCCTGCTCGATCACTAACACCTCCTCTTCTGGCTGGGTCTGCGCGTTAGTGATCCACACCCGCGTGTCTTTCCCTCCGTTCACAGTTTTCCCTCCTTTCTCTTTCTTCTTTGTCTCCTCCACCTTCTTCCATAAACTGGCGATCTTAGATGTTACTTCCTTCTTAGGAGTCTTCGGTTTAGCAGCCCCTTAAAAATACATTACCAAAAACTTACACTAAAACAAAAATCGCAGAGCACCAATAGCCGTTTGAGCGACAAGATATAGACGAAATGGTAAAATTCTATGAAATAGTACCTTGCCTGGCCTTTTCGGGGCTCGCTGTCGGAGGCGTGACGGAGCCCTTCACACTTTTTGCGCTACCCACGCTTTTAATGCTATGGTTACTAGCCGAGTTCTTCAACATCGAAGTAGAGGCAGGTACCCCAGACGAGCTGTGGCGTTTTGTGGAAGTCCCAGTACTGGAATTTTAACAAGAATACATCTTTGAAGAGTTCTAAATTGGAACTGGCTAAGGATCAACGCGGATTAAACTGATATCAGTGAAATTTGAGAATCCTGAAGGCCTTTAGGTACTACACGGGATACAAAACCCGGGACAGTTGAACAACAATCTATTCTAGTTCTGCAATTAATTCTAACGTAACAACGATAACAGCGGGATGAGAAGGTTACATACAACAAAAATGAAGCAGAAACTTACGTTTGACTAGAATAGTTAGAAGCAGAGCCTACAGAGCTGTGTCGCTTGTGCGTTGCGGGCTGTGGTGCAGAGAGGCGTTGTCTATTGCCGCTTGGGCCGGCGCTGGCACTGGCGCGGCTAACATTACCACTGGTGCGCCCCGCCACCCCACAGCCAGGTGCAACCGCACTGGCAGGTCGAGGAATTCCGGGCCGAGTGGTTTTCGGCTCAGGCAACCGTGAACTCCGAGTACTGTTCTCGTCCTTTGTAAATGTGCCTACGACATACAAAGCAATTTAGGATGGTAGTAGGACTGAATTTGAAAATATTTTTCTTTCTCATTTTTACCTAACCGGAAAAAAAATAAAAAATCGTTTTGGAAAGGAAGAGTAAACTGGTGACACTACGGGAACGGGTTGTAATCAAACTGATTCTAACTCTAGATTATCTCACCTTCACGGACGAGAGGTGGGGGTTGTTGTAATTTGGGAGAAGCACGAGCCGGGCTCCCGCTCGAAGGAACAGCGCGAGCGGCCACAGTGGCAGCGGTAATCTTGGGTGAGGGTGGACTTGACTTGGTGGCACGTTGCAATGAAGGGGAGGAGTACAAGGGTTTGCGGCGACCTCTTACTCCCCGCACCACTGGCTCATCCTCCTCCGCTGTTTCCGCACCGGGAACTGTAATACGAGGGCCTCTAGCTGCCTCCTGCTCTTCTTCTCCTTCCTCTTCCTCTTCTTCTTCAGCTTCCTCTTCCCTGTCACTTTTGTCTTCATTTACTTCTTCTACATGGTGTACTCGATCAGTCTCTCCATTCTCCACTATAGGGATTTCCAAACTGGAAAAATTGGAGCGAGGAAAATTATGGATTTGTTTACCATATTTTGTACCAGCCTGTAAATCTTGATTTATGCTGGAATACTCTTGCCCCTTGACGTCGGTACTGTTCACCAATCTCGCTTAATTTACCTTTATGAAATTCGGTTTTCATAAGCAGGAATGGGAGCCTAGTTTTGGCAAGAACAAGACTGTCTAAGGGACCCACTAAGAGGGTGTGGGATGGCCGGTTTGAATATTATCACATCTATCAACTAAATATTTCCACAAAATGTATCTGTAGATAACGTTGAGGCATATTATTTTTCACAATTCTGAGTCTGACAATGAGTGGAATAGAATTTTGAAAGACTCACCTAACTCGGGGAGGGTGGGTTACGTAGGTATCTGTATCGATGGAGTGGTCTTCGGCTATGAGGCACTGAGCGATCAGAGTGGCGTTGGCGACCAACTCAAGACGTTCAGCGGCGGTCATCCCGGCCTTGGCACCCCCGTTCCCCCCGTTTTCTGCTGGACAGCCCTTCCTCACGCGGTACGTGTCGAACTTGCTCCGACTCTGCTCCACTTCAACGACCTCCGGTGACTCTTTTTCTAAGCCTAAGGGTCAAATTAACGAATTGAAGAAATAGGAGAGAAATAAGTTACCAATCGGATTTTTGTAAATTTTTCTTTGTCAATAACTCACTGAACTGTTAAATCCTAACCTTCACGCCTATCTCACTTTTAATTCATCTTCTCAGTACCAGATGTTTGAACTTCCAAAGATGAGAGTAATTTCCTGACATTCGTAAATTGCTTGCGAAGATTCTAAAACTTGACATTCCATTCGATTCACATACACTCGTAAAAAGCAATATATATTTTCATATTTCTATTTTATGTTTACATATTAGGGAAGATACCGAACCCCTTTGTAAAGTAAAACAATTGGACTTACTAATAGTACGGGTCAAAAATCTATCTCTATCGTTCAGTCTTCTTTGCTTGGGGGTTATCCTGGAAAGAGTCTTGGCAATGGCAGCAGTCTGTTCCTCCTCGCATTTTGCCTTCAGCTCGTCGACGGTGTACGTCCGATACCTAGTAAACATATGCAATCAAATTTTACTCTTGAGCAAAAAACATGGTTACACAGGGAGTTGAAGAGTGAAGAGGGACATTTGTGAGTCACTCTGCAACATAAATTTTATAACAAAATGATTTTCACATTACTTACCTGTCTTGTGTCTGCTTCCATTTTTCCTTTGGTGTGAGCCTCCTCTGGGGCTTCTTAGGGGAAGAAACATCGAGCGGGAGGCTTTCCTGAGAGTGCGTGGAGATGTCTTCGTCCTCCGGCACCTCGGTGTCACTGTCCTCAGCTAGAGTCGGCGTGTCAGCGATTTCTGATGTTATGCTCGCCACAGAGATCATGCTGTTCTCAAGGTCAAGGTCCCCGTGAAGGTCTGGCCTTCCCAGGCTGGGCACACTCAGAGGCTCATTTTTCAGTTTGAGAAGTTTAAGAGTCACAGGATGTTCTTCAGAGGCGAGGAAGTCTGGGGTAGGCCGATCTGGTAGCTCAAGTCCGGACAACTCGGCGTCAAGAAAAGAGTCACACGAAGCCAACGATAACTCAGAAGTGAGTGAGTTGAGAGATGCAATACTGCAGGGCGGCTCTTGCTCCTGCAGTTTGCGGATTTCACGGCAGATTCGAGACGCATCGCGCGCAAGCGGGGACGGTGTTACGTCAGCGCCAACGCGGAAGACGGGGCGAGGGCTGTCCACTACCCGCAGCCCTACCTCACCACTCTCACTGCTCACCGCGGAAGCTGACAGAGACACATCGTCTGACCAAGTGTGGTTCCCCAGGCTGCCTACCATCACGTCAGGGGGCCTACTCATCTCGTCTGACCACGATTGACTGTTGCGACTTCCCACCTTGTGACAGAAAAAATTCTCTTATATGCGGCTCGATAAAAAGGTTCCCATTCTCTTAGAGATTCCCTTAGCAACAAAGAAAAACATGAGAAAAAGCTATAAGTGAATATTCTAGGCTCGAGTATAATTGTGAAGGAATTAATAACAAACTGAGAGAAGCTCGGGTCTCCCCATCTTAGACTGCTGCCAAATTTACTCACCATGACATCAGTCGGCCTGGCACTCTCCTCGGACCACGTGAGACTGGCGGCCATGGGGTCAGCGGGCACTGGCTCCCCGGCGATCGCGCCTGCTGTGCCGTCGGCGGCCGTACCTGTATCAATGAGTCCAATAAAATACCTGGGACGTCAACTTCATGTTTAGCTAAATAAAGTTCCCCTGAAGTGAGACATTCCTGTCAGGTTGAATCAAATAAATAAAAAAGGTCAAGTAATGAGGTGGCGCAAGTACAAGATAGAATATCAGACTTCTTCGGTCGCAGAAACAGAGATTTCCTTTTTTAACGGGGCACTAAAGTCCTCATTACCAAAGAGAAAATACAAAAAATTCTCGATCACATTTTGTGAAAGAAAGTCACTATTACGAAGACAGCAACAAATTGTTCGTAGTAGTGGGTGGCCTACTCAGTGAAATGCAGAGATGACTAACCTGCAGCCGTCCGAACAGCAGACGCACTGACCCCGTTTTTTGAGCGGTGTGGCATGCCCGAGTGGATGCACTGTTCGAGTAACGCCTGCTCGAGGGGCGTGGGCTCGCATGAGTCGAAGCTTTCGACGCTGAGTGAGCGGGATAGAGCTGTCACGAGCTCTTCTGTGACGCTGGTCGGTTGGCCAACATCGGACGACGCTACAGACGCAAAGGAGGCGTCGCGGGTGTTGGGACGCGACCACTCATCCTCCCTCTTACCATCAGCCAGCGGCTTTCCTGTTGCAGAAAACAAAGTATCAGGATTTGGCACTTGACTTCCTAGCATTCAGAAGGTACCTAGGTAACAAATTTTACTGATATGGACCCTTTTTGGTCAGTAATTTTCGACGCATTGAGAATATGTACTCGTATTAAGTTTCTATACATAACATTTCTATACTTTTAATAAACTGAAATAGTGACTGAACATACCCCCATCCTCAGACTCTGCCAAACTGATAGAGCTGGGAGAGGCGCCGTGTGAAGTGGAGTTTAGTGCAGGTGATAAAGTCTGTCCAGCCCTGAAAACACACGGCAGCGACCATACGTTAAGTCATGACTCATGACGGAACTAGATAATACTTATTTCTGTAGTGTTTTTTTCTTCTTCAGGTAAATCCCTAATCACTTATCAAATGACATTACTGAACTGGCAGCAATTGTCAACAAATATTCCCTTGCAATTACCAGGCATCTAGAGATACGAGTATACTATAGGTATAAGCAAAACAATACGGCAAAATGAGGGGAAACTCTCTGACCCAGAATATCTACAAGAAATCATTTTAACAATAAAAACCAGCTAGGTACTTAAACTAGTTTTATTTTTAGGTAGATTTCGAAGAAAAATCTACCTATTGTAGTCGTACCAGTAGTCTCACTTTTGAAAAATTTCTTCACAGTTCTTCTTTTTATGACCCCTGGATCCCAAAACCACCGTCAGTTAAAAAGTTTATATATATATATATCTAATTGTCAAAAATTCAATAGTTTCATCTTTAGTAGCTTTATTTAATTAAATTTAATTATGTATTTAATTAAATAATATAAAAAATTAAATAGTTTATATCTATATCTATATATATATATCATTTTCACTTCCTTGTGAACACGCTAGGAGCCGTATTTTTGAAAAATAATCGGTTTTGATTATTTAATAAAATATAAGGGACTAAAATCTCGGTCGAGTTCGTTAATGGGGGAAATCGGACAAAGGGGGGGAAAATGGGGGGACTTTTTCGAAATCTGGTTTTTTGTCCATAACTCCCTTAATATTGCAACTAATGAAACGTAGTTTTCTCTGAGGGTCGTCTAACAGTACTACCTACAACTTTTCTTAGTAACGTTTTTTGATCCCACCCTTAATGACCGAATAAGGGTGTAAAAACAGGGTTTTTCACACACAAAAATTCATAACTCGTGTTCTATGGGTGTTATCGAGTTCTTTTGTTTTGTATTGCATTTGCCTCAATATTACCTACAACTTTTGTCTGAAAAAGTTTTTCGTCCGACGCACCGTTTAGGTAGGGGGTGGGGGGTTGAATTTTCAAAACGTCATAACTCACTTATTTGGTGAGATATCGAGTTTATTCTTTTTGCTATGAGTTTCTATTAATAATAGCTACAACTTTTGTCTGAAAAAGTTTTTTGTAAAATCACTTTCATTTTCTTGTTAAGGGGGGGGGGGGTGAAATTTCATAACTTAATTCCTCCGTTGTTATTGTAGAGAATGTATTTGGGTCAACTGAAAATCTTCTTAACCGTCATTCTAAATGATTTTAGACTGCTTTTAGTGGATGGAAGTAATCTTCGAAATCTACCTACGCCTTCCGGGGCTGCCGAAAGGAATTTTTTCATTCGAGATCTAATAAGTAAAGTCTAAGAATGATTCCGCAACTTGTGGGTAGGTAAATAGCAATGTCAATCAAAGAGACCAAGTACCTACGAACCCAGATGTGTAATTTGAAGGTTACCTCGCGAGAGGAGGTCCGGGTGACTCAGTGTTCACCGTAAGGTCCGACAAAGACGACCTTATGGAGAATGTGCATGGGCTATTTTCAGTCGCGAACGCGGCTAGCTCGTCACGTGCAGGCAGAAAATCTTTTGGTTTGACTTCTCCGGGGAGGATCTATAGCAAAAACACATAAGTAAATAATGATATGCAGAGAAAAAAGCAACAATGCAATGCCCCTTGCATAAAAACCCAGCAGAATAACAGATACTAGGTACCTGTTATATTTGCCTCGTCAGTTTTAACACCAGAACCGCACCGGTTCAACAGGTTTGGTGGAAATCACGAAGTATTTGAACTGAGCATTTTTTAAAAATGATTCGCACCATTATCGTTGATTCCATCGAATCCCTGCTGCACACAGATCTGCCTCCCATTTATAAGTTGTTTGGATCTGCCTACGTTCTGCTATGGGAACTATATCTACCCCACAGCGCCTATAATCCAACGTAGAAGATCGGCACTGAAATGTGTGTCAAGGCCATTTTAAATGGGCTCTAAATAAGCTAGTATGACGTAGGTTATATCGGCAGGTACCTAAGTGGAGCATCCGAAGCTCAGGAAGTACCTACAATAGTGCCTCCTCCTACTACTTTTGTAGTTATTTCTCGTTTATAATTTCTTTACCTACTGCAAGGCTACAAAGTAGGATCTAGTTCGTGTTCTACGTACATCTGTGCCATACCTACCCGAGTACCATATTACCTCTTGCATGCGCAGATTACAAACGCTATTTTCTACCTACCTATGTAAGATATGGTAGGTACTCACCTGCGGAATTTTAGGTATAGGGCTAGGCAGGGCAGTTCTCTTGCCCAGAAGCAGCCCCATGTTGGCTCCTGCAACACACTTCTTAACAACTCCGTCCTTCGCTGCTTTGGCCTGTAACAACCAACCGAAACATCTCTAGTGCACTCTACCAAAAGTTACCACTTCAGGTGTTTCAGCTAACTTTTGAGGAAAAAATCACTGCCCCAAATAGAACCCCATTCAGAATGGCCCAACTTTGGCTGTTTGACTTCGAGGCCAAACAAGAACTAACGAGCGAACCACCAGGTATTGATTAAAGAAGCCGCTCAATGCCTCATCTCCAATAACACAGCTTTTATCTCCCTAAGTCCTTGTACGTAGGATGTGAAGCCTACACGAATGCTAGAGTAGCCAAACAAATGCATTCCGATCTTTTTTAAGACCCTTGAATTTTAAACATTCGGAGTCACGACCTTTAAGCTCTGATTGGGCATCTCCGCACGACGCGACGCAATCCCACAAACGTGCTGCTCTCGACATCAAATTGTTCCTTAAAATTTTATTACAGCATGCAAAACTTACTGAACTCCGGCATGCACACCCACTGGCAAGTTCAATGTACGACACCTAAGGCCTAAGGTACGATACTAGAGATGAGCCTTAGGACCAAGCGATATGTCTTATCTTCTGTACTTTCGATGTACCAACATACCCAGTAATATAAAAATTTCGCGCAGCGCCAGTATCGCACCCAAGGCACTAAGTTCAATAATTCGCATCAGTGGGAGCGACGGTTCATGATTTATTCTACCACGCACCACCCAAATATCCAGCTAAATACTACTGACTATTAAAAATATTAAAAAGGGAAAAACAAAAAAATTAAGAAGAAGACAGAGATTTTTATTTGAACAAAAAACAAAAAGGAAGAAAGAAACGACGTATGGTCAGCGACGTCTCTCCCAGCGAGGGATCCGTGATCTCATCTGCCAAAATAAATATCATCTCAACAACAACTGATAAAAACGACTTGACAAATAAATCCTGGCTTTGAGTAAGCTAAAGCTGTCGTTAGAGCAAATGAAAAGAGCCAGGAAACCGCAAAACCGAAAAGCTATAAAACTGCAAGCTACCATCTCCCCGTGCAAAACAAGCAACCAAAGTGGAGGGCGACAAACTACCGCAGACTTGGGCGGATTGCGTCATGGTGCGCACCAATTGCAATTCACCCAAACCAACTCTGAAACTTCTAAAAATTAAACAATGACATTTTTTTTACGAAACAAAAAAATATCATCACCACTTATACAAGGTTTCTTATTTACCACACTCCTCTAACACTGAAGAGTATTGTGCAGCGTGCAACTGAATGCAGGTAAGTATAAACGATAAAAGCAAAATATTCACCAATGGGAATCTACGTGGCTATAAATTTACTTCCACAAACCACGTATCGCATTCACAGTGGACGTTACCTGAGGCATCCCTGAGTGAATGCATTCGTTGAGGATATTCTCGGTATCGGAGCTGTTTCCCGACGCATCCTCTAGGTGCCCAGGCACAGTGAGCACACTGAGGTCGGAGTGGGAGCCGGCATGGGAAATGTTGGCAGGGGTGTCTTCCGTGTGGTATGTTTGTACGGAGTCTTCGTATACAGTGCGTGTTTTCATTGGCGCACAAGACCTCGGCTTTCCCACAGGTTTGTTCGCCATGCGCGGCCGGTTCCTAAACGGGAAAGTAAAAAAAAATTGAATTAAAAATGTATTTTTTGCGACCAGCGTTCCATAACGGGGGCCTAGACAGTCCCTAAAGGCAGAGGGGATATGGGCTTCTACCTCGTATCCTGCATGCCGATACTGATACAATCAGCTAAGATGTCGTCGTCGCCGTCTTCATCGCCTTCGCTGACAGAAGCCAACTCGAGGCGGTCCACGCGCTCCGGTACCGTCTGATCCTCTCCTTTGCCCTCCTCTCCACTTACCGACGACCCTGAAGAACCCGTCTAAAACCACACAAAAAAATAATCTCTCAATTTTCAAATGAAAAATTGGCTAAATTAATATAATCAAACGGCAGCAGTGTTGAATGTATTGAAATGGATCTGGTATTACATAAAAAATAGGCTTCAGATAAATTTAAAATAATGCGCCACAGCAATCCTCTTACAACAGCCAGCCAGAACTTTACTTTTAAACGTAGATTAATTATTCAGCACACTGATGTGTCTTTTTTCTAGTAGAAATTTCTAATGCACTCTTGGTAACGTTTACATTTAACTTTTACCTGGTCGAATGAGAGACAACTAAGCGAAGTCTGTCGGGAGAACTCGATAGGAGTACCCTCGAGTTTGTACCGCTCGCAGGTGTCACCAAACACGCTGGGCTCAGCACTATGGCCCGCACTAGGGGGCACAGTTTGAGTTGGTGAGTCGGGCAACTCTGACGGGGAGACGACGCCGCTAGTGACGCGGCTAAATGAGCTGACGACGGAGCTCGCGCCGTCCGGCAAAGGTGGCGCCAGGCTATTCAGTGAAGTCAGCGAACTGGATCGGGAGAACATGAGTGGAGTCTCGGTCACCGTGAACGTCACGACTTTTCCACCCTCTTTTTCTTTTTTCCCTGGAGACGTCTATGAAAAGAAAATTATAACTTTAATTATTTACACACAGGTTTAGAGGTACACCATCAGTGGCACTGAGGTATTCGTTAACTTTTTTGTGGTTAAACAATCACTCGATTGTTAAATCCAATATTAGTTAATTATTTTCTGATGTTAGCAGGATCAGGTGTCGTTGAGAAACGTAAACAAATAGTATTCCATAGCGCTCTAAACGTTCTGAGAGCGATATATCTTAGGATTACCTTCGTTGACTCCTTGCCACCACTGAGAGAACTAAGAGAGCTGACGCGAGAGATGCAGTCACCCGGGGTGCCTTCCTCACAGTAGTGGACAGGCCGCTCCGGGGTTGACACCCCTGACTCGAAGTCCCGCGTCTTGGGCGGGGTACGATGCGAAGCGCGCCGAGACGCGGACTTCCCTGACGGCTCCGCAGCTGGGCTGGACGTACCGGACGCTCCCACTGACGTATTTGTTGTTTGTGACGTGGACACTTCGGCCCGAAACGCTCGAGCTTCCTGCTTTATACCAGGTGACGACACTCCCGACTCACCCCCCACGGGAACCTCTTTCACTTTCTCATCTGCGGATACTGTAACAGTGAAAGCAGACCGAAGTTACTTACATGAGACGTCAGGTATAGAGTGACTATTATTGAAAACAAATTTCCAGCATTTAACATTTTTGGCGTTTTTTACTTTTTTTGAAACTGTTCGACATTTTTTAGTTTTGAAATTTATCTTTTAAATAGAAGATCTGTGATGATAAAAACATTTATTGACGGATGCGTTTCCAGCAGGAAAAGAAGCAAATTTATATTATAGTTTTTGGAAATAAGTTGTATTAGCTTACCTTTTGGATCAGATTCACAAGGATCTATCCTGAGGTCCGACATGGAGGTAGCGCTGGAGAAATTGTAGGGCGTGCCTTCGTATGGCGTTCCCTCCGTGTAATAGGTGCGAGTAGTGTCTTCCATATCATTCTTATTACTATCATAGAAACCGTAGCTGAAAATATACATACGATTATTATGAAACTGTGGGAAAAGCTATAAAAAAAATAGTCACAGAACAGATCTAACAAGCTGGGACTCGTGAAGAGGGGTTATTATCCTTGCAAGGAAAGTTTTGAAGACTTTTTACCATAAATAAAGTCAGAAATTTATTTTCTTAAATCACCCTAAGGAGAAAGCGAAGAGTGAAATAACTAAAACGTAAGAACGTACCCCTGAGTGCCTAAATCTTCGTCCGAAGACGTTTCCTCTCCATATTTGAGACTGAAGTCGGTGGGCTGGTCGAGATCCGTTTCGGCGTAGAGGCCTGGCGAAATAGATGGGGGAGGTATGGAGGTAGTCGACTGAGCGTAGACCACCGGACAGACAGAAGGGGGAAGTAGGGAGCAAGGGGCAGCCTTAACAAACAATGTGGGGGAGGCGGCGGGTACTGCAGATGCGCGGGGAGGCTCTGCGCCGAAGAAGCCAGAGGAGGTCTTCACTGGGGGAGTGGAGGTAGACGGTCGAGGGGTGACATCTTCCATAACTGGGGGTGTCGGTGACTTTTGCTGCCTCCGAGGCTCCTCCCCTTCCGAGTCTTGCAAGCTGTAGTTGACAGGACATTCACTAGTTTCTTCCTCCAGTTCAGAAGGGAAGTCGGAAGCTTGGAACCTTTGGCTTGGACCTAGCACGAATAACCAAAAAGTTAGTACGCTACCAAGTCACTATGCTAGCAGCACAAGGACTACTACATAGACATACTTTTAATTTTAACAAGGGATGCTATTGAAAGGAAGGAACTGATGTTTGTGAAAAGATGATTCGGGAAAGGAAGAATAAGCCATTATAGCCATTTTGGGGACACCTTCACACTAAAGACAAGTTTTTTTAAATGGCGAGGGAAATCTTTGATGGACGCCCGTTTGGGCCATCCGGGCAAGTGTGGGACTCGGCCAAGGAATCGGTCGCGCAGGTACGGCAGCCTAAACTAGACGCGCATCCCTGCACCACCCAAACCTTGGGGATCCGGATAGCCACTAAAATCCCCCATCACCTCGGAACGGCGAACGGAACGGCGGAAGACGAAGTTAACCGGGGACTTCACTTTACCGGAGTTTTTCAGTTTTTTACCGGAACTTTTACTGGGCACGGTAGGACGCACCCTGAGTGTTTATTTCAGTTGTAAGTAACAGGTACCTGCAGACACAGCTCGGGGTCTAAACCGATTTTTTAAGATGGGAATGCCTCTTCGCGCTGGGGCAGGTTTGGTGACTGGTGCCGCCGCCGCCGCGTCATCCTTCCTGCGTGAAGCGGGCATGGGTATTCCAGAAGCACGATACCGTCTCAACAGCTTGGCTTCCTCAAGTCTCCTTCCAGAACCTCCCGTCTCACTCAGGCTATCGTGAAGCGTCACATCCTTGTTGTCTAACACCTGAAACATTCGAGACTCCGCTATCTGACATGTTCAGGTTTCAGTTCCAGTTTTATCTCAATGGAGGTGAACCTACGATATAAGGTTCGTTCACGAATACAACTGACCTTGGTGCCGCGGGCGACACGCTCATAGACAGAGTCAGACTGTGTGGAGGTGACGGACTCTTTGCTGTCTGAGCGTTTAGGGATGGATCCGCCCCGTCCTCGCTCTTCCAGCTCGATATTTTCGCAAGTCTCCGCCAAGGTGGCGTCCAGTTCCTGCTCTAACGCACGCTGCTTTCGCGTAAGTAGCGTTGGCAAGTTCTGGAGCCCTGACAGTGATCAGAAAGAGAAAAGTTTTAGCGGTTGTGTTATCTTTTACAGCGCTTTATATTTATCTTCACTTAGTGCGTGGGGTACAGCACGGCAATATCTCAATTTCGAAGTTATATTTTGGCTCAAATTCCTCCACTGGAAAATGGTTTTCACCAATACTGTTGCAAAAAATAACTTAAAGAAACAAATGGATGGTCTAGCCTGGAATGTGACGTACCGAGGCCGCGAGCTGTGGAATCAACATGCGCCATCATGTTACCAGACGGGTTGGCAGCTAGCAAGTTCTTGAGGGCAGCACTAGACCCCATGGCAATCATCTTATGCTTGGACTGGACCAAACTCCTCAACATGCTAGTGGCGCCCATGTCCCACAGCCGGCGCTGATCCTCCGCACATCGAGCCGAAAGGTTCCATAAAGTCCCACAGGCGTTGCTCACCACTGTTAGGCTTGGGCTTTTTAGTTGCTCCAACAACACCTAAAACATGAAAAAATTGGTAAATCACACCACTTCCCAGCATTTTTTTTAGACTCATACACTGCCACAAGAACTCTCGGGTGGGCTAAGGAGAATTTACTGTTAGTCAGTGAGATTAAATGTGGTGTCTTGGAGATCTGTCTGCTTAACGTAACTGACCTCAAAGCAGCCGGCATCCCTGAGGATTTGCCTGTAGTCGTCCCGCACCGCGACGTGGCTCGATACGTTACGTAGAATCCCTCCCGCGTTCTCAATTATGCCCAGCGTGCTGGAGGATGCCTTATACCTCAGCGTGCGCACGAGGAATGCTAGCGCTCCGTCCACGGAACAGATATCCACCTGTCATAAAATACTTAAGTAACAAAGGGTACAACCCCTGGTTCTAGTTCTTTACTTCCTTTTTTTTTTTTTTTTTTTTTCATTAAAATTTGCGCCATTCACAGAAGCCTTGCCTTACATCGTTAGTTTCTGAAACAATACCTTGTTGACAGAGCAATGGGCGGAGAGGTTCCAGAGAGCGGAAAGGATGGATTTCAGGGTGGCTTCCTTCTTAGCGTCCATGGCAGCGGCCATCAGGGCTGTGACCGCTCCCACCTCCCGCAGGCTGGTCTTGCTGGGGGCGTCCGCACGCCTAAACAACCACACCGTGTTTCACGTTCTATGTTTTGGAGCAGGGATTTATTAACGTACCTGAATGATTTCAGCTGAATCAAGATACGAGTTCTGATAGAACAAAGACTGTTAAATCCTGTCATTTTAACCATTTTCTGACGATAAAAAATAACTATTTGTCCAACAATTTCCTAGGATAGATACCAGCAAAAAATGCAAACAGACAGTTTTGAATAGTTACTTAAAGGCCTTTGACAAATGATCCATACCACGACAAGTTGCGGACGACACTAGCAGTGACTTGACGTAGATCCTCACTGGGGCTCGTGAGCTGTGCCACAAGAGCCTCCATGAAGCAGGAGAAGCTGCAAAGAAGGGCTTTGTTGGCGCCATCACCAAATGTGAGGTTGGTGAGTGCCATGCCCGCGTACCGCCGCAATGTTACGCACTGGGTGTCGCCCGTGGCGCTCCCATGAGCCTCGTGTTCCAGCTAAATAAAGGAATAACCATTTACGAAGTGAATTAAAAGCCAACAAACTAGCGTTGTGCATCTACATAGCTATGACATTCCACCAAACTAGGAACTGCAACCCAATACCCAAATAATATACTCCACGTTGATATAAAAACACGAGTACCTACGTGATAACAGCTGTTAAGATTAGAAAAAAATTATCCTGCATACTTGTCAAACATTTACACGCTTTAACAGGGGAGCAGTAGAAGATAGATAACAATACTTCTGAGTCTCAAGAAAAAAAAATATTAGTTGCATCGCATCAAGACGCAGACAGAAGATGTACCTGAATAAGATCGGCAATGGCATGTAAACCTCCGAGCGTGCACATGGCCTGTCGATGTTCAGCGTCGAATGAGAACTTCATGAGGGCCGCCACTGCCGCGCCAGGGTGTTTCTCCGTCTCGACTAAACACAATCCCATTTTTGTCATTGTCAGAACGGGATGTCTTTCCATATCTCCAATTACTAAAAAGTCACGAAAGTGGCTCCCCTCACTGTCGGTACTCAGCCACAAGATAATTGTGACCTGAGACCATTCAATGCAGTTTGCTTACATTCCTTAATGACATACCTATACCTGAGTTCTAAGTTCTCTTTGATTTTTCCAAGTTTAGATTTAGCTTTTTTCTCCGAAGCATTCAGATTTCCATCTGTTTCAAATAAGTGGGTTACTGCTATTAAAAACAAAGCCTCACACTGGAAATTGAAAAATCTAAGACACATCGAATATCTACACTTTTAGTTATAAATATACCTCTGGCGCCTTCGAGTTTGAGCAGATCACAATGTTCACGCACGGTCTGGAGTAATTTCAAAACGCGTCCCTCCCTACGGCGCCGCTTGTCGTCTGTCTGGGCCTGGACGATATTAGCCAAGGCCTCAGCAGCCCTGGCTCGCACCGCTGGCTCGAGCTCGCTCGCATGGATCAGCTGTATGAGGAGAGGAAGGCAGCCGCTTTGCCGCATTGCCTGGCACGACTCAGCGGTCGACGACATGGCCAGCAACGTCTTGCTCATGTCTTCTCGGTCACTCGTACCTGAAACCATCAAAATAACGCTAGATTCTCCGTCATTTACTGTAATTAGAGGGATATCCTGAAAATGTCATATTAGAAAATGCAAACTGACTTTCGGAACAGAAACAAACGTCAAATTTTGCTCATATCCCAAAATAATGTTTTGAAGTCTCTGTGCTAATGATAATGTCAGTTAGAACATCTAAAAATAACAACGGCAATAAGAGCCGACCCCAGCTAGCAGGCATGACGTCACGGGAAGCAGTAGCCAGTGACAGCAAACAGAGAACGTAATAACTAGGGCAATAATTAAACTCCAGCCGGTGCTCACAACACGGCCTTACAGTCTCACAAATGCGCAGCGCCACACACGGACTAGTAGGCGTATTCCGTTCTCATAGTGGGCAGCCTCCACCGAGCTTACACAACCCTCCAGTGGTGTTTACAACGGTTGGGTGAAAATTCAAGAGTTAACTGGAACGGAATAGGTCCTCAAAGGGGGGATATTTCCGCTCTTGAAGAGCCCAGTTAGCCCGAGGTATCAACTTTGTGGTGCTAGCAAAAGGAACTGGAAACTGCTGATAACTTGGTGATAACCGTGATAACCCGGTTTGATCATAGAGGCCTGAATTTTAGAGGGTAATAGTAGGACCATGAAATCTCTGGCTATTTGAGAGAATCCTCCTTCAATCCACAGGAGCCATATACTAGCTCATGGTCTCTCACATTAACAGAACATCTTCCACCCGTGAAGGCAGAAATATCCAGCTACCCAGCCATTAGGTGCCCAGTAGTCAAATATAACTTTACTGCCTTCTACTTGCGGTATGCCACTCCTTAACGGCAAGATTCCCGTGAGATCATCAGATGTTCCTAAACGCTAATAACAGGATGCACTGGGATTTATTAATGTTTTATACGCAGTGTACAGTACGGGCAACACCGTGGCATGTGAGTGACAGGCAGAATTTCAGTGTAGGAGTGATTTAGAGTGTGAACTTATTTCGGAAAACACCGCTAGCGTGCTCCTATAACGCGTTCACAACCACCACTAGTGCAGTTACTCAATTTTTGCACAAGCCAAACTTTTAGGTTATTCTTTTTAAAACCTGGAATATAATCCTGGATTCACTTCATAATAGCTACGGAACGTGGGCCTTGTGGGGAGAAACGGGAAAGAACCGTGTTCTCGGATATTAACTTTTTTTCTTTAAAGCCCTCTTAAAAGCAGCAGAGCATGGGTAACCCGTGACAGTTGAGTGACAGCCTCAGAGAGTGTGGGCGTGACGTAGATGGAGACGGATGGCCAATAATGTGCTAATCGCAATATCAAATAACTCCGATGGCTAACAAGTGTCAGACATGACAAGTAGAACCTATAATTAAACGAGATCCTAGAATTTACTACTTATGTTTTTCTACCTTCAAACGTGTAGCTCAAACGTACTCAGCCGGGGGTGTCGGAAAAGTGAAACAGTTTATTTCACTTCGACTTCCCCTACCTAACGCAAGGGAGAGCTAAAGCAACACACGTCAGAAACCTTAAGTCTCATTTTCATTACAACTTACCAAGCATGGAGAGCAGATTGTAGACCATTTCGAATTTAGCACCGAGCTGTTGGTGGCTGTACGCTCGGCGAGGAGGCTGAGCGCCACCGCCACCCGAGCACACACTCGACGAGAACGATATCACGCTTGAACTGTCCTGCTGGGTCAACAAAAAAAGAGGGCTATTCAAAATGATAAAACATTCAAAACCTCAGCTGACGAGCGGATTAGACGGCATTTTTGGCAAGATCATCAGCGATATAACGCTTCAACTGCTTTTGATGAGTCAACGCAACAACGGTTTTTAAAAGGGGCGATGAAAAAATAGTTGGAGTGATGTTGTAGGGCAAAAAACGTCTCGTTAACTGCTTGTTTCTAGTTTCTCAGCTTATTTTGGAGCGGAGGAAAGTGGAAAGTGGGAGAGAGCCCTCCATGTAATTAAAGCCTGCGCTATTTCACGGGGAAGACTTTCCCTGGCTTCGCGACACCACCCACCACACACATTAAACATACATGGAAGAACTCCGACAAGTCTTTCTTTTATTTGGCTCCCAAAGAAACAGTTTTAACTAACAGGGTTTTTATTTGCCAGCACCCACGGCACATTAATTTGTCACCCAGTTCTGCGCTAGTGTCCCAATCCCCAGTATAGAAAAAAGGGTTTTTTAGGCCTGTTCACAGTTACCGCAATGCCCATGTGGTGACATTAGAGGTCAATTTGTCAAAAACTTCGCTTTAAAACTCTACGTTGACAGAACCACCCTCACATTTTACCATAACGTGAGACTGGAGCGATTTTCAAGGCACAATTTCCAGTTTAATATCAATGAGAACGGATCCTTCGCAACTAAAAATGTAAACAAAACTTCAAACTTCTTCGCCTCTTAATCATTTGGTGTCATTGGCACGATATCCTAATTACCTGGTTGTTGTTAAGAGGTTGGCCGAATCCAAGGCTGCTCGGCCCTGAATGCCACAGCCCCAGACTTTCAGGGCCCCATTCACCCCGGGACAGACCATTATCCGGCCCTAATTCCGGGGAGCTGCGCCTCTCATCCACGTCTTTCAGCTCCTCTTCAGCCTCGTTTTCTTTGCTTTTGGGGAAGAGGGTAGTCGGTCGGGGGGGCCGGGTCTCCCCCAGCTTCAGCCCCCCCAGATTTAGGTCGTCGATAGTTAATTCTTGTGTTCTGTTGCGTACCTGAAGCAAAAATTAAAATAGAAATTCAAAATTTTGAACTAGACAAACTTGACGGCTTGCCGCATCATCCAGAAGCTACGATAAACGGGCTCGGCCCGGCGCACAGTACACGAAAGTCCTGCAGACCCCAAAATGACCTTGTAACGGTTTTTGGCCTTTGAAATGCATCAATGAATTAAAACCATTTCCTGAATGAAGGATGACTGACAGGGCCAAGAATAGCAGACGCACAGTGGGAGGTAGTAGACATACTTGTCCACGTGGGAGCTTGCTTGACCTGTACGCGTACAGCACCTGGTCCCAACAGGTGCAAAAAGGTGCGCCACTTCCACATTAACGATACCGGCTTCCAGACACAGATTGCAGTCTTTTCTACTGATGAAGCGCTGGCAATGAGAACGCAGCAGCAGCCTATAATCACTGAATAATATACTACAGTGCTATTAAAATTGGTTGACAGATTTGAGAGAATGCTTATGGAGGAGGACCAGAACAGGGTAGGAGCTGACATATTTATTGATTTAATTACGATTATATATAGAACCTGCAGAATGCTGGTCTGGTCTATAGGGTCAGAGGAAGAACTAACGCCCGAAAGCCTCCTGGCTTGACAGCATGACTCTACACTGTCCTACCATTTTTTTGAGTAACAAATTTTAAATCTAAAAGTTTTCTAGACGCAGTCAGCCATAGGAAGCGAATAAGACAAAGAGTCCAGACCTTGGCCCAATCCTTTGTTTACCACAGATATCCTAATCTGACAATAACGAAGGAGATATATTGTGACACCGATGAGCCCGGCGGTATAAGATAACACTAATGGACGACTATAGTACCGAAGCAATCAATGGACGCTGATAACCCGGCTCGGAAAAAAACACAGGGTTTGATATTGGGAAAGGGGAACACTGACCTGACCTGAGCCCCACATTCATTCACAGAGGTCGAGCCATTGTTATAATTAAGTGCAAAGAATCAGTAATGGATATAAGTGGAATCAAATTTTGGGCGTATCCATTTACATTTGGTAGATCGGTACGTACAAATCACTCCAAAATCCCTCAAAATGGTAAATTATGCTGTTCTGTCAGTGTCAGTCTGTTGTTCATCTGTCCATACTATGACTATCTATCTATCTATCTGTTCAATCTGTTGTTGCAATCTGTTCCATAACACATAGCATTTTTTTATTAATGACAATGTACCTATACAAATAATCATCCACTTATAGGTGATAAATAAACGTATAGAGACACAAAAGATCCATCAAGTAAAATGAATCTGAACTGCGTTGGACATTTTTACAGCATGTGCTTCAACAACAACAGCTGCGATGCCATATGTGGTGGCAAAACCCACAATATAAAATAATCTATGACGTCATTGTATTAAACCCCTATCTTTCATACATGACATCTGGCACTAAAGCCCACACGAAAAACTCTACTAAAACGTCAAGTACTGCTTCACACGTCAAATTAACGTAATCTACGTTAATCTACTTAGGTATAAAGGTAACCCGCTCTTGTCTAGAGTCTCGTTCTCGTTGTTCTAGGAACCGTGCATTTCGTATACATCTACATAACATACAATATTAACAGATAACTACCCTAGACATGTGCTGGGCTCATTCACAACGAGCATATGGGGATAAAACTAATGACTAATTAGTTTAAGATTAAGATAACCCAGAGGTGACTGAACTAAGTATACTATCTGTAAACAACCCAACTGCCTAATTAATAAGCTGACAATCCTCAGCTCAACAGCAGTCAGCATCAAGGTCTATGTACTCCTAACGTAGGGGCAAGCGATTGAGCTAGCCAGTAAGAATGACCGAGCTCATGCGACCTCTAATTTGTTAGCTTCATCACTTTTAATTATTGTCCTTCGTCATAATATGAATGATACTCTACATGGCCACTGAAACGACACTGTGGACTGTGGCCAATGTTTACCAACAAACCAATGCCTTCAGTGCTGTTTCTTATCTGTAGACAGAGTAACAAAATGTTACATTTAGGTATCAGTATCGGTACATATTTACCGCCCTTCCGTGATTTACCTACCTCCCACTTTCCGTTTTTGTCCAGATTTCGGTTGAGAAGGTCCAGGTGGAGAGACAAGAGAGCTGTAGCCTCGCTCTCAGCCATATTGTCTGCCATATTGTTGTTTTCTACCGCGTCAGACAAATCGGGAGAATCAATATCCTGTTTGATGAACTCATCATAGAGCTGCTCCAGCTCGTCTGGGTCGCCGGCACACCAGTCCATCTCGTAATTATTGTTCTGACACTTACATCATTTTAAGAAGGAACCAAAGTCACTATATGAAATGAATTTTATAAGTTGTCACAAAGAACTACGGTACACTTAAGAAGGTATACCTTTAAGTCACTAGCACTTGAATAAACTTCAGTTAAAAACACCGTCACGGGTGGGATGGGGGAACGTGCTACTTCGAGAAAATCCCGAGAGTGAGTGGAGGAAAACGCTGCTTTCGTCTCTCTTATATGTAAAGATAAAATCTCAATGCATAGGAGATCTTTATCTCAAAGAAACCTAACCCCACAAATTCAGATAACCCGAAAACCCACCACCGGAGCCACCTTTCACCATGAAAGGGAAGGCAAACAAATCTCAAAGGGTTGCGGAGTTTGCCAAGCAACTATCTTTGGCGCTTTTGGGAGTTCCGCACGCTAAGACGTAATCACAAAATCTCAAAAGCTCTTGACATCTGTACTATAGTATTTTTATCGAAATATCGGCATCTATTTGAAACAGTACTATAGATCACAACGTTTATAAAAACGTTTTATTCAGCACTCAAAACTCGAAGGGGCTGATGAAGATGTCGAAATAAAAGAAAAGTAATGACGGTGGCATCGGTGGGGAAGATAGCTTTGCGGGCGTTTCCCTCCACCACCGCTGATAGCTGGGGGTGGTGGCGGTGATGGACTCCAAAATAGAAAACTCATTTATTACCCCCCAGATGACAAGGTGAGTGTCGGGGCCGGAGGAAAAGGTCAAAGCTATCAGCCCTACACAGAGCTATCTCCCCGTGTAGGGTGCAAATTCTCAAGGGATAAATAAATATTGCATTTTCTATAGTCAGAAAGTTCCTTTCGACTTTCGACTTCTGGCTTTTAATACGAAAATCTCAAGAAAATGTATCAGCAAAACACTCCGTACCATCTCTTCCAACGCGATTTGAGCATTTAAAAAAAAGTTGCTTAAACTAAAAACAACCTCTTTTAGAAAAGACGTCACCCTGCTACAGTCAGCGAACTTACGACGAGACGGCAAAGGAAGGAAGGCAGAAGGCAGTGAAACAAATTAGGGGTGAGCCGGGTGAGTGATTAAAAAGGGCAATTAAAGTATTGCCTTTTCATCATATAAAACCTGAAAATTATACCTCATCCACTAAAACAACAGATACCTAATACCGAGACACAGAACACCGTGAGTCCGTGACACACCGACAATCGCGACTGAATGAGAATGGTGATAGTGCAGGTACACGCTACACGCAGGCACCTCAACACCTCGCAGCCATGAAACAACCAGTAATCCCCGCAAGCGACCAGAGTACCAGCACACCCGTGGGCAATGTCTACATGGTCATGGGTGTTAATGGATACGATAGTTGAAGCAAACAAGGCATGGAGAGGCAGATTAATCACCAAGCAGTGAAGAAGGAATCAGAGAGGATTTACCTACAGACACACAAACACACGTCTGCATTGTGTGTCTTCAAAGAAAACAAACCTTCAAGAGATCAAGTGCATAGTTCAAAGCTTCAGGGTGCGTCCCACCATACTCGGTTAACGTTAAACTCCAGTTAAATTCCAATTATTGCACGGTAAAACCTGACTTTAACTGGAGTTTAACCGTTAACCGAGTATGGTGGGACGCACCCTCAGACGCCTGGTTCGAAAACTAAAACGATTTGTACGACCGGATAACTTCTGCAACGGAAGAACAACCAGTGACACCAAGAACAACTGGGTGAAACCAAGGAAATACTGACTCAACGAAGACGATAACGAAGTAAATAAATTATTTGTAAGCGCCGGCGTCTAAGGAAATGAGTCATTGTCATCGGAATTAGATAGGAAATGTGACCAAGAACAAATGATGATGATAGCCATTGTCTCAGAAGCCTAGCAAAGTCAGTGAATAGCCTTGACCGGAGTGTTATGATGAAGGTTGTGCAACTCGGAGGACTGTCAAGAATTCCGCAAAAGAGAGCGGTCATAGAGCGTAGCCCTAAAAAAGAGAAAACGAGCGAATAGACCTCTGGAAGCCCCATACTTGGGAGGCAAGGTCGCCATCTCCAGCTAGCAGCCCAGCAGGCACATGCCACATGGCCCCATGACTCATATCCTCCCAGAGCCATCGATCCCTTCCAACCTACCTGTCAGGACTACTAAACAGTAATCATTCAGCAGAATACTGCAGTCGAAATTGAAACATACAGTCGAGGAGGACCATAATGCGAGATTACATTTTTAAAAACTTTCCTTTTTAGCATCTTTACTTTAAACTTGAGAACGACCTTCTTTCCTCCGATAAGTACCTAAGTAAGAAAGAGGTAACCATTTTCAAATACAACTGACCGATAACTGAAGGGACACCGCGCTTTCATAAACAAGCGATTGACCGTATAAGATCAGCAAACGAAAGCACAGAAGGAAACTAAGGAAAGCACAGAAGAATGCTGGGGGAAATTTCCAGAAAATCTTTCAAGATGCAGCTATACTTAAGGGGTTGTTTTCCGAGCGTACAGAGTGGGAAATCTAAAAGGCATCACCTTTTATCATTCCGAATTTTTATCAGGAAAATTTAAAACATCCTATAGTCATCAATAATTAAAAGAAAAGCAAGATATTTCTGCTGTCGGGATAAATTAAGGAATGGTGAGATATCGTATAGGTAGCCGGTATTTCTCTTGGAAGTGGCCTCGGAACTTCAGTAACTTTACAGAAGTATCGAACAGGTTCCCACACTATATACTGTCATGTGTCAATTCTCTGCCACTCTACATCCTCGATGACTTTAAAAACCGGAAGTAAATGTTTCTGGAAACTTTGTGACGTCAGAACACTTGGGCGCATGTTCAAAATATGAACCTGCTCCCCTTTTGCACAACACCACCTCATTATCTTTCATGCTTCTAATCCAAACATCGCATAGGCACAATGTAACAAACTGAAATAACCATTTCAACCATTGATATCTTCAAACCAAGCCTGAAAAATGAGCCAGGATTTGAGGGATTATACAATACGTCAGGAGTAGTTCACACGGGGCTTTGCCGTAGTCTCATAGGTGATGAACTTGTGGGTGATCCCATAATGCACAGCGTCATGTCAGTGTACTCAAGTCAGTATAAGTAGAGCAGCAGGAAGTAGGAAGTGCTTCTTCGACCTTGACCTATCTCTTACTAAACAATGTACTATGTAAGCATGTTCCCAATTCTTTTGTCATAAAGCCAAAATAGAAGGGCCTCAAAATTAACATCAACACTCTAAAGTGTCCGCCTTTCAGTGACTTGCTATCAATAATTTGAAAACAATGTCTAGAAACAAGAAATAACCGATTCGAATTTTTGACACTTTCTGAAAATAAACAGGCGCAGTAACAGCCAGAATTCGAGACACCGTACTTCACAATGGTATAGGGAAAGTTTAAAAACATGCAGCAAATAAGTCGAGTACAAAACAGTAAAACAGGGTCTTTTTCCGTCAGTAACAACAGAATATCGCTGATATATGAATCAACCCTATCTCCACCCCGAATATACTGAAACCAAATCGAAACTGAAATCGAGAATTTCCCCAGACATTCTCAAAACAGGAGTTCCCACGGCCCACCCTGTCGGACATCAACTACCGCTCACCACCCGCCTTTTCAGTCGATCCTTAGGTCCTCCTTTAGCATAAAACTACACCGTACCTAAACTTCATCGTCAGGGTAGTACAAATATTTCAAATAACATGATCACCGACACATTTAGAAACATTGGAGGCGTTCACGTACGGGAGTACTGCAGCACACCCTTCAACAGCATCCGAACTAAACGGTCGAACATCCCCGAACAGTTCCGAACAATACCGAACGCGCTCGCTCGCCCGGCCGACAGCGCAATGCTGCTGCTGCATCTCCCCCGAAAGGCTAAGAAAAGACCGTGCTGCCCGTGTTCAAATTGGCGAGGATTCTCTTTTTAGATATCTAGGCAACAATTTTACAAGAAAATTAGTTGTTCGAACAGTAATCAAACCGTGGGAACAGACTTTGTAGGATTTGTAAAGGCTAGGTTCAAATTTACAGTGTGTCAAATTTTGACATATACGCGTGCCATACTTTTATGAGGGGGTTCGTGAAAAGCATTTGAAAACACACTTTGAGGAACCTCCCAAGAGGAAATTTCATTCCTTCTCTCCTCCCCTCTGGGATCGAAAAGATCGCGGAAGATGAAAGCACGAAATTCGCCATAGCTAACCCATTACACAACTGTGAGATCCCACGTACATCCTTGACAACGCCCCTTTCAAACCTAGAGTTTCTTTTGCCCTTCTTTCATTGAAATGGCTACAAAATAAAGATCCCGCAGTGCAACGTTAAAAGTTCCAAGGGGCTCAAAGAAATATTAAGGTTTCGAATAGCCTTGGAGTAATATTCAGCCAGCGTAGTTCTCTATTATAATTAGGACAATATGTGATGCACAAGGTCGAGAATTCTTTCAGCGAGTCAGAAGGTCCCATTGTGTTGGAACGTGGGTTGGTGGAGAAGAAATGGGGGAGTGGGACGATGAATTGCGTGACGTTATTCCCCACAATCCTAGATCTAAATAAGTAGATTGTTTCGCTTAAGTGAAATAGGTGGAAGCAGTGACGTAGATGAGAGGCCCACAGAAAGAGTGTATAGGAGAGGGTTGCAGTACGGCGCCAAGCACGGCATGCGCCAGCCTATCGACCCTGTCGGAACTGAAAGAAAGCTCCCCTATCCTTGCTAACCTTACCAAAAGGTTAGGAGTTTTAGAATAAGGAGAAAGTGAATCAGCAATACTCGAAGCAAAGGATGTTCAAAAGTGCAAACCTGGCATTTTGTATGATTAAAATGTCAAATGAAGGTTGCTTCATAGAACACAACGTCATTTAAAGGTTAAGATTAACGACCCTGTTTCCTCTGCTGAGTCTGCCGCATTTTTTTGTCTGGAAAAGTCTCTATTGAAAATTCGACAAGATTTTTTCTACACAATAAAAAGCTGAAGTACAAAGGTATCGACTAATTACCTTTCTTGAAAAAATTGCATTACCATTTTTGTTGCTTCACTTTGCCTAAGAACCTCCCTATTTTCAAGTAAAAGTGAAGGTGACCTTGCGTACCTGCCCCGCGACCTTTCATTTAAAGTTTTGCAATTTAAAAAAGTCATTAGTGTCTACTTAGTCTTTATGGGCTTGCCTCCTTCGGCCATTAAAATTTAATAGTATACACAAGCGCAACAAGGACTCAGCAGATAGAACAGCTTCAACACGATCATGGTACACAACTGGATTCTCAAGCTCTTCTAGTTCACTTGAATACGGAGTATACTGTATTCGTACGCGTCGATTTTGAGCAACATCTCTGTAGTATGTTTAGAATTGGACTGACATTTTTTATGGTTATAAATTGCAGAAGGAAATTCGAAATTTGGACATATAAAGAAAAAAATAATAGTAAGTTCTTATAAACGCTCTTCAAACTTGTTTACCGACATTTACATGGAAAAACAACACCATAGAAGGACAGAAACCAAACGAGTCCTATAGAACAGAGTCATGAATGGACACGTGAAGGCGGTGACGGTGGTTAGCCGCGAAAAGGGCGTTGGATGATCGGACGTACAGGTACATAACAAGGTACCATGGCATCTTACATCAGAACATCTTCAGTCCTCCGCAGGTTCTCACAGGCATGACTCATAAGGGGACCGAGACCTTGGGCCCCCGCACTGTCACGGACGCCCAGTCGTTCTTCTGTAAGCCTACCATTCCCTCTGAGCCAGCAAGAGACGAACAAGTCAATAAGCCTACCAAACTAGGATGAAATATCCCCCAGCCCCCAGTGCTATAAACATTAATTGACACAGACTACAGGAGAGTCTAAAACGTGACGTCATTCACTAGGTAACAGCATTTCGTGGATTTTTGCCATAAGGTGCTTCACGAAAATAAAAGGCATTGCATGGGACAGACAGAGAGAAGCCATCAGATACGTACAACTGCAATTTCATGATTATGCAACACTGTTACATGCAGCTTGCTTGTATTGTATAATATTGACACCCGAGATTCTGAGCGCCACAACAGTACCTACGTTTCGGGCATTTCCATGCACCTACCTACCTATAAGCCCAGTTCCGAACCAAAATTACCGAAATTATATACCGAGGTCAGGGTCGAATCGCCGCGCCACTAGGTAGAAGTGACTCAGAGAACCAATCAATATAATTTCACATAATATTTAGTCTGGAACTCGGCTTATTTTAGGTACTTATTATCATTACATACCGCATCTGGCGAGGTCATGCGGCGAAGGTCGACGGAGCGCTGTGGGTGCGTGGCATAGCCCGGCAGCCCTGCAGCCTCTTCCTCAGGCCCAGAAAGCGAAGAGCTGAGCTCGCGGCGCAGCTGGATCGTCTCGTGAGTGAGGCTGCGCACGCGGACCAGCAGCTCCTCGTAGCTAGATACGGGAAGCGTCATCGTGATGCCACCCTACAGCTGCCATCTGCAAAGAACAATAAGAACATTCAGAAAAATACAGAAATTACAACTGACTACACTTAATAATCCGACAATACACTCCACTAAATTGTTATAACCTCATAAAAACCTTTTGGACCAAATGAACAAACAATATATAGGTAGTGGTAAGGCCACTTCAACAACTCTGTTATGAAATCATAGTTTTTGGGACTACATTTTTTCGTACTACTTCCTTCCTTCGGGGTTTATTTAATTCCTTTTTAAACTATTTTCCCGAAAAACTCATCAATCAAGGCACTAGACGGCAAGGATGTAGCTGCTCCTTTTAGTTTATCTTCACAAATGTGCTATCACAGTAAAAAGTTGTTTACCTAGTTACTTGGGCCGATATGTTTATATTGCGAGGACAGGGACACGTCAGTAGAGTGTACGTGTAGACAGGAAGGCGACAAGACCCCAGGGTTTTCAACCCACAACACACTGAGTCACCCCACTGATATTTCATGACTACTTCAACGCACTTGGACTTTTCCAGCACCCTGCTCCCTAACATAATGACGGGTGAGACACGTGCACCAGTGAACCCGTGACTCAACTATCTTTCAGAAACTCAACACCCCTCATTCTTCAAACGCTGCAAAATTTAGATATACAATATCAGATAGACACCTTTTATTCACAATTGAGAAAATGATTGCTAGGGTCGGTTGAAGCTTAAGGTCTGCGTATTTCAAAGGTTGGAAACGTCGCAGGGACAAATTACGACACTACCCTGTTTACCTACTCGATCACTTAACAAGAGAAAAACATTGTACCTCAAGAGGCAATAACTGCTTCTAGGTCTGAGGAATCTCTAGGAATAGAAAATCTTCTAGGAATACTGGCTGAAGTTGAACAGAAGAACAAAGTAAAAAAAACGTTGTTTCAAAGTTTGAAAAAAAAAATACATTTCTGGTGGTGAGGGAGGCGATTCAACGTGTAAAAATGACCGTGATGTTTGCATGAATACTGGCCACAGGAAGCAATTAAGAGGAAAGTAATTGGGAGAGGGCTATGAGAGGGTAGGGGAACTGAGACGTGGGTAGAAATGGGAAAGCGGGGAGTGGTCTCTCACTCGCCGACTGCTCAAAATCAATATCTCAGCCCAATGTCAGTCTCTCCCCCTGCTACCTCACCCTTCCGTACACAACCCCGTGTTTGCATACTCACAGCCTCACTCAGCTTGTACCTTTACTCACAACTCAAACGTTTCTTTCTACTCCCAAGATTTTTCAAGATATGGTATCTATAGGTAGCAGGGACCACCCCTTCATTTCTTAGGAGTTACCATATCCTAACTGCTCTTACGAATAAAAAGAGGAGTTAAAGACCGTAAAGCATGAATGAAAAAAATTAAATTCAAAAAAGGCTCTTCGTCTTCGTCTTCATCGAACTCTATCTTGAAGGGACCTCCCCTCCCCTTTCGATACAGAGGGGTTCCTTTCCCATATCAGTATGTAAAAATTTATGGCTGGTTCAAGCTGATAAATGCCAGTCAGATGCCAGTATAACCTGAGGCTCAACACAGCAGTAACCACCTGTTAAATTTAAACGAAGATTATAAATACCACTCTAGACACTTCTCTGGGAGATACCTAATCATAACGAGAAAATCGGAAGTTGGCGGGAAACGGGGAAACACTGCTTGCGCCGGGATTAGCGCCCAGAGCTTGCAATACATGAGAAACTAGGGTCGCTCGGACGTAGCTGGCAATGCCGCTCGCAAGACAACCAATACCTATCACGCATTGTCTTCAGACACAAAAAAATGGTCTCATAGACTCTCTAAACCAGTTTTGATAACTTTATTTGTCAAGGTTTTTGACCAGTGATAAGCTTCTAGATCTAGACAGAACTTCCCAATTCCATATTGACTGAGGCAGCGGCGGGGGAAGTCGTAGGTTATGCTTACGTAGCTGTCCTAGGCAACCAACTCCACGAACAAGTGTTAAATATGGTCTTCATGGATTTTCTTCCACACAACCGGAGCAAAATAAAATGTTTTTCATTGAAAATAATTACCGTCAATGCAAGTGAAAGCTGTAAACAAAGACGCTCCGACGATTTTCTACCAAAATTCAGCTATTTGGCACCTATAAAATAGTACTCACCCTTTAATATAAACAAGGAGTAATTCATGAACGGTTTGTGTTAAACTTTAACTGATATGGCACAGGCACTGCTCATTAAATTATTTCATTTTCCAAAAAACCCCACTAGCGGCGTCCATCATCATGAGACCAAAACTACCAACATTCCCGCATCACTCGAACACTGCCAACGAAATCACATGTCACAGGGCCCTAAAAAATGGCGCAATTTTTTAAACCTATTAAGATACCTTTCTAAAAGCAGTAGGTATACTGTGATGGACGACGTTATGGGCCGCTGTTGCCTTATCTTGTTAATAGGCACGCCGCATCAAAGTAAATAATACATACTAAATAAAGTTTTCAAGGGAGCAATGCCACCACAAAGTAATTTTGCAAAGCATTGTTATACCCCAAGTTTATTTAGTTCTTTGGAAAACTGCCTCCAGTCGTCACATGGAGCAGTCTTTCCTTTGCGATGAAGTGGATCCACCATAGGAGCTCCATCAATGGGTTCTTCCCCGCCCAAGGTGTGTTTGAAGACATCTAGTTCCGGTCCGTGAACTCGAGGAAGGCAGGTAGTTAGTTTGTCAGACTTTTGTTCATCAATACTGGAAGCAGGAGGGGACACGGGTGGCGTTACCTTGATTTCGCCAGCTTCATCGGCTGGTTCAATATCGGCAAGATGACTGGGACTAGGATCTTTCATGAGATAACAAAGCTGAAAGAAAAAAAACAAATACTTGAAGAGTGTCTATTAGAAACGATTTGTTGACATAATTCCAAGGCTATATGGCTGGGAAGTTGGTAATTGTTAGTGCTGCGAGCACAGCACACTTCTCGAAATGGAGTGCCTTGCTTGTTCTATCAGCTCTCTCCTTAACTGACAAGGAAATCATATTCAAATAATGGGATCGTGTTCTTAAAACAAATACCTCATGAAGTCCTTCAAGGGCTTGGAATGCATCAGAGCTGCCGGAAGCGTGGACAACGTCCTGCAAGGCGTCATGGTACTGGGAGATCTTGATTCTGACTAGACTCATCACAGCGCGCAAATGCTCCACTTCTAACTGAAGACGTTCTGGATCCTAAAAGAAATTAAAAATAAGAACCAAGACAGTTGCACCCGTTACGAAGTGGTTTATGTAATCAAATGCGATTAAACAATAACGCATAAGAAATAATAATTCTGGTACAAAATTTTTGTCAACCGCTCTCACCGCCATTGCCTCATTAAGTCAAAAATGTGTTATATAAAATTTAAGGGACCCAGGGTTTTATATACTTATATGTAAAAAAGTATCCAAAAACCTTTACAACTATCTAGAAAAGTGATTAATAATCCAATAATTCGAGGCTACAACTCGAACAAACAATTTCAGACTGATGTCATATTCGGTATTGTGGAATTATCAGAACAACCTGAAGAGTGAAGCCCTCCATAGCGGCAGGCCCTCGATCACCAGTCTGAGCGATCGGCAACTGAGACTTGCCGGGCAGCCACTGCGGAAGTTGCGAAGGCGATGACCGCAAACGGAAGCTACAACAAGAATAGGAAAATGCAGCTGGCAGCTTCAACCAGATTTTCTATTTACCCCCCACTGCAGTTGCGATATCGCCAGTCTTGAGTCTTGGCGAGACTAATGGTGGATTTCACCACTACACTGTAACCATAATAAATACACTGTGAATGTGCTCAGCTTGTGATAATCTCCAGAATGTCCTATTTTGGCACTTACAAGCTAAAAATAATCGTAATACATTATCTAATGATGAAACTGGAGTTGTGGATTTCACTCAAAGTTATTTTAACGGCTGGAAAGATACGACAGTGAAAACTATTCCGGTGCTGCTCATTATGTTTTTCATCTGTAACATCACACTTTTTTCTAGAAGTAAAAAACAAATAAAATGCACAGAGGTGAAATCAAAACCCATAAATTGACGTATGTATCGTAAATTTTACCTTGCAACACGAAAAAGCGGCCCTTGACGACGGCGAGCTAGCCCTCGGTCTTCCGCAGGAGAGCAAGTGGGAGGCTGAGGGGGTCTGGGATATCTCTGAGGGTCCAGTAAATGGTGTGCCTGCTGCAGGATGAAGGTTACGTCCACCCCAATGGGATAGCGCATCAGGCAGCTAAGGCACGCAGTATAGTCCCGCCCTAACACTGCGCAGTAAAAAAAAGCGAAAGGTCTGATTCATTTGCCAACTGGATTTCGATTTCTAGCTCACACTGCTATGTTTGACATTTAAGATTCTAAATTGTTCAGTTGTTCAATTTTTGGTTGCACAATTTTAGAGGTTTTGAACAGTGCATCCAGACACGGGAAGAACAATTATTGAAAAATTATATAATAGGTACGTACATTGTAAAAATTGGTCTGCAGCCATGACATGCAATAAACGCATTTGAATATAAGGAAGATAAAAAAAATACATACGTAAATGACGAATGGCGACCAACATGGCAACAACTATGTAGTCTACAAGGAAAAAATCATCTGTCGTAAATATAACATCCCAAAGTACGAGAAGATCCTGCAGAGGGAACTCTCGCCCAAACAGCAACCGCAACCAACGGCTAAAAAAAAAAAAAAATCGAGTTCACTATACTTACACGAGACGTGTCGCATTGCTCCAATGTTTTGAAATTTTAAGACTGAACAGCAAACATTAAGATAAATTTTCAAAGACAGCTATCACGTGTATGCTTACATGCCAAACAGCTGGAGAGGAATGTCCAAAATCTGAAGATGATCCGCTAACTCAGGGTCTGCGCGCAGAAGAAGCTTTTCACGAATGTATTCTAAACGCCAGACCACCTCGTTGTCTCGTTCTCGCTCTTTACGAGTACCTTCCGTGTGGAACTTTAATAACAGAAAATAATTTATCGTTCAAAGCGGTACCAAAATGGTTGTGAATGATACATTACAGAGGAAACCGTCGAATATTTTTTGTTTTCAACAAAACATCCTCTTAACGCTATCCGTTTTCTGCACTGTGCAATGGCAAATTATTAAACAACGTGTTCATTACGAGATGACAATTTTTCCATATACCGAGTTCAATAATTGCATAACGTTAAAAAAAAGGAGAACAGTAAGAACATAACCAAAGATTTTTTGGTACCAATTGCTTCATGGGTCGTTTTCGACCCATGGGTTGGGAAAGGGTTAACAAGAAATATAACGTCACGTCATACGGAATGAGATGGAGTGAAGGTTTGTTTTGGCACTGCATAGCTGGACTCGAGATTTGCCATGACACGAGTAAATATGGCGAAAGCGTCTGATGCTAGATGCCTTCGATCAAAGATAATGGCCAAGTTGTCATCCACTAGCCCCATCTCCTCAGCATGCGCGAATGCCTTCTCGTCGCAGTGAAGCACGAACAAAATGGGAGCCAGTACTTCATGCATCCCCTTTAAAAAAATGAAGAAGAAAAACGTACTGCTATGTGTCGTAGTCGTAGGCTTGTGCTGCCAAAATATTTACTACCAACGTTTTAAGATGATCATTAGGTTTCTTACTAATGTGTTTGAATCCATAAGGGAATCCAAGCGCTATTTGTGTACGAGGCGACAATAGTTACCTATGGACACAAGGCTCTAAAATACTCGCTGAAGGAGAGGGAAGTCAGCACTCTTCCCTTTATTCGCCCAAGTTTCAATATACGTGAAAAACGTAAATGACCCACCTGTCGATAGCAGAGGGCAGGATTCTTTCGAGCGTACAAAAACAATATCCTGACCATCAAGTCTTGAATGCCAGGGCTGTGGAAAAAATCAATGCCAGGAAAGGTTCGGATAACGTCTTGACGAATTACCGCTCGCAACTCCTCGTCACAGAAATAACGGCACCAAACGCTCTGCAACAAAGAAAGCGATGCATTGTCGCACTTTCACCCTGTGTATGTACATTTGATTGTATATGTTTTAACCTTATGAATTTGTAGCTTTGAAAGCAGTGCGGGGCTTGCAAAGGCAAAGAGCTATTCCGACTATGATTATTGTAAAAATTAAGTAAGTAATGCTACGATAGCAGAATTTCTACCATTGCCCGCATTATCTGCATTTGCCTACCAAACCTCATAAAAAAGTATCAAAGGAATTTAGGCATTTATCAAACAAGTTTGTAGGTAGGTGCTTAAACTCACGCCGTGTTCCTGGGACAACGGGTTGTCAGACACGCTGGTACTGGTTGAAGACCATGGTGAAGAATCCAGTTCAACCATCAGCCCATCATATAGTTTCCTATGGTCAGAAATTTCAGTAGCCCATTTCCGTGGGTCTCTACTTAATATTTTCAAGAATATTCTCCAGTAGACACTACGAAAACGGCTGGCACGTAATTCTCCATCCATCGACATCTTTTTCAACCTATCCAAGTCGAACTGACTGGTAAGCGAAGTCCATTCTTCTTCATAACGCTCCAGAGATATCTTTGAAGACGATCCGTCACTTTCTGATAAGCCTTCAGAGTGAGATTCTGGACTTGGCACACTACTGCTTTGTTCAGAAACATCTTGAGCTGCGACATAAACCGTATTTGTCACACACAAGTCCTACACCAAAACAACGCTTCGAATACTTACGTCAAAATATTAACTTTTACATCATGAATTTAGCGTAAATAGGTTCTTAAGAAATAGATTAAGAAGATTCTAAATCTACAAGTACCTGTATTGGTATCACAGTCCTGAATATTTGAAATAACTTCAATTTTACTCATGTTGATACGTTTAGGCCGCCATAACCAAACTAGCGTCACACCAATTTTTCAGGGCCCTCTCACTTTTCCATGGCCCTTTGACAAGTTGGCGCCAAGAGTAAATAGAAATTTTTGGAGTTTCAAAATCGTCCATGCTTCTAAATCATAAAGCCAAGGGATTCCCACAATGGCATTTCAGTAAAAATTAGCTATGACCCTTGCATTATAACCTATGATTACAGCAAAAAGTTTACCTACTGATTTCACACTTTTCCTTGTATTACACTGAAGAAATCACAAGGGAAAAAAAGCCCCAATTTATTCGGTAGATTACGTCGATGAATTGAAAAAAGTAAAAGAGGATAACCGACAGGTGTTCTACTACATATTTGGACTGGCAGACTTCAGAAAATTGTTATTCAGCTATGCATCCAAACGAGCAACGGGCTTCAATTTTCTTCCACTAGAAGAAGTAATAAGGCAACTGGGATCTTGGATAAGGGGTGCACTAGGCAACTCCGAGCTGGTAGTACTTCCTAAATCGTTACATTCTTGATCAGGAGACTGTTCCAATTCAGAGACATTATTTGCCTCGGAAGTAACATTATTCTCCACAGAGTTGGCATCAGACACACCAGATAGTAGAATATCGGTTTCTACAGATTCAGCGGAGGCGCCATTTTTCTTCTTCCCTGTAGAATCAAGCTTAGGCAGAGAAATGTCGTTACTTTCAGTCTTACTGATATGAGATACATTAACAATTTCTACGGCATCCGCCCAAAACTGTGATTTGAGTTTAGGAGGGACTCGGGACTTTTGTGACTGCACCTTTGGGGGTCCCCCACCTGCACGCCGACCACGCTTCGTCTGGACGGGGACTTTGGGTTCTTCTGCGCCTTTTTCCCGAAGTTTTCTGAATTCATTTTTCAACTTTTTCCGCCGTGATAGGAAGCCAGCTGAAGTGAACTCGTCATTCATGGTCTTTTTCTTTTCTCGCCTATTCTCAGGAGGCAGAATATTGGATTTGTCAATTGTAGTACCGATGTTTTTCTTGGGGACAAATCCTTCTACCCAAGCAAATGTCTTTCGTTTTGGTCCTGACGCTTTGGAAACCATACTTTCTGCAACAAAAAAAAAGTGCCGACAGCTTAACTAATAATTCGTTACCCAAGAAACATTTCCAGGCTATGCTGGGAGTTTTTTTAATGTATAAAAAATATTACAAATTCACAATAATTTAGCATATACCTGATACCTGACTCAGGTAACCTGAGACACATCGAAACCGTAGCTAGCGCTGTTACTTATATTCGAGATGTAGTAGGACTGGAGTGTTCCAGGAAGAAAAGGTGGGATAGGAGCAGAATAGGAACAAACTGGTGTGTTTTAGTTTTTTGAAGAAACATTTTAGTTCCTCTCCAGGCTAGACATACGAAACCAACGTCTCTAAGAAATAGTGATTACCTGACTCGGACAGTCGTTGCTGAGGAGTAGCATTGTGTGAAGTAACGTCAGCTTCGCTCCCCTGGCACTGAAACATCATAAACAGCGTCAGTCTTCTCCACTTGCAACCGTTCAAACCGCCCCACAATATATCAACCAGCGCAGGCACCACCTTTAGCGCCCCTATGGTGTCTTTGTTTTCATTTAAGTACCTCGTATCCTTGATTTCCGAGCTACTTCAGATCTGTTATTCCAAGCTTTTAGTTTGCGAGACATTACAAATTGCATACCTCCACAACCTCCAAAAGAACTGCTGGATACATAGTTTTTAACTTCAAACTGCTGCAGCCCAGTGACAGGTTCAAAATTTAATGTATGAAATGTATTTACCATTCATTTACCTTAGATACTTACAAATACTGGAAGGTTCGTATAACTGCACAACCTCCTAACTCGGAAGGCATCTCGTAACAACTTATCGACACATGCAACCATTTGTTGTGAGCTGTAAAAGGCGGTGAGGCAATTGATGCATTTCTCACAGACTGTCGACGGCAGATTATCGTCTCCCCTGACCTGCAACATGACCCGAATTACGCAAATCACGCGTGTAAGGCCCACCCTCTCAATGCCCCCGCCCCTCGCATCATGATAGAACGTTTGCAATTTAGTGATGCAACTGCACCGGACTGGTGGGGCGATTTGTGCTGTGGCTATTGATACCCGTACAGCAACAGTGGGAAACAGTGGATGTCACCCACCAAAAAAATGGCAAAAAGTAATGAGATGACTAGGAATGCACCACATGAAAACCTGCCACAGAATTATTTCATGATGGTGAAAGGCACATGTCTCTCGCCATGACCCGCAAGGAGAGTCATGTTTCACCTGCCATAAAAATAACAGCAACCGCTTTTAAATTACAAACTCCCCTAAAAGAATGTAACCACTGATAATGAATTCTGTTTTGAATTAAGTACTTCATTATGCAAAACTGAGGTAAATTAGCAATGACTTTGCAAACAACTTCCCGGGAAGTTAACTCGTATCAGATTTCGGTATTAGCTCCAGGCTTCAGCAGCCCGATTCAGCTAGAACTGAACCAGTGCAACACCACCTACTTCAGGTCAAGTAAAAGTCATCGTCATGGTCTTGTACTGAACTTTATATATAAAGTACAGAACTAGTTCCCCGCTATAAAATTACAAAAATCATGAAAGATTCGCCGCTGTACCTCAATGCCGTAGCAACTATGCATGGCTTTTAATATGTAGTCAATGTCCTCAACGTCGCGAGACTGAGTCCCATTCTTCGGAATTAGTTCAATTAAGTCAGAGGAAACTTGCATGCACAATCTGCACACTAACTCTGAGTTTAAATTCATTTTTTTCATGCAGCGAACAAAGATAATGAATGAATATTAGTAATCCTTCCGAATAATCACGCCATTTGTTGCTATTTGTTGATATTTTCAGATGTTGGCAACAGTGGCCTAAAAGGCGGAATATTTCCCGCTCGTTTCAAACTTTTTAAAATTATTTGTTAAATCTTTGGCCTTACTTTATCTCTGGTTAAATCCTTAACGAGTTATTTATTTAAAATAATTTTGAATAATATTTAATAAATTTATTATAATAAAAATTATTTACCTGAACTTAAAAGTATAACCGAATAACATTAAATTTTTGGTTTTATTTTGTTGTTACATTTGAATTTTGAATGGGTTTAAAGATGGACGCAGCTTGTGTACATACAAACTTTTCTTAATTATGTCACGTAGCACATTTAAAACGTTTGTTCTATGCCTGTGTGAAGCCAGTGAAATAAATTAACGCCGTGTTCGACGTCCCGTGTGTACCGGTATTTATTTAATATAAAAATGTAATCGTTAAAGTTCAATATAATTTAACAAATGTATTTTTCTGCTACCTACACCTAGTCAGTAGGTAGTCAAAAACAAATCTGATACCGCCACCTGCGCAGGGCTTTGTGCCTTGAGCTTTGTTAGGTAGAATTAACTGCACAAACCTTGAAGATACAAGGCGATAACATCAAGTTTTCTTTGTTACAGAAGTAGGTTTAGAACAGTAGACTTCTTTTCACGGACTGTTTATTGTAACTTCGCGCATCAGTCGTCTACGATCCTGTTGGTGTCATGTTTGTCGCCAGGAGCTTGGGAATGGCCTACCCTCTAAGGAGGGTTACCACTAACCTCATCACATCAATGGCCACAGATGGTCAAATGGGGGTACTGAGCCCCATTACACAGATCATTAGGTGAGCCAGCTTAAAACCTTGCAATTTATTCACTCATTAATTCAGTGGTCACCATTAGAAAGTAGACGGAATAGTGGTAATCCTCTGACGTATGTCATAAAGTACGGAATAACAATATTGGCTTGGGGCCTTGAACCCAAACAGGTTTCCGACACCTTTAAGCATAGGTACTAGCAAATGATGTAACTTTAATCGAATGATCCTCCTTGTTGACTCTTCTTCATTGTGCAGCTTATTTTTCATTTGCCTTATGTCAGAAATAAAGATAAAAGCCATGTTCGGTTATTACGGTTAAAGACTGAATATGCATTTGCAATTTGTTTACGTTTTTTTTTCAAGCATTTTTAGAGGATCTGTTGTATTTTTCTATGTTCTGAAAAATAATAGGTATGTCTTCTTATCATCAGAAATGAACTGAATGTGATTTTACAATCGAGCGATTTTTGTCAATAAAAAAATTTGTCCAGAATTACTTGATCGTAAAATTACAACGTAGCCAGTTAATTTCGGACGTTCAGAAGACAATTTATATTTTAGAAACCTGTAGATATCCAACATTGTCCTTTGTAAACAAGTAACAAATGTATATTCCGGCTTAATGAACATTAATTCTGTTCTCGAAAATTTTTGGTTTAGGTGACATCCATTACTCCAGTATCCCACCTTAAGAAGAGGAACCCCCTAGTTTGATTTATGGGTGATGAGCGCAGACTGGGAACCTTTCCCGTCTATTCTATAATTGTTTGTGTGAGGTATTCGGGCAGTCAGCATTATTTATTATACTTTTTAATAGCAGGAACGTGAATTCGTCAGCGCGGAATGTGCCGATTGCAGCCCAGGCTACAGCAGCAAGTAAGGACGAGGCCCGACAATTTATGGCGGTCTTCCCGGATCTCGTGCGAGATTTGACTGACGCCGGTCGCCACTTGGATATTCCGGAGGCCACCAAGTGGTTTGCAAAGGTATCATTTTGGCAGTGCGAGGGGAAAGTGATTTAGCAGTCGAGTAATTAAATAAATGAATCTCCTCAAACCAAAGATTTTAATATTGTACTACAGTGGATAAGGAGTTATTTGGTTACCTTTTCCATTCTCTGATCTTTCTAACAAGAATATATTCGTTTTCTTTTCCCAGGTACTTCAGTACAATGTCCCTGGAGGGAAGAAAAACCGGGGGCTGGCCGTGGTGGCTTCCTACAAAATGCTTGTTGGGGATGATTTAAAACCTGAGGACTTATTATTGGCTCAAGTTGGGGGCTGGTGTGTCGAAATGGTTCGTATTTCTCTTGTAACAGTTGGTCAGATAATTTTTCGTATCTGAGGCTGAGCCTTATTTTTCTGATTTGATTTAGCTGCAAGCGCGATTCCTGGTTGATGACGATATTATGGATGGGGCAACAACGCGTCGAAACCGGCCATGCTGGTATCGAACCCACAACCTCGGCGTTAAGGCCATTAATGATGCCATCTTGCTCGACGCTGCCATTTATCAGCTTCTGCGCAAGTACTTCCGCACCAAACCTTACTATCTGGTACGTACATAATGAACCTGTGAGATGGGATGGTCATTGTTATTCTTTTATGAAACGTAAATAGTGTTAACAGTGTTACATCTACGATTTTTTTTTTTTTGTTTAGGATACCATTGAGCTCTTCCATGACGTGACGCTCAAGACAGCAATGGGGCAGTGTCTGGACGTGCATTGCGTTACAGAAGAGAATCGTCCCAAGCTGGAAGTGTTCACCATGGACCGTTACAACGCCATTGTGAAGTACAAGACAGCTTACTACTCTTTCCAGCTACCAGTAGCCATCGCTATGCTCATGGTATGTGATGGAAACTAGGTTAGCCCCCGCTACCCCACTTACCCATACCACTGGGAGATGGTACAAAATAAGTCATCCGTATAATCTTATGCTTCTTCTCATCCGCTGACAATTTTTCATACAGGCCGGAATTACTGATCCAGAGCTACACCGACAAGCAAAGACTGTTTTGCTGGAAATGGGACAGTTTTATCAAGTGCAAGATGACTTCTTGGACTGCTTCGGAGATCCAGAACTTACTGGAAAAGTGGGAACCGACATCGAGGATGGCAAATGCTCTTGGCTGGTCGTTCTTGCACTTCAGAGGGCAAACAAACAGCAAAGGCGGCTTATCGAGGTAGCGTGTTATATGGTTTATTTTAGGGATGAAAAGGCAACAGGGAATTTGTAACCTGCGTAGTGAATGGCGTGTTATGATTGATCAGAACAATAACTTATGCAAATCTCTTCGGTTTAGGAGAGTTACGGTTATACTGATCCAGAGAAAGTGGGAGTCATCAAGCGACTGTATGAAGAACTCGGCATTCCTGCCACTTACGCGACCTATGAAGAAGAGAGCTACAACATCATATCGACCCACATCCAGCAGATGTCCGCTGGCTTGCCCCATGACCTGTTTTTTACCATCATGAAGAAAATCTATCGTAGAGATAGTTGAGCGTGTTATTCAAATTTCAATTATTTTTCACACGTGCAACGAGTGCATGAAGGCCCTGAATGTTGCCACGACCGTAATGCGGTTTTGAGTCCGAGAGGCGCGAGTTTCCAAACTGACTAGAAACTATAACTGCGCCCCTTTTTTATACAATACCTGTTGGTTAGCATAAAACTTGTACTGATTTGCTGTAGTAGGTATGCTTTTTGAGATTTGTGTCCCACACTTGAGCCGAATCAGTTGCCTAACCTCGTTCAACAAATGTTTGGTCTTCGTTTTTCACGTAAGGTCTAAATGAGTTCGGCTCAGTGTGGAGACCAATTCACTATTTATATGTCGAATCTTGTCCTCTACTGCACCGAATCTAGAAATCATTGCATTATCATTATCGCGCTCACACTATCGTACCTGTACTATGTTTCTCATGTACGAGTGTTACTTATACCTATTTTACACTTCTTATTCTTACATAATATTCGAATAGAAGTTCATAACTTTTGTATTATGTATTTAATTTCTGACAACTTATTCTGCTATGATACTTTAAGCTCGTGGCGACTTTGAACATTTTGCCACACTTCTCACACGAATAGCGCCTCTTTTCGTCATGCGTTTTCATATGGTACAGCAAGTAACTCTTAACGGCGAAAGTTTTGTAGCAGATACTACACGTAAACTCTTTTTTTGAAACGTGAATTTTGGAATGGCCTTTAAGAAGTGACGAGTTACCCAATACTTTGCCGCACACAAAGCACATGCAGGGGTCACCGTGGTTATAGCGAATGTGGTTGGAAAGTTTACTTTTACTCATGAAAAGCTTGCCACAGTCTTTACAAAGGAATTCATCTGTCTCGTGAGACTTCATATGCATTGATAGGTTGCGGTGGAAGCGGAACCGCTTTGCACAAACAGAGCATACGTACTCCCTGGTGCTGATTTTTCTGAGGTCTCGTATCTCACGCCCTTCTGCGTGCTTCTTTTTGTGCTTGAACAGTCCAGAAGGAGTCTTGCACGAAAAGCTGCACAGATCGCATTTGACGGCGTTCTTACCCAAATGAATAGAGAGATGGTTACGAAGGTTCGCAGCTTGAGTGAAGCTTCGTCCACATTCCTTGCAGACGAATGGTTTCTGTTGGGTGTGCGTCCGAATGTGTTTCATTAAATTGTTAACATTACTGAAAATCATCTGGCAGCTGCAACAGGTGTGAGGTTTGGGTCCGATATGCGACCGAAACTCAGAGCTTGAATCAAATGACTTAAGACAACTGCACACAACTAAATCCCCATCCTGTGGCGAAATAAAGCACAAATGTTTTTCTAGTTTTTGGGGAGTTGTAAACACTTTTGAGCACCAATCACATCGGAATTTGTGATATCCTGGAAACAGACGTTCGTGTGTCTTTAGCTGTTTCTTTGATGAGAACGCTTTTTTACAATGATCGCAGATATATGTTTCTTCCTTAACTAGACCTTGTGCAGCAGTAGCATCAGTATCACTGGGAGAACCCAATTCATGTGATCTCGAGTCGCTCAACACGTTACCGCAGGCATGCTCCTCTAATTCTTTATGGGAAGGGAATACAACACTGCACTCACAGCATGGAAAATAATGATGCCCGGGATATTTTTGGAAATGTTCAACGTACAACCGCAGAAGAGGAAATCGTGCTCCACAGTTCGGACACATAAAAGGTTTTTGATCAGTATGAAAGTTTTTATGCTCCGCCAACTGGAAAAGAGAGGCAAAGACGTTGTTGCAAATCTGACAAGGAAATGTGACGTTCAAATCTCCGTTAGCTATTGTTTCTTTCTTCATTTCTTCACATTAAAAAACTTCGACAATTTTGGTTTATATATTTATCAAGGTCGACAACAAAAAATGTAAACAACACAGTTATGAAAGGAATGGCAAAGGAATCCAAAAGTTTTCCTACAACAGCAGCAAGTTAATCATGTAAGTTTACAATAATTTGTTTCAACATAATTTGAAAGTGTACTTCAAGATTTCTTTGGTTTAGTTTCATTTTTTGTATTCAATTTACTTGTAACTTAAGTTTTTTTAACTACTTGGAGGTTAGTAAAATTGTTAGTAATCCTGAAAGACGTTAGAAATGTCATGTAGCGTAAGTCGGCAGTAGTTTTGTGTATGTTGATAGGTGCTAAACTCTTCGTCCATCCTACCCACTTGAATTGTACCCGATCCCTCAGACACTCACAGGGTAGCCGCAGAGGAGCATGACTACTTGTGGGCAAGTAGGGGATTTTTTGACTTGTGGTCCCCTTTCCCGGACCCCAACCGTGGTTGCCTTCAAGTTAAAACTAGCTCCTGCCATTTGAGTTTTCAGCGGAATGCCTATCTTACTATTTAACTTTGGCACCTTCTTCATGCAAACGTCTTCAGTCTTCATTGCGGATTTGCTTGGTATTGTGATAATAATTGTATCTGATGATTTTAGTTTCAGAGAATGTCAGCAGCGCCCATTGTTACGGGCATATCGCCCAAGGATGGGCCTCCTGGTACCCGAGTCACTGTCCGTGGCGAAAACTTCGGCTTTTCGGCTACCGACCTCATCGGCTTGACCATTTGCGACTGCGACTGTACTCTTTCTGCGGAATGGAAATCTTCGAACAAGATCATTGCACGTTCCGGGCCAGGAAAAGGTCAAGGTGATGTTATTGTCACGACAAAACAAGGTGGTCAAGGGACGTGCACAGTCAAATTTCGTGGGTACACTGAGACGATTGGCCCCACCAAAGAAAGTGCTGTATGGGTAGATACACCTGCTACTCTTTCCTGGGCCAGGCGGTCCCTATCTCCCGCAAGTAACCAGCAAGAAGATCCTCTTGGCCTGTCGGTGGAAGCCTCGGAAACGGTGGTTCCTGAGGATGACCTGAGTGAGCTATTCCCTGGCCGGTGTGGTGATCTTGGATCTGAGCAGTTTTCTGCTGGTTGGTTTCTTTTAGATCATCATCATTCAACAAACTTCGATGACCTCAAAGCTGGCTTGTCTCATATGAAACGAAATATTGACAACCAAAAAAGAGGAGAGTTGTCGTTTTTGAAAGCCAATGTGTCTTCCGTGTTGGACCAACTCGAGACGCTATACAAACTCCAAGAAATGTACAAGAAGGACGCCCAGTCTTTTCCCGATTTCACCTCCCGCGTACTAAGGAGAATCGAAGAAACAAAAGAGGAAGCTCATCAGCTCTTTGAAAACGTTTTGGCGCGGCGAGAGCGAGCTGACACGACTCGCAACGGCTTGGCTGTTTTACAGAGATTTAAATTTTTATTTTGCCTTCCTGCAGTTATTGAGCAGAACGTGCAAAAAGGTGATTTCGATGTCATAATCAACGACTATGCTCGTGTAAAGCACTTGTTTGGCAACACTAAAGTTGTCCTATTCCAAAAAGTGTTGGATGAAATAGAAACCCGAATAGAGGGTGTGAGAGCAACTCTGTTAAAAAAATTAGAGGACGTGCAGTGGTCTGCCGTGGGTTCTGTCGATGACTACATTAAAATAATACGCAACTTACTGTATTTAGATGCTCAAGGGGACGTAGCTTGGGTGGGTATTGAGTCATTTGTTCGTCACCTCGACCAAAGTATGCATGACCTGAAGGACAAGTATATTATTTTGGAAACCACTAAGCATGCGAAGCGAGGGAAAGGTAGTCAAAAGACGCAGCTGGATGGGAAGCCGCACCGAGTGCTCTTTGTGGAAGAACTGGTGGATTTGATGGAAATGTGTTTCCCCGATCTCTGGAAACTGGGTCAGGCATACTTTGGTGGCGAATTTCACGTTGATGTGGACCCTGCCAACCCAGGAAAATTCAAACTGATTGTACTCAACAGTATCACAACGTTTTGTAATCTCCTCCGTGCAGCCATTCTTCCACATTCATTGAATCGCAGTTCAGCGTCTCGCCAAACGTACGGTGTCTGGTCGAATACTGAGTCCGTGGTGCTTCTCTGGCTGCCTCATTGTCTCCGCTATTTCCGAGCCTGCTATAGTTGCTTCATTCGCATTGACTTGCCCTCAGATGCTCTAGACATTTTTTCCAAACTTATTTTTGATCTCCGCCTGTTCATCGTTACGTCGCTTTTTCGGCAAGCTGTGGATGATATCAACGGTTTCCCTAAAAAGGAAGATTGGACAATTGAGGTTGACGATAACTACGGTGGCATCACACAGCTGCCAGCTCTGTTCGATGGATTGATGCGAAAAGTTGTGACCTCGGCCCATGAGACAGTAATGGTCAGTGAAGTCAGGGAGGTGCAGTTGATGGAAAGTGTCGTGGCCAAAAAAGAGACACTCACTGCACTACAAGGGTTGTTTGTAGCTTTCGGCGGCGTACTCGAGATTTTAGCGTTTGTCACTGAAGAAGGTGAACGCAGTGCCGTTGTCTCACAGCTCATTGGCACGTCAGACATCCCAAAGCCGCAACATGGTTCGCGTGTAACGTGGGAACAGCGATTGCTGGCCGTTCTGTGCAATTCGGAGTACACGGCTGGAGTCATCGTACCTGAACTGTGGCAGGTCATTCAGTCGTGCGGTTTCCCTGCCTCTACAGAAGCGGTAAACAGCTCTAAGCACGTTTTTTCTAGCCTTAACCAGAAAATTCTCGATCAGTACCATGAGCATAAATGTGATCCTTTGGTGGGGACGATTGAACCATCCATGTATCTTCCTAAATTCGACTGGGACACTATCATCACACCGACAGATATACGGCCCTATGCAAAAGAAATCATTATGAACCTGATCGGTGTAAGAGCCGAGCTTTACCGCGTCCCGCAAGTCACTGTGCGACGCATTATGTGCAAAATTGTTGAAACCGTCGCCGAAGAACTAGCGCGCCTTGTGAGCTGTGTCAAGAGATTTAGCACAGCTGGGAGCATTCAGGCGTCTGCTGATATTATGGCTGTTAAGGATGCTTCCAAGGCTTACAGCACTACCAAGTCGTTGAAGTTTTTCAAAGAATCCCTTGAAGGCATTCCTCGCGTTAGCAGAGAAAATGAAGCTGTGTTAAAAGCGGCATTATCAAATTTTCATGTCCGTATGGCCTTGCAGTTGATTTGTTTAAATGATGCTTAAGAGAGTTTTAGTTATATAGGTAATATTATTGTTGCACCCGATTATTTTATTAACAATATGACTATAGTTATTTTGCTGACTTGTTTATCAATCAGAATTCAGTGAGTTAATTGAAGTGCCCAGAAGGGAGTTGGTGAATTAGGGTTGCGCTGTATTTGTTAGGTGAGGGGTATTTCTACCGCTCGAGGGCGAACTACAGAAATCGCTCTTTTCCAATGAGGCGTTAGAGGGTGACACGAGAAGGTACAATATAAGGCTGCTCTGACAGGCTGATAGGTAGGTAGGTACCGTACGTAGCCTGTTCACCAAGATTTGAATAGCGATGCGATGTTAACGTAATCGTGCCTATAATTACCTAAAAGTGGATTTTACCAGTTCCTCAAGTCTACGATAGTATTCCTAAAAGCGCCCTACAGCGTTATTCTTCTCGATAGAGGAGTGGAGCCTTGTGGACTTTTAACGGAAAGAAAGTTTTCGACAACTTTTGGGGAAAAGTAAAATTATTATTAACTTGGTCTGCAAAGTAAGGATCTGGTGAAAACCACCCTTAGTTTTCCAGAGCCTTCAAGTGTTCACTGGAACAGTAATAAAAAAAAAGGCTTTCCACTTCCAAAACTTTTTGAATAACTCAAAAGAAACATTCCCGCCCAAAATTAAATCGAGTTATGAAAGGTTAATGACGTCATGACAAAGCGGGTCCAATCAAAACGCTTGAAAATGACGTCAATCGGAATCCCTGTTCTTGGTTCCTAGAACTGGGCGGGCCCTTTATTTTATCACTCTTGACGCCATCTTTGGTCCAACTGGGAACAATACTTCCGTAAGTTCTACACGTGTCTCGTTTACTTTATGTACAAAATATGGCTGCTACATAAACATTAGCGTGTTTTAGTTCCTTGATATATACGTGTATGACTCATCCCGTGTGATTTCTTTCTTGTGTGTAGAAGTGATAGGACGTTTGCTTTGTTTATCATCAAAAATATTTTATATGGTGGCTGTATTATTTAACGGATGCTAAAGTGCTTTCTAAAGGTAACTGATAGCTTTATTATTTGAAGCATGTAGACGGTTATTTAGGCGTTTTTTGTTAGGTTTACTTATCTAACTACTGATTGTTACCTTGACTCCACAGTGGCTGATAGGTTTTCTAAATATATTTTGGAAAAGTGACAATCCCCACCCCAAAACTAGGTTTCATCCGAGTTGAGTGGGGTAGAAACCCAGCTAGATTTCTATTATTCCCACTTAGTTTCGTGGATAAAGGTAGGTAGCGACCGTGACCTTGTTTCCAGCAGGAATAAGTAACAGGTTGCGTCAGAGCCTTGTAACCTGCTCGTAGGTAATTTATCTAATCAATTGTGTCTTTTGCAGTGAGAATAATGGCGAGAAACTCAAATCAGCCGAAAAAAGATGCCAAGCCTCAGCCTGGTAATAGCCGTAAAGAAGAAAACTCCGAGCTGACGTTCCGTAAAAAGAACCTGACGTTAGACTTCCAGCTCCACACTGCTGCAAAGAAGGCGAAGTACGATTTGGCAAAAGATTCCGCGCCCGTTCTTTCTTCTCCGGACATTAAGAAGTTGAAGCTACGGTCCCCAGAACTAGAGAGCATCATTCTACAACAAAACACATTAAACGGCGCTACACCTACCCCAACGACGCAAATTCTGTTCCCTAAACTTGTCACAGAAGCCCAAGAAAACTACGCCAAAGGTTTTGTAGATGCACTCAATGAACTACATTGCAGTGACTCAAGCCAGGGTGGCAACTTTGCCATCGACGTGAGCAGCAACAGTAGCAGCAGTATGACCTACACCGACCTGGACCCTTCTTCGCGGCCCCCCAACTTCCTTTCGCCCCTCGGGCTGGTCATCAAAGACGAGCCACAGACTGTGCCGAGCATGGGTGACTCTCCTCATCTCTCTCCCATTGACATGGAGTGCCAGGAAGTGATCAAACTGGAGAGGAAACGCCAGAGGAACCGTGTTGCCGCCTCCAAGTGCCGCCGCCGCAAGCTGGAGCGCATTTCACGGCTTGAGGACAAGGTCAAGGCATTAAAGAACGAGAACAACGAATTGCACATGTTTATGATGAAATTGAAAGACCAAGTTTGCCTTCTCAAAGGCCAAGTGCTCGAGCATGTTAACAGTGGCTGTCAGATGGTAAACTACTGCTGACGTAATGTGAGGGGTCCTGGCATGCAATATTTTTAAGCTACTTCCCCTAGCCCATTTTGTTCTCTTTTTATTACGTAGTATCTACAGTGTGTTAATTGCTAATACCTTATTTGAGTGTTTGCCTTTGTATTTAAGGCTGTCGATACAAAGCAGTTTGGCTTTCGTAATGATCTGTTTCTGAGGCAATGTTACCTAGTTTCTGTTAAAAACCCACCAATTGTGTTTCAGAACAAAAGAAATTATCAGAAAGATATTATTACGAAAAATGAAAACCAACTGCATTAAAATCACTTAATTTCAACAGAAGCAATATCTACCACAAAGGTTGAACCTACGCCTACGACTTAAGTATTTTAAAGCGAGAGACCGTCTTATTATGTAAATCACTATTTTATGTAAACCGTTGTAGGTATATATGTAGGATAGGTATAATTTATGCCTTTGCGCCAGCGCTATGCGGCTAACCACGTGTCATAGGAAGCAGCTGTGGTAATTTGCCTTTTGCAAACAATATTGTACAATAATAATTTTATATATTTTTTAACCGCGACGATTATTTCTCATTAATTACCCATCAGGTGTATCAGCAGCTTAGGAGTAGGAGAATAGTAATGAAAGCAAAAGTGTAGGTAGGTAGGTATCATTAGCATTCTCAAGGATATGTAAGGAAGCATATAATTCGAAACTTCTACTACAAACAATGCACCATACCTCAACAAGCTGGTGTGGGAGTTCGGCTCTGTTGTACGCCTGAGAAGCAAAATTTTCATGAAATTTAGAATTCTTCTATCGGCATGGAGAGAGTGGTTACGATATTAAAATACGTGTATGTATAGGTAGGTACCTGGTCTAAGTACCTACTTACCTACCTGAAAATCCACACAACTGGTTCTGTGTCTGTGGAATACTTACTAGGTAGGTACTAATACTATGTGGCCGTAACTTCAAAGTTAAAGATACTTGGAACTGCTCTGTGCTACAGGGCATTAATTACTTACCTCGTAACAATTTGGTCAAGCACACACCCTACCTCAGATGTCAGGAGATAGGTCCTACAGGATGGTGCCGCCAGTATCGTATAGGAGCAAGCCACTGAAGAGTTCCTCAACATAAGTTGGCAACAAAATTTAAACGAGTCTCTCCCTTAGGTTACTCAGAGACCTCACCTTCGTAACTCGTAACCGAGTAGCTAAGAGCAGTGGTATGCACAGTCACAAAAAAGCTTGTAATCAATCAGAACATTTAATTGGCGATCCTAATTTTATTCTCACACATTTAAACAAGTAATATTTATACACATTTTATTGAAAATGAGATGATTTGAGGACACTTCTGCTCCTCAGGAGATAAAACAATGGACCAACATTTAAACTCAAGACGTTAAAGCGTGGGAGGATTGAATCGATGACAAGAATTCGCACAACAAAATAAGAAGAAATAGGACAGCTGTGCTTCTTAAAAATTAAATAAATAAAAAAATGTACAGTGGAATTACACAGAAGAAATGCAAACATTTCAAAAAAGTCTTGACATAAAAGTTCTAATCTGTCCATCGTTTACTCACAATAATTAATTAAATCACTGAACAGAAGTTGGCAAGTGGGTAGGTTTACAGGGTAGGTGTAGTAAAAAGGCGACACGCAAGAAGGAGAAGAGGAGGCAGCACTGCAAAGAGAGGCCCCAAAAAACCACATGCATAAACATCAGACAACTAGCGGTGCTGTTATGGGTTGTTAGGGCCTTACACTTTTCAAGGGATGTCTTAACTAGCAACGGATGGGCTTTGTTACAATATACTTAAAGTAGTGTTATATATGAGTTGGGAGGAATGGTACAATTTCTTATGGACAAAGTAATCCTGATATTTTTTAGGGCTGTACAAACTATGTTGCTGTATATGCAGTACAACCCTGCAATTCATAGCCTCTGCCGTACAGTCTCCAGTGTTCGCTTCTAAGAAGTCGAGATACGGGACGGCCTAGCCGTTGCTAGGTAACGACAATCATATACGATCACCTTTTTGTTAAATGCAGCTTTACGCGATTGTGCGTTTTTCTTCAGTGAAAGAGAATATTGCACAAAAATACGTATCAAGTGAATGTTAGCCAAGGTGAAAGAAAACACTTCACGTTAATGCGAACGACACGTTAAAAAGTCCAACTCACCAGTCACTGCATATACAAGCAATGGTGACAAATTTAGAATAACCTTTTAAAGCGTCTGACGCGATAACTGGTACTAATTGTCATTCGCAGTAAAGCGAAATTTCCAGCAAAAATACCTATAGTACTTGGCAACGTAACAGACAAGCGTCAAAATATAGGGAAACCATTAACGCGACCAGGGGTGGGGTTATTTCATGATTTAACTACTGTTATAAGTAGGTACAATTGATTTGGTTCCTCATATATAATATTTATACTCCCAGTTACTGGGTTACACAATAGTTCTTGAAAGCTAAGCTAACAAATGTATTAGGAAAAATGAAGAACAATTTGTAAGTAATGTAGATTTGGAATGGCGAATATTTTACAAAATACCTATCTAGAGACATTATGTTTTTTCAACAGACCTTTCTGGTTTTGTTTGTGTTTCTATGGAAAACCCCCGATCCGGAAGAAATCTGGTAATGGCGGCTTGGTACTGCGTGGCCTCCCTAAAGACTTACCAGTCGAAAGTCAGTTTACAAGAACCTAAATACATCTCAAGTCCTGGAAACTTTTCATCTCGTCACAGCTAAATTTCATTTATTACTAGACATGGTAGGGCTTCACTCACAACACTTAACTTACGGTAACATTACTTCCCTCCCAAATCAAGAAATTGTGCAGCGGTTAGTCACGGATTATTACGATACAGACCACACGTTGCTATCTCTGCCCAATTCAAATGTAAAACAGGCAATGTTGCGTTTAAGGCCCTCTCTAGGGCATCTTATATGGAAAGCGTAAAAAGAACATGTGCGTCACAAGATTTGCGGAAAGATGAATAAGGTACACAGACTGCATTGAACTTACACCAAAGCAACGGCTACCATAAAAAAGTGCGACTTTTGGATACAAATTGAAGCCACCAATGATCGTACTGTACTCAAATCGCTGAAGCCAACGGCATGGACTCCTCTCAAAGATCAGATGCTACACATGATCAAAAAGCAAAACAAATTTACATCATCTTCAGGAGATTCTGTAAGATGGAAGTCGGAGATTCAAATTGAGAGATAGCGCCTTTTTTTAACCATAAAACCCGTTTACAATACATTTCCATGTGCGTTGTTAAGTTGTATCACTCCGTTGAGGAGTTAAGCTGTACGTATCACAGCAGAGCGAAACAAGCCTACTAGGGAATAAAAATAGATGATTATGCTTGGGTAGGTAGTTTTCAAGCGCCTCTGCTGATGCTGAAACATCATACACACTGACGTTCTTTGGCTTCGAGATAGGACACATTCGAATCGTAAAATAATGTACCACTCACATAATTGTATGTTTTTAAAGACTATCTTTGTTTTGTTTATAATACAAATTGGATCTAATCTAACACCATGACACAGCGAAATGATACTGGGTGTGAGGCCCCACCTCTTAGAGAAGGCTGTGCACACAACTTCTACAATCTTCTTTTTTTATAAAAGTAATTTTTTTACACAACAGATAGAAAGAATCTGGTCCAAAATAGGATACAAAATGGATTCCGTGGTAAATGAACGTGAGGTGAGAATGTACAGTGGGTGTGAGGGATGGGCGATAGTCCAAAAATGCCAGAATTATATCCAATACCATAGCAAGAAAGGTGGCAAAAATATCAATTCATACGATGAGCAGTGACAATTAAAAAGACGTAAGATCCACTATTGCATTTTACAGCCGCCCTGCAGCATTACTTGTGGTCAAAAAAAGTTAAGAAACAAATAACGTATTGGTGGGACAAAAACACAGCATCCTCAATAGAAAACATAGAAAAATCACTTCTAAATAAATAAAGAATCTAAAAAAACACGAGCGGGTATCAAAAGTTCGGACATAATCGATCGATATAACCACTATCGATACTGGTTATCGCCCATCCCCAGGGTGTAGGTGTGGGTGTCGGGGTCTAATAGAGACCGCAGCCGCGCAGGTTGGTAGCAATGATCACGTCCGTGACGGCGTCAAACACGAACTGGATGTTGGTGGTGTCCGTAGCGCACGTCATGTGGCAGTAAATCTCCTTCGTCGTACTTTTGTTCTTCGCCTCGAACTGCGCTTGAATGTACGACGCTGCCTCTCCATACTCTTGCGCCCCTAAATACCAAAGCCATGGTTACAATTTAATTCAGTTATAAAACAACTGGCTTGGAAAATAATTTTTTCAACAACAAAAATACACTGAAAAAATAAGCTCCTAGATATATTAGATATATTCGAGAAACGTAGTGCAATTTAAGATAATTTAACTCTGAATGTTTGAAAATATGGGCCATTATTTATTTATAGTTATCTCGGTGTGATGTTATATCAATTACAACATGAGACGTGCATGTTGCAATAGTTGCTATACATCAACAAAATAATACCTGAAATTCTTAGGATTTACTCATGAAGGTTCACGGTCCACGGTTCAGCAAAACCCTTAAAACAGCATTCAAGGAGAAGCTCTATGTACTAAGTAATCTACGTTAATGCCCACAACGATTGGCGCATTTTTACTTCACAACTTGGATCCGGAATTATAATTAATCTAATCAAGTCAACTTCCAGTTTTGGGACAGTGACGTATACGAACCTCCGTATTCTCCAAAACATATTGTGAGAGGGGACTTCTTGATTTTCTCCTCAAACAAATCCTTCTTGTTGAGAAACAAGATGATAGACGTGTCAGTGAACCACTTGTTGTTGCAGATTGAGTCGAAAAGTTTCAGACTCTCTTGCATCCGGTTCTGGAAACAATAATACAATAATGGTCAACATTGCACGACATTAAAACTAAAAAATAAACATAAAAAAACACTCCATCTATCCATCTGAGCACAGCCTCAAGTTAAACTAAGCAGTTTATGGGCACCTGTGTACATAAATACGAAGTATCTGCGCGTATTCACCCATGGGTGGGTACCGGTCACGGCCTGCCTACTACAATCTTGAGTCCAGACTGTTTAGAGCTAAACTGACTACAAAGATATCTTCGTTTGAATGCTGTAGTGTCTTCCGATAACGTCCTACACCAAACTGACCTAGCAAAGCCATTCTCCTCTAAGCGCTCAAACACTACGATTTGACGTCATTGGGAGACCCTACCTGACACTGAAATAACCTGAAGAACAGATAAACAAAATGTGAGCAGAATAACTGGCCACAGCCCCACCCTCGGAAAATTTATTTACTTATTTAAACTAAAAAGGTAGGTAGGAGAGAATAGCATGTCCGATGATTTGAGCACACACCAGCTGCATCAGATATCCAGTTCCTCAGCCAAAGAGTCCTTTACTCCCCGCTACCACCCACACGCCAAACATCGACAGATCCTCGCTTTTACCCTTCAAAAGTGTTGACAGTCCCCCCCTCCCCCCCAAAATGTTGTTAAATAAAAAGGAAATAGGTAGGGACCGGGAGTTGGGTTGGGTTGCCCCCCCCTCTCTCTCAGCGTATGGAGAATGGAGCCGTTGCCATGGCTACCAGCAGGGCTACTTTATTCCCAGCTCATCTCAAATCGATACTCCTGTCGTACTCAACGTTACCTCCACTCGCCGAGTCCAGCCACCCACTAGTCAACTATCCGAACTATCGGGTACCAATACTGCCTCGACAGATGTGTTCAGTGAAGCAATTAGGAAGTGGAAAAGTAAAAGAACACACCAACCGGACGGAGGTTTCGAAGAGTAGATGTCGTTGTTAAAAAAAATTGGTAGGTGTCTTAACGCCTCTTTATAACGTATTGTCAGCTATCCATCATTTGTTTATAATCATAACACATAATCGTCACTCCTGATGAAAGATTTTAAGAGTTACCTCGATAAAAATAACCTGCATTTATACCGATTTTACCCTTACATAAACTAAGTTTCCTCATGATAAAAATAATTTTTCTTTCTTCCTTCTACTCCAGCAATCATTATCAGGACCACGACAATAAACTGAACCAGTTTGATAAGGATAAAACGAAAATAACGCAACAACAAAAGCGAGCTAAATATAGCACTGCACAAAATCTAGTTTCGTTTAGCCGAGCTTGATGTTTGCCCCCCACTCAGTCCAATGATAATGGCGCTAAGTATAAGTCTATCCGTCAAACCAATAGGAAAGGTTAAGGTCACAAGAGCATTTTCAACGTTGGCATGAAGGTGGATGGCCTTAACACACAGTACCAACACCACAAAGTGTTCTAAAGCAAAAACAAAATCCATCAGTTTCCGAGAATTTTTAGAGTTTTAATGTGAAGCTTCCCCAAAACCTGGGCTAAGAAATATTAATCCGGCTAAGAGAATACAAAGGGAAAATGGCGCACAGGCACATGCAGCACACTATGGCGGTAAACTGGACGTGAGTGCCGCATGGGACGTAGCGACTAGCTGGGCTATATGAGTGCGTCCGCCTATCCTATTCTCGGTTTTATTGCTGCTTTGCAGCCACGTTTTATTATCCAAGTAATGCCGTCGTTTTTTTCCCTTTTATCCCGAGCCCAGAACAACCTGGTCAATGGTTATGCAAGGACGCTCATAATCAATGCATCAGAACTAACAACACTGCTTCAAATTTGATTCTGTAGAGTGCCATCAACCATTACATCGTACAGCCGCTGAAATGGCCTAGACCAGCTGGGAGTGTCACACAGAGATATCCGTCCTTACTACTACACCTAACGGCGCTCTAAAAAAATAAGTCTAGTAGAGACAACTATTTAGGTAGATTAGGTATAATGCAGACAGTTACGTTCAATCCAATTGCCTCGCAGTTTGGGTACTTCTGACAGGGTATTGTTCCAAGTGCCGACCCAGTCATACCATTTGCTGTACGAGGATTAAGCCGAAACTTTAGGAAAGCAGGAATTTTTTCCAAAGTGTGAGGACCAATCGAAAACTGGAAGTATACGTCTGAAGAGCACCAAACGTTATGGCTGAATCAACACCGTAAGCTGTATATAAAAAGTGGCACTCACAGTGGTTTCATCTTCATGTAGGACCTGGTCGTACTCGGACATGGCCACACAGAAGATGATCGCAGTCACGTCTTCGAAACAGTGGATCCATTTCTTTCTTTCCGATCGCTGTCCTCCTACGTCGAACAATCTGCAAAAAGAAAACGCTGTGTTGAAATCGAGGTTCAGTTCAGTGTTACCCTAACCAGAGGAATTTCGGGCATTTTTAGTGTATTTTTTTTCTGGGTAAACCAATGATTACTTATAACTCCCAATGTTTCATAAAAACTTGAACTAACCGCGAGTTGTAATCAGTTTTCAGTAAAACTCATAAAATTTTAAATAGTCGTACACCTTCCTGCTCAACGGCTCTCTGTTGCTCTACTGTTAGGAGCGTTTTATCAAAATTCTGCTCGAATAAAACAGAAATGAAACATACACACAAATATCTGCAAAAAGTGAAAACTGCATACTTCTACTCCCAACCATACAGCCACAATATTTCGCAATTATTGTAAAAACCCTAGCATTAATAAGCGGAACGGGGATAACTCCCCAGGACACCTAAAACTCAAAACAGAGGGGGTAGCCACTCCAGGAATCTTGTTGGGAATCTCGTTGAGAATCTCAGGAAATCATTAGAAATCTTTATAAAATCTCAGGAAATCTTGAAAATTTCTGGAGTGGTTAACCCTTCGCTTAAAACGAAAGACACTTACTTGAAATTTAAATTTTTGAATGAAAAATGAACCTCTACGATGCCCGTGGTCTTGACTCTCGTCCTCAAGATGTCCTGTTCTGTGGGCTGGTAATCTTTTGCTCCTAATCGATTTAAGTCGTCTAAGAAACTGAAAAAAAAGCAAGGTGTTAGTGACGAAAAGAAGAGTTGTAATGGAAGAATCTGCCACCTAATTTCATCCACTGATTTCTGGGGTACAAAGCTAGGGGGTATGACACCTATACCAAATACATTTTGGTTCACGACGATTGAAAGTAAAAAATTCATCTCCCAAGGTGGTTAATTAACACAACCAACTGATAAAATACACTCGACTGTCCGGACTTGTCGTCAGTTAACTAGTTTGTGATGTTAAGAAGGCACGTTACATTTCAGAACAGAAGAGGACACATTACTTATCTTTCTGAGTAACAAATTCAACAACAACTTCCTGGGAAAGAGGTAGGTAAGTAAGAGTAAGAGGCCCTCGGCTGCCACTTATGTTTTAACCGTGAAGCCCCCATACTTACTCTACGAAAAACAGATGTGAAACAGGAAAAAAATGAAAAATCTTCTGTAGCTCCATTTATTTTGTTGTAAAGAAATGATCGCAGCCTCAGCTCCTGCTCCTCATCTAACTCGTCTATAACGATTGAAGCTGTCGAGGCGATCCTCAGACCTCAGGTTAATTAGTTCAACAACACTCCAGCCAGTACTTATTGCACTTACAGCGAGTGCACTCAGCTCCTTATGGGCCAACCACTTTCCCAACATCATTCAATACTTCATTCATTTATCATTAGAAGTCTAACACCAAAGGGAACCGCACCCGTCCTCACTCCACCTAGCAGCTTCTCACAGCACACTAGCTGTTACAAGTTCCTAAATTCCCTGACACTGCGAAGGTTCCAGGTTCGAATCCTGGTAGTAGAAAAAGTTTTAAAGTTATCATGCAGAACAAGGAGCCGGTCACAGCTGTAGAAGCCCTTCTCTTAAGGACCACCATGCATTCGCTATTTTTTTACGTTCCGATTTCAAACTTTGTGAGAAAACTATTGGATATTTAAATATTCTGAAATATTTAACGTCTTTTTAACGTTATTACTCATGAGGCTATGTTGTGATTTCACGATCGGTTAATTTTGGACAATTTTTTTCACCACATAGCCTCAAGAGTAATGACGTTAAAAGACATATTATATTTCAGAATATTTAAATATCCAATAGCTTTCTCACAAAGTTTGAAATCGGAACGTATGGTGGCCCTTAAGCCTGTCCACACAATGCTGTTTGTTGACGTTTTTTATGACACATATTTTGAGGATATCATTGGGTATTTATTTGTTCTGAAACGCAAAATGTCTTTTAAACGTCAGAAACTGCACTTATTCATTGAAAGCGCCAATATACATCGACGAATCGACGATCAGCTCAGAATCAGTCCCGTATTCCCTTAAAATATCTAAGTTGAGTCACCGTTATCAAGCAAGATTCCCAACATCTAGATGAGCTCTCATCAACCATAACGCAAGTCTGTCTGCGCCGCGTTAATTACTCCATGTCACTGTAATGGTATGGATCTAGCTGGGGACTTGCCTATACGGCAAGAGGACTAACAACAGGTTTACATCAAGACTCTTGTGCGTGACTGGGGCAGTAAGTCCGCACCGCGTGGAATTATGAACAAGTAAAAGCCCAACAGCAAAAAGCAACAGTCGTGCTGATAGCACATTTGCTCGCTCATTTTCATTACAGCGGCCAGGTAGGTACAGAGGAGGGGCGTTGCGGGGTCATATTAATTTCAACCCAGCACGCACTCTTATTCCTACATCATATTTTACGCAGATTGTATTCAAAATCAGCAAGTGCGGACACAGAGAGAGCATTATCGGAAGTTTGAAAAATGGTCCACGGAGTCATGGTCACTGAAAAAAGTTATACAGGTGACTGAACTAGGTATGACGGATGGCGATAGGCGATCAGAGGTTGCCATCTGAACTTTTGAATGTTCTTCTATGCCTCGGTACGGGTATAGCGAAAGTTGTGAATGGTCTATAGTCTATGATATCATCACAAATATGGGAGAAAGGTTACTCTGAACAATGAAGAATGACAAAAAATCACGGTCTGGACTTGTTTCCTGAACTTATGGATTCTCCATAAACGAGCATAGGACAGTAGCAGAAGCTTTGAATGGTAGGTAGGTAGTCAGAGAGACTGGACAGAGGGGAGATGGCGCTGGAAGAGCGGCAGCAGCAGCAGCAGCAAGTGGGAGACCCGAGAGGTATCGACCTACGCCTGCCCGTGACGTCATCACCACGCCCTGCTCACGTGGTACTGTGACGTCACGCGCCATGGATTCACAGTTAATGGGTCACTCTGGAAATCCTCATTCCCTTTCAGACTCGAGTATATTTTCCTCGAAACGCTCATGGTAGTCAAATTGGATCCGAACAAACGAATTCAAGGGATGGCCGATCACCCAGCAGCCGACACAGGAAACACAGCATTTCAACGTCATTGTTGAGAGTGCCCCCCCCCCCCCCCCCCCATCATCATATCAGGCCGATGCTGAATTCATTTGCTGAGACTGCTGAGAGGCCCCATCCCTATAGCAGGCCTATTCTGGAGTTCCATGCTGAGACTAGTGAGAGGCCCCCATCCCTATGCTGGAGTTCCATGCTGCATGAGACTACTGAGAGGCCCCCATCCCTATAGCAGGCCTATGCTGGCGGAACTGCGAAGGACTGCCTATAATGAGGTCGACAGTCGGGACTTAATGCATCGGGGCCGCGGTCCCCCCTCGGTGCCACCCAGCAAACGGGCCCATGGACATAACAAATGCAACATAGTATTCGCAGCAGCGCTCAAGTCAATAGAAAGCCTCAATTTAATTTCTCAGTATGTAATTTTATACTTTATCGGTTATCCCCACCTTTTTATTTAGGAGGGACAAGGTCAACAAAACGTTTAAAAAAGTTCTAATTTATCTATTTGTACTAGGTACAAAAAAAATACTGCAATTAATGCTTCTAATCGTAATCATCCCTCAGCCTCAGTAATTCACAAAATGGCTGGTTACGGAGCATGGCTCTGCACGCAAGAAAATAAAGATAAGCGGGAGATGGGTGAAAAAAGGTGAGTGAAAAGAAGCACGCGAATGAAGGGGAATGGAGGGATAGGTAAATGGGGTAGCTGAGTTACAGGTGATTATTCACCATCCACCTGAGGATTGACCGTTTTCCCCATTTTGAATGCCAACTCAGTTTACTGCTCCATGGAGGAAATCGTGACATTTTAACTTAACTTTTCGCTTCTCCGATAAAACTTTATTTTCCTTCTTGAAGGGAGATTTACGGAACAGGCTGGATAATATTAGATGCCTTCCCTCTCAGGCCGGTAAGATCACTACAGTTCCCTCAGTGCTGGCTGAAATCCCAATGCACTCATCGGCTGACCACTGACAGAAATAATAAGTCGTCCAAAGTTAACTGTATTAATTATTTAAGGCTGAATTCACCACTTTCTTATAGTAATACTATAGTGTCTCCTAACCAACAGATTTAACGATAGGATTGACAAGTGCGCTCGCAGAGAAACAAGTGCAAGCGCAAGGCACTTGTCGTAAGCTAAACATACGGTAATATAAATCCGTTAGTTAAATCCTCTTGTTAGGGGATACTATAGTATACTAGATGAAGTGGTGAAATCCAGCCTAAGAGAACAGGCACTAGTTTATTAAAATAAGTTGTGAGCAGGGACTTCAGAACCTTTGATGTTGTGACATCCACAGAAAAGGCCTGAGGAAAGGAAACAAAGAATGGAAAGGGAACAAAAGTTATTACTGCTCAAAAGAAAAAGAAAAAATTCTTCGGCATACAAGGAAACAACAAAGGAAGAAGGAAGCAGGGATAAGAAAGACTAGCAATCTTGTTGTAAAATTTAAGGGCGACTTTCGGCCACAATTTTTACTCACTGCCTTACAAATGCAACCCTTCCACCCCTCAGAATATGGGGATGGGAGTGGTCCAACACAGAAGCTTCGAGAGCTTATTTAATCAGTACTTCAAATTCTGTAGGGCAGGTGTTTACTACGGCTTAAATAGCATTTCTCGGGCAACTTGAAGGTTACATCCATCAATTTCATCATCGCAGAGTGAAAGAAACGAAATAACTGATGAGAAACCATTCCAAGTGGAATGAGACCACTGTCGGAAAATAAATTAATAAGTAAAACCCCCAATAGTAAAACAGAACGGGCTGTATTTCATTAGAGGCTTCCTGTGGTCAGGTGGCAGGGAAGACCATCCCTACAAGGAAATGTTGAGTATCCGACTTTTCAGTTTTCATTCTTCTCTATTTGAGTCTTGTTTAGTTATTTTCTAGCCTAGTCGAAAAGTGACATGGCATGTGACGGGAATGACAGTGCGCGACCGTGGGGGTTCCTCCTGACTCCGTGACATGTTTACAACAGCTTCCCCACCAGCCATAACTCAAACTGACAGAGTGGGGGCGGGGAGACGGGGTCTGGGGATGAGCTAGGGGTCCCACGACCCCCTCCCACTACATGCTGCACATGCGGCCAACATCACGTTTCTAAAGAAGATAATTTATCTGGAAATCGGATTCCATTGAAAAAAATCCGACAGCAAGACGCTTGGTTGGGCCCGCCCTAAACGAAATTACATATGGAAGGTCATTTGAGACAAGCCGAAACCACACAACATACTTCCTCTTTTTCAGGTACTCCAACCGGCATAGCGTAAATACAAATTAGCCAGTGAATCTAGAAACTGAAACTAATTACATCTAGTCGAGCTACGTTTTTAAACTATTCAGAGTTGCTAGGGCGCCAATTGACATTTGCCACATTGCCAGGACACCAGCAGGAGTTAGCTAAGGGGAGGGCAAGGGGGCTCCTGCTGGCTCTCTTTTCATACGCATGCAAGGCGGTGTGTAGGGGTCTAAATACATGTAGGCATGGGTAGGGTGTATCCACGGGGAGAAGTCGCCGCACGGCAGTTCGCGTGCAGTCACGCTAGCCACCCTTCCGACTGGTCGTTGACATTATGCACAACATTAAAAATTACTTTGTCATTTCCCCAAAGCCACGATTTTCCACCCATCCATAAAATTCAGAAACAGACCCGGTGGTTGGTGGTTTATTCACCCTTATGCTAACAAGCCTGGTCAATGCTATACGGTGTGGCAGTGGCGAAAGGGGGCACAGGATTCAATGTATAGTGAATCACCTGTTATCCTAATAAATTCAAACTGAACCTTCACTTATTAGTATTTTGTTTATAACTATTACTCAGGATACATCCTTGCTGAAACTGTCAAATCCGCAGCGGTATGACTTCTACTCTACTATTGAATTAACATGGAGGTTCGTCCCTCTGGAAGTATCTAAGGAAGCTATAACTGAAAATTTTCTTCGGTGGCAATCTTATGAATATAAACTTACTATTTGGCGGAATCGTTGAGTTGATACTCGTTGGAGCGGCCGAAGCATTCCTGAACGCCTGGGTCAGCCCATAACCTCTTCATGGCGGCCAACAGCTCCTCCGAGAACGGTTCCGTGTCCTCCATGCGCTGCATTACGTCCGCCACCATCTTTGCGTCCGTCTGCATAAAACACAACGCCAGTGTCAGAACGGTTCACTAGGAAAACCTTGTACAAAACCAGGAATACCTACAGGGTTTGAGTTGACCGAATCTAGGGAAGGAGACAAGGGGAGCCAGAACCGAGCAGGGGTTAACCACTCCAGGAGTCTCGTTGGGAATCATTGGAAATCTTTATGAAATCTCAGGGAATCTTAGATTTTTTTTTTTTTTTTTTTTTTGAGTGGTTGGGGTTCATCTTTCTATGAAAATCGTTGGGAATCTTTATGGAATCTCAAGGAATCTCTTGGAGTGGTTGTTACCCCTTCGGCCAGAACCATCGCCTTGCTTAGAGTTTACACTGCGTAGAGGAGGCAAGCGAACACTGTCGGAGATATTCTCACAAATAAACAAAAACAACGAAAATGTATCAAATTATGTCTAGGGCACTTGGGGAGACGGCCTCGATAGCCGAGTGGACTAAATGGTCAACTTTTGAGGAGCAGTGAGAGCCGGGTCACACCGGTTCGATCCCGATCCTACCAAAAAAGTTTTTCTGCTCGGCATTCACCTCTGATATGTTCAGCATGCCAAGTGAAATGTATATCGAGGCTGTGGTGGTTCGGAACCCACCTAAAACTGTAGGTCCCATCGTTTACTCGATGGCTGGGGAGCTGGTATTTGGTAGTGCTGCCAGCTGAGCACAATGGATAGTTCTCTAGTTGCTGGGCTTGTCCCCCCCCCCCCCCCCCCCCCAACCCTCTGCTATTGTTATTGTACGGCACTTGGCAGGCGGTCAGCATAGGAATCTTCCAACCTTCTTTGAGTGGCTTCCGTCAATTACATTACGCTACTCCACTTTCTAGATCCTAACTTACACTAGCAACAGCAAGAGATGTAACTAAAGTAAGGGCAAATACCTACTGCAATTTTATATCTCTAGAGTCAAAGGACAATATTTTATGAAGCAAAGCAGACACTTGTCTTTTAGATAACCGTGATGTATTCGGATGAAGACAACACTTATTCCTTTATGGTAGGAAAAAAGCCTTAGCCATCGCACACAATACGGACTTGACCTTTACGCCACAGTATAGCCGTAAGCTAAAATGATAGATTTTCGCTTCGCAAGTGTAATAGCCGAGAAGACGGAAAATGCTACAACTCGTGATTGCACCAGTCTGAATATGAATACGGCTGTCTAGAATCCCTAGCATATCGGAGAAATGCCACGAATATCGTCATGCATCTCTTTTCATTTGAAATGCCAACGGAGGGGTATAAGGATGTGGGATGATGTTTAATAATGCACGGGTGGCAGTTCCCCTCCCCGCGGCCTTCGCACTACCCGTGGGGCTCTTCCGGTGCATTTCTCTGGGATCTGAGACTCAGAATGGGGGAAGGAACAGAGTAGGGGGTGGAGCAGTGGAGGGGCGGGGGATATCGATCAGGGTGCTCCCGCCACTCGGGCGGCCCCCGCCAACCACTGTGCCCAACGCAACAGTTTTGAGCACGAACGACCAACATGCACATCACGCTCATACTGAGGGTGTCTGCTTTTCAAAAGACACGCACCAGCAGTCACCTTTCAGTCAGTTTCACCAGTTTACACTAAAAAAACGGCGCCCAACAAACCAAACGCCATATACCTAATGAAGGTAGACAGTAAAGCGGACTGAGGACGCCTTCATTCTGGGAATATAATGACAATATCTCCGGGTATCACCAGCTCCCCCGGGAACCACAAAGGGTAGCTATGCTACAAAAATCTCCGGACTATCTCCAAGATGTCGGTCCACAGTGAGGAGGTGTGATTAACGTATAAATCAGGGCACTTGAAAAAATTGCAGAGTCCATCAAAACCCATAGATTTTCAATATTCCACTTTATCACAAGGTGCCCATGTGCGGGTTAGAACCGGGCCATAATAAAATATCATAGAATGCATCGTTCACCACCCGCGATAGAACTCCAGACTGGATTTAATTTGAACCCAGAACCACTGCACCTATTTATGCCACGCTGACGCAGTTGTTGGATAAACAAGCCGTATAAACTTCATTTAAATTTGGCTCCTGCCCAGAAGAAGAAATAGAAAGGAGGCAGGATGCAGATCTAGACAGAGAGAAATCGCATAGATACGGAAATGAGGTGGAAATGGGAATTGTGTAGAAAAGAAAGGGTGGGAGCTACGCCAACTGAGCAGGTGGGACCCGTGGGAGGAAGCAAAAACTAAAAATAAAGTCAGCAAGCTAGTAAGCATTGGTAACCGGCCACTATACGCGGTACAATCAAAGTACGTATAAACACCACACCCGATTCGACCAAACTCCATAAAAATCATTTATTTACGGCGGGCCCTGATGGCAGATCCGGGCACAAAAAGCTTTTACTTTTTAGACACTGCACATTTTGTAAGGCCATCGCACAGAAGGACGTTACTGGAACAGAACGTCTCGAAGATCAAGATAATCCGGAGTCAAAAAGATATTAATTTGTGAGCCTGACTGCGAGACCGCAACTGACGAGAGCAACGTCAACTGCCAGAAGGGTGAGAAAGTTTAACCGGATTCCCCGATTACTTGTTTTCTCCAAGTGGTCACAACTGTATGAAGTACCTAGTCTTCACAAAGTAGAAAAATATGTATTTAGCCAGAGTCTTCGACTTAGGCTGGATTTAGCTAATTTCGGAATGAAACGTACCCGAATTTTTTTCTGTAAGTTAAACAAGGTTGTCATGCGTTGCTAGGGAAATAAAATTCCGACTTTATATTTACCTTAGCAACGCATGGCAACCTTGTTTAACTTACAGAAAAAAAATCGGGTACGTTCCATTCCGAAATTAGCTAAATCCAGCCTTAGCAGGATACTCGATGGGTTACTCAGGGGGCTCGAAGAAGGTAACTTTTACATTGTTTCAACGACCTAAGTAGAATATCTACATTACATATTCGCTGCCAATATGACGGACCGACGCTGTTCAATAGCTGACGGACCGAAGCTGTATACACACCTCGTCGGCTTGACTTTTAGTTCGCAGAGACTATGCAAAGCACCTTCATGGTGATTCAACCACAGTATTCCCACGACGACAATGGGTTATCAAGCGAATAATCAAACATGCAGTGTTGGTGTTCGCATATTCTTCCTCCACGTAGAGTATAATATGCACCAGTGGGCAAAAGGATTCATATCGATCCATGCTTAGCCTTATTCACATGTAAATTAGACTCACCTCTCGCTCATTGTTGCCGAAGGCTATTCCGAGGTTAGGCATTGCTCGTAGAATTGCCACCAAGGACTGAATGGTATTGCTGTATACTACTGGTCTGTACTGCTTAAAATCTTCAGTCGTAAAACCGCTCTCGTGAATGATTCTGAAAGAAAAACAAATGAGTGTTACATCACGTGGACAAAGAGGGACAACTTCTGTGGAGGTGCAATAGTGCAGACAGTGACAAGCTTTTCGAACCTGGCACTAATAGCCCACAAAACGACAATGTAGGCCACCGACTGCAACATCTCTATCCCCTTTCGGCTGGATTTCATACTTTGGTAAAGTTCACTATAAGTAGTGTCCCCATAAATGTTCACTTCAGCGCGGCCCCAACGTTCCTTTTCGGAAGGACGACGCTATAATGAATTTCTAGGAAAAACTAAAGTGCGTGGACTTTAGCCACCATTACTGAGTTGTGAGGACACTGAGATAAGAAATATAATAAAAGTAAAACTTACTTCATTTGTTTAACTATTGTACTCTTCCCCGACTCTCCAGCACCTGAAACCAATAGCAAACAATGTAAATCTAGTGATAACTTTGTATCTAAGTACCTAACTATAGCCATAAGAACTAACACTTTTTAGGCTGCATTTCACCACTTTTCGATAGTGTCTTTTAATGAGAGGATTTAACGAAAGGATTTAAGTTATCGTATGTTTAGCTTACGACAAATGCCTTGCGCTTGCACTTGTTTCTCTGCGATCGCACTTGTCGTAAGCTAAACATGCGATAACGTAAATCCGTTCGTTAAATCCTCTCATTATAGACACTATCGGAAAGTGGTGAAATTCAGCCTTTGTCCACTAGTCAGCAGTCACTAGTCATACACGAAGGGTGAAGTAACAAGTACCTGTAGGTATGAGAAAAATCGCGATAAAAGTAAAGGAAAAAAAAGTTCCGTCAGGTGTCAAACGAAACAGAAGGCACGATAACAAATTCGCTGACCGAATTCTGAAACAGGGTGAATGGCAGCCAAATGACCGAGGAAGTCCGGTGGTATTTCTTATCGAATACTAAGCACTAGGTGACGCGGAAGTGGCCAGGTAGGGGGCGCCAAGACTGCCCAATCACAACACGCGAGAAGGTCATCAGCCACCCCCTGGGTTTATCAATAAACCTACATATCCGCCACATCCGGGCCCAGCCCATCCATCACCCAAGAAGAGGCCGACTGACACTTCCAAGAGGGGAGAAAATTTACTGCGTCTTCTTTCATATACGTATAGCGGAGACGAGAGGTTATTTCACAGGCCCAATAAGGCAGAAAGGGTGTAAATTTACTAAGTTAGGTACCAAGACGGAAGGATAATAAATTCCTCTACCTGCTTCATACCCGCGAGAGAAACTTCACTCTCGATAAAATTAACAGGGAGTTAGGTATTAGATCGATCTGGAAGAACACTGACAACTGCTGGCTACTAAAAATTAGCCCTTTTTTGAAAGGTACCTACTTCCCTTTTATAAAAAGTCGCAATAAAGTTTAAGTAGTAGATGAGACAACTTTGGTATGTAAATAATACATAAGGTGAGATAAGTCGGTCCGTAGGTCAAAGAGTCAGAGCCCCGCAGATCAAATCCGGCAAGCAAGAAGCAGATACAAAAGAAGAATGAAACTGGCAAACCCCATACCTACTTATTTCCTTTTAGCTAGGGCTGTACAGCCCTTATTGGGCCATTCATTTGAACCTCAAGATCTGAGAAGGCAGAAGAGAAAGGAAAGAGTGACTAAGCATTGTTCCGGCTTCAGCGGAAAAAAACTCAAGGACAATAATTCACACAAATCAGATTTTCTTTGGGATTGTTACTTGGAAAGGCTGGAACCCTCAATTTGATTTTGAGGTCTGGAAGACTGCAGTGAGTGGAAAAAGTTGGGATGTCATTCACTTCTCGATTTTCTTCCTGCGCCAAAAGTGTGTTTACATCTGGCAGCGATAAGCTGATAAATCTGTTATCAGCTGAGGAAATATTGAAAAAAGCAACAAGATAGATAGGACATGAGGTGGAGCAAGTGGTACCTGAGTTTCCTCAAGTATAGGCAACTTCAAACTCTTCAAAGGCTAAAGAACTCCAGGCATAATATGGCAATATCAGAATTTGTACTGACCAAGGAACTTTGGCGACTTCGAATTGGTCTGAGGATTTGTAACTAGATGTCCCGAAGTTCACTACATGACTATTTCGCAGTTCAGTGCCAAGCTTTTATTCAAATGGATGTACTTAAATCTTCATCAATTTTGATTCTTAGGTGTCAGTCCAAATAACCCAATAGATGGAGAGTAGAAAATATATAGACCAGGGGCCCACGGGCTCAAACCTTTTCCTCCCCTTCGTCAGGAACAGACCCCGTGGGCCCCTGGTCTAATATGATGATAGTATGAATACTATGAATATTAAAAGGCTCAAAATGAGAAGTTAGAATTGTGAATGAGCTCCGCCATCGCAACAGCAAGTGCCCCAGCATATGGAAATGTTGAAGTTAAAGAGCAGTTATCTGCGAAGTAACCGAGATAGCCTCGAAGAGCCGCCAATAAGGACCACATGTTGCACGCTCACTTAGCGGGCTTCGGCTTTATTACTATGTGGAATCTGAATATTCTCAGCGGGCGACGAGGGACAGATGGAGCAGCAGGGACCATATTCGTGTTACGTCAGTCGCCCGCACCCCGCACCGGCGCCCTGTGCCTTATGCCTGGCCACAACTGTAACCCCTAAAGCTACATTCTCAAAACGCCTTCCTGTCTTCCAGCCAGAAGCCAGAAGTAGCTGTGAGCTACACAACACGCACGATAACCTCGCAAATGACTGAATCCACTAGATAGGTACCTACTACACGATCAATCAACGACTCATGGCTGACATAGGCTGCACCGCACAGAAAAGATGATAGCTCTGTGTCGCAGGTAGGCAGGTATGACATTTAAAGTACCTACTCGTCACTCCAAAAAACTATTCACCAGATATCTGAAATAATATTTCTGTCTACCGTGAGGGATTTTACTCTACGGTCAGCCAACCTTGAGAGCGCAATACAAGCTGCACGCCAAAAAAAAATTTAAAAGAGGCAGTAACTACGTTTTGGTAGGTTACTTGGCGCTTGACTCATCGTAGATGGGTACCTACTCTGCATCGGGAAAGACTTGTGACCGTGACTCACCCAATAGTAGCAATTTGATGTCTTTGGCGGCCTGTATTCCATCTTCTTTCAAGTTCTTTTCAATCTGCTTGCTGCGGGCCAGCGCGGCCCGCTCCTCTGCCGACATAGCACAGCCCATCCCGGACAACGAGAAGGAACACCCGTAGCTCGGCGTCCTGAACAAGTGGTCAACAACTGGCGAAGAAAACACTCAACGGCGAACCCCTTTCACCAAGGCTCAAACACACTTTTGCTTATTTTAAACTCACGGGCAATTATCACACACATAATCTATATGTCGGCGTACCCTTCGGCTTTTCCAGAAAACCGTAACAGAACACTATTTACTTATCAAACACGGGGGAGCACACGCCGAGGCAATTCGCGCAAAATCTCGGGCTCGCCGCGGGGTTTTACATTAAATCATTTTAATTCGGAAAAAAAGGAGCCCAGCCCTAAACTGTCTTACTGCTGTAAAACATGGAGAAATGACGGGAACAACAGCATCGAGCGTACACTGCTTACTGGAAACGGGAGTTATGAAAGGAAAACTGCTGACTTTTCTGCACTGTGCAGTTAGGGAAGTAGAGGAGACATTCAAACCGACCAATCAGAGTGGGCGTTTCTTGTCTGACAACATACTGGTGAGATATTTTTTTCTCATTTCAGACAGCTTATTTTATACAAATTTTATACTATTATTTATTTTAAAAAATCTATATTCTACTTTTATTGATTTACTGAAAAATAGACGTGGAATTTCATTAATTTTATTATGTTGGATTTTGTTAACTTGGAATGGGGTCCAGTATTTGACCAAAAAATGCATTATATTCAATACTTGATTAGATATGGAATATCTGGAGAAATTTTCTCTTATATAAAATGTCTCGATGTGATTTGATTCCAAATTAATTCTCCTTGCTGCTGCTCGAGAGACATCTGCTGTGATTGGTTAGATTGTCGGTCCAAGTTACTTGCCTATCGCCATGTTTCCCACATCTTTGGTTTCAAACTTTCTTCATGCCAGGTATTTACCATTTTATTACACATTAATTAGTTGTAATCTTGTTTATTATATTTTAAAATAAATTAAATATTTTCAATTAATAAAATAACAAATTTTAAAGAAAGAACACTTTGCGCATGTGCGGTGATGGCAACCCTGCAGTGACGTCGCATTGGTAGTGAAAGATGGCTGGCGTGAGCAGAGCCAAATTCTCTGGTGAGATGGATTCTGGCCAGCATTCAGGCTCTGTGGATCGTCTGAAAATCCTGTACCCCGTGGTAAACGAGGAAGAAACTCCGCTGCCTCGATCGTGGAGTCCGAAAGACAAGTACAACTACATAGGGCTATCCCAGAACAATTTGCGAGTCCACTATAAAGGTAGGGCTCAAGTCAACTTCTATTTAATGTTTTACTTTAAATTTTGCCTATGTATTTTATTAATACGACGTTTCTGGCGAAAAATAATCAGGACCAAAGTGCCATGAAGTGTGGTATAACTCTTAAAAGTTGGGAAGATACCTCTGAATGTCATTTCCAGGAAGATGAATATTTTTGCAAACAAAGAAATCAGCTGATTCGATAGGCTTAAAATGGTGCCAGAAGCCCTAGATGTGTGTAACCTTCATGCCCTGGTCAATGGCCATTCAAATTATTTGTTGCTAAATTTAACTAAGCATATGTTTTCATTTCTACAGAAGTGCCTAGTTATGCAGAATGTGCAACAATCATTTGGCACGGACGTTATGTAAGGCTTCGAGGTATCTAGCTATCTAATTATAATAATACCTACTCACTGGGGTCCTGGTGGTAGTATATAGTGGTTGACCAGGTACTTACTGCCCGACTCTTAAGAGAGGGCCTGTCAGAGGGCCCATTTTACGCAGTACTTAGTGCGGCTCATCTGTGGAGCTAGAGGACTTTTACAAGATCTGACTTGGTGAGTTGCTGGTAGCCTCAGTAGTACAGCTGATCGCACCCACCCCAGGATATTCGATACTAAAAAATGGATCTGGTTTCAGGACATGGGAAAACCCACAAAGATGCCGCCAGTGTTCGAGCAACGCACCCCATTCCGCCAGCATGTGGCCTTTATTACTTCGAGGTGAAGATAGTGAGCAAAGGACGAGATGGCTACATGGGCATTGGCTTGTCCGCTCAGGGAGTTAACATGAACAGACTGCCTGGTAATTCATTCCTTCAAAGTCAAAGTTAGGGTCGTCGATCTTCAGTAAGCCCACCCGCGAGAGCAAAACACCTATACAACTCTATTGCACCTGTTGAACTTTCATTTGGTAGTTTTCCAACCCGTTGACTAAGTTTTAAAGTAAATTATGTTTGATTCTGGAGACGGTTAATTTTTTCTTAGCGCAAAAAATATTCCGCCAGTAAGTTTAATGGACGAACGTCCATTCGGAATTTCACCTAATGGACCTAATGCGTTTAGGTTGGGATAAGCACTCGTACGGGTACCACGGCGACGATGGACACTCTTTTTGCTCCTCCGGGACTGGGCAGCCGTACGGACCGACATTTACTACGGGAGATGTCATAGGATGCGGCGTCAATCTTATCGACAATACTTGCTTCTATACCAAGAATGGGCACAACCTCGGAGTCGCTTTCACTGACCTTCCGGTTAGTTCAAAATTATACCAATTTACAGTACGTACCTACTCAGGTAAAGAAATCCATTCAATTTTGAAGTTCATAAAAATGAACCGATATTTCAAAATTGTGACACCTTTGACAAGGTGATAGAAAATTTATTCAAAGTCTGTCGATTGCATCATCTCCGTTTCTTCCTTGCTATTTCAGCCTCAGAAGTTAATCCATGCCATCTCTGCCCTCGTATCTGTAGTTTATATAAGTAGTTTCGTCCTAATACATTCCACCCTTAATAGGGACAGTATACTGTTATCAGTATGGAAAGGATGATTCATTGGTTTACCGATAAACTGAAATGCCCAAAGGTCAAACCTCTGGAATGTTTCGCCCTCTTAATTGAGATAGTATTTGTTATTCAAATATTTACGGATAGTTGTTCCCTTTGTTAATCGTACAAATGGGAGAAATCTTGAGAAAACACTTAGCTGAACCCCTGGAGAGCTGTTGGATCGATAGGCACTGCATAAGCTAAGTATTCCGCGAAAGGCCATTCACTTCCTTCCGCACTTGTAATGCATGCGATCCATCAAATGTTTTTGTACTTTTTTACTTTACAGCGAGTCATTTATTTTTGTGATTTTTCAATAGCCACTTTCTAGTGAGAAAGTATCCTCATACGGCTTTTGCTGTTATTATATGTATTTTATTTGCGAAACACATGGTGCAGTCGCCCAATTCTATTAATGGCTGATTCGACTTGTTTTCTTTTCTTGCAGCCAAATTTATACCCCACAGTGGGGTTACAGACACCGGGAGAGGTGGTGGACGCGAACTTTGGGCAGGAGCCATTCATGTTTGACATTGAAGATATGATGCGTGAGCTGCGCGCCAGAACCAGGCTCACCATACAAGAGTTCCCCGTGCCAGAAAGTCAAGGCGAATGGCAGGAGATATTACACAAGTAAGGGAGTTAGGGGTACTAGAGTGCAAGGCGAATGGTAGGATATGTTACATAAGTGAGACGAGGCCTGCACTTTCTTCATTTCCACGTTACTACGTTATCCTGAAAATGGTTTTGTTCATAGAAGGCCAACTTTTTCGCCTCTTCTAATGAGGAGCATCGCTTCGTCCACAATTCCACTAAACGCAATTTTACATTTAGAAATCGATACTTGTATTTATTTTCAGAATGGTATCGACATACTTAGTACACCACGGCTATTGCGCCACAGCAGAAGCCTTTGTCCGCAGTACTGGCCAAATGTTTCACGAAGAACTCTCTTCCATAAAAAGTCGCCAACGTAAGTCTAACCTAACCATTCCAGAACGAGAACTTCCTTTAGGCTCTGCCACATAGCTCGATTTTCATAAGCACACAGGCACGAACTTAAGAAGTCACCACTGACATGAAAAATTTTATGCAAATTCATACCTACTTTCAGAATAATTTTTCGGTAAACTTTTACGTAATCCTAAATATTTCTTTTTGTTTAGGAATTTTAAAGCTAGTGCTTGCGGGGCGCATGGGAGAAGCCATAGAAACGACTTGCCGCCTATATCCAGGCCTTCTCGAGCACAATCAGAAGCTCCTCTTCCAGCTCAAGTGCCGTCAGTTTGTGGAGATGGTCAACGGCTCAGATTCAGAGGTAGGAATCTCTCCTTGGAAATTGTTGGATATTTTTTGTTCTTAAATGTAATGTGTACACGCGAAACTAGTGTAACGTTTTGGAATTGAACAAACTTATGTCGGTTTACTCTTAATCAGAAAAAAGACATGGGTCAACAATGCCTGTAAGTTGCAACATTTTCATTGGCCGGTTAGCACCGTCCTTCCTTCTCCATGATATTTCGTCAGTTTTAACACGCTTTCCCAATGTTTTATAGGTGTGTGGGACGAGGGGCGGGTACTCTCCAGCTTTAAGTAACAGCCCGCGACAGCGGTCTGTCAGTCCGGATACGGTGATACAGAGGGCGGTCGCTGTGAATGGCTCGAACAAAGGTCGCAGCCGCCGGCCATCAGTGGAGGAACTCAATCAGAGCAATGCGGCCGCCGTCAACGGAACTACCAAACTCGGTGACCCCGTTATACTGGAAGAGAGCGACGTCGAGATGGACGGAGACAGTTTGGGAGAAAAGAAAGCGAACGGCGTGCAAAACGGAAGTTCGCATCCTCCCGACTGGGATGACGCTGAAGATATGGGTACGTCTGCTTCAGGAGTCATAGGGAAACCTCATTTTGGGTTAGTTTAAGTTTCATATACCAATCCTAAAGGAGACTGTAGCCTTCCGAAAGGTCGTAGTGGTCTAAAATTCTGGCTGGTGTCCTGAGAGGACCTGGGTTCGAAGCCTGGCTTCTCACACCATATTGGTCCGCATTTCCATAAAAGCAGGCCAATTACAATAATCTTCACTGATTACCTATTGTATTGGCACAGAAATGATGGCTATTGTAATATCCTGTTTTATTTCAGATGTTGATTGTCCGACCAATAGACGACAAGTGTGCGGAGGCAGCAAGCCAGGCATCGAACGTATGCTAGAGTTCGGTCGAGAGTTGTACAACATGAGTGTGAGGTTGCGACAGGAACAAGGCAAAGACGACTCAAACAAGAAAATGCTCCAGGTTAGTCTATCTTAAGAGAAAACTATGCCGATGTTTCAGAAACTAACTTTACTGAAATAACTCTTCAAAACACTTTTTTGTTTTGTTTTTTGTTTTTAAGAAACTGTCCATTTTTTTCTGACAATGTGCAAAATTCACTCGATTGTTAAATTCTAATATGTTAAAACCAGTTTCTGATTTTGGTTGAAAATACTTGATTCTTAGGTGCTAAGTTCTGCCAAAAAAAAATCACATAGACTCAGTGGTTTATGTTTCTTCCACGCCGTACAAGAAGTGATGGTTACTTTCAGGATGCGTTCAGTCTTCTAGCATATTCAAACCCATGGAACAGCCCTGTGGGATGGCAGCTGGAACCTGTTCAGAGGGAAACTGTGTGCTCCGCCCTCAACTCCGCCATACTGGGTAACGTTCACATTCTCTGTTTCCCCACATAAGATAAAGCCTCGATTAACAGAGCTAGCTTCACTTTCTCCTGCTTGAGAAAGCCGCAATATTTGTCACCGCTTGCAGTCGTACCCCGCTAAAATATTTCTCAGACCTTGAGTGTCTAGCACAAGTACCTCCCTTTTCTGTTGGCTGTTCCTCCCTGTCCTTGGCGTCTGAAACCCAAGGAAGTAGCCTAATCCCCCGGAATCTTACAGCTCCCCCCCCCCCCCCTCTACCAGCTACCTTTTCAGAACTGTAAGATGCAGAAGTAACGCGCTATCACCCCAGGCCAAGGTTCATTAGCCAGGATAAGTCGGAACTGAAACAAATGAGTGCTCATTGCTTGGGGTTGGGGTTGGTTGGACTAAACGGTTTTCGGTTTGTTTTGCAGAGTCAAGTAATTTACCGCGGCGGCCGCCGCTTGAAGTGGCGCTGGCGCATGCGCGTGAGCTCGTGCGCCTTATGTCTAAATCGGGCCTTGGCTCCTGTGCCTTCTCCAGCATAGATGACGTCCTTCGCCACTGATCTCCCTCTTTGCCCCATCAAAAAACTTAGGTTAGGAATGTTTTTATTAAATTGATGATTGTCTTGATGTTGACTAACCACCCTCAGATGGAAACTTCATAGTGTAACATTATATTATATAGCTTCCTCATCAATGCTGCGTTTTTTATTGGGCATTTTAATTAGAAATGGCCACAATACCCGAGTAGGTGTGGGGTCGACGGTTTCGCACCATAAACGTTTCTAACTATGTAGATCGACGCTGCAGTGGTTCACGATGGTGTACGAGCAGATCCTTCGCAATTTGGGCCAGCTGAGCACAACGGATAATCCTTTTACCTATATACATAGCCTACACAAGCCTCATTGGATCATATCTGATAGGTCTCAAACAGCAATAATTCTCTGAGCATCTACAGTGTGAGTGAAATATTAAAAACTTAAACGAACTGTATTTCACCTTAAATCTCATTTCAACGTATACATACAGTTGTTGTTCATGAAAAATATTCCAGCCGCGACGGCTCCTTAGTAACGTAGGAGAAGTACTTCAAATGTCCCATTGTCGAAGTTACTCGTGTCATACTTTGGGTTTCTTAGGAAGGGAGCCGAAAGCTGAGATGACAGTAGACTTGGTGCCAGATGCCGAGGTAGTCAGGGCTGGCTGCAGGAGCCCTGAAGGCCGCAACAAGCCCCCACCTCCACTACCCACCTGATCCCACTTGCTTTTCCGTTTCTTGGAGTCTTCCTCGGCCAAACCAGCACCCTTCTTAGTTCCCATCACAACCTCAACTCTAGTCCACTTGTCTTTCTTTTCCTTCTCTCTTTTGTCCATTTCTGTCTTCTGAACCCGAGCAAGCTCTTCGTAAAAGGACTCTTTGCCCCATTTGAGAGGGTCGTACATTTTGGCGGGATAATTAGTGCCTAGTTCATTTATAGCACAAAACTGGATTAGCTTTTCATAGATGCTTGGATTGCGGAATTCCTTCCGGTTCTGAATGAGCATGTTCATGTCAAGTCCAGCTTCCATTCGCTCATGAAGACGCGAGACCTTTTCAAGCATCTTCGGCGAGACGCGGCCTGTGGGCTCGGGAGGAAGCTCGACTGTCGTTACGCCGGGAGGAGGGCTCTCCGCTCGCTGCTCTCCGTCTTCCTCCTCTTCGTCCGCAGCATCGTCGTGGTAGGACACAAGCGTTGCTACACGGCTCGGCTCGGGCGGGCGTGCCGTTTCCAAGCTCGCTGGCTCTGGGCTAGCCGTGCCCTCGCTAGACTTTTCCGCTTTCTCGTCCTGCAGCACATGGTCTTCTTCCTCTCCCTCTGGCTCAGAGTCTGTGTAGGTAGCTGTCAGTGAGGCAAGTGCGTGGGTCGACATAGTTCTAAAACAAATAATTGTGGGTAGAAATACAGGTGGCAACAGAATGATTTTTGCTGATACCATTCCAAGGAAGCAATCACATGTTTTTTTTCCGAATCTTATTGCATATTTCAGAAAACAACAAAAAAAGCCATCAGTTTTCAAGGAAAGATGGGTGAAAAATGTGTGAAGTAACTGACTTACTTTAGTAGACTACCTACTGTTAGCATGGTACACACATGCTATTTGTTTAAGTTTCTTGATGACATTTTTTGAGAAAACGGTTGTTCTGAAATACGTATGCCCTTGTTGGTGACATTAAGGAACTTGACGTAGATCTGCAGCCTTAATAAAGATAATTCTTCACCACCACACTGCAATGGAGGACTTGCCATCAGGATTAATTAAAATGCATTACTAAGGTAAAGCTGACCAGACTTACCCTACTCTACGAGGACTTGTGTCTCGGACTGGCATAACAGAGTCGCAAAGTACAAGTGATCAGTGCCAGAATCCCAATCATACGTAACAGCCTTCGACCCAGTTTCAATGGTTATTCGCCATTTCCCTTTCACAATCTCGCAGCCAAACGTCAATTTACCACGATTACCTATCAGTGGAAGATTAATAATCTTCTTTTTTCCATCAATAAATATATCACCGAGAAATGATACGAAAAGAGTTCCAATCTGCGCCAATGTGCTCTCAGTGACAGAATGAGTGGCACTTAGTGCTACGCCTTCGTCAGGTGCTGGATCAGCTAGATTCAATAGCGTGAACTGAATAGAGTGGCCATGGGCGATCTGAGGAGCCGAAGAGAACAAAATCCGACCAGGGGAAACCATTCTGGCGAGTTTGTTATCATTAGATACGAAATAATTGGGATGAGCTGCACCCCATGTAAACGGTGGGACGTGAGTGCAGGATGTCTTTACCCGACTCCAAGCACTCCATGGGGCATCTACCCCCCTTCTACAGCAGACGCGGAAACAGTATTGTTCCTTGTATCTAAGGTCTCTTGCAAGATATGCCAACTCACTGCCAATGTACAAATCACGGAAAATACTTTCATCATTAGGGTTCAACGACCATGCTCCGAAAGATGCGACCTGAAGTCTATAACACTGAATTTCAGCCTGACTATCAAAGTCAATTTCTTCCCATCGAACTAGCAGAGATCCTGGACGAGGTTCAATTGTTGTTAATTGCACAGGGCCAATTTTGCAAACATTGCCAAACGACAGGATGGAAGTTTTTAGATCGGATATGACGGAATCCGGGCAGCCTTGGAACGTGATATTAGGAACTAATTCCACGTCAGGCACAGCTGGAAGCGCTCCCAGAGCCTCAGACTTGCTCATAAACTCTGAGTACATTTCCTCTGACTTGAACCCACCAATGACCAATATTTTTTTTGCATCTTCAATAAGGGAACTTGTAGCAGTCAGCCTCGCAATAATTTCCTGTCTGCACTGAGATAGAGGTGCCACTGATTCCCTCTCGAACCTCTGTACACACTCGAGCAAGGCTACTTTTCTATCATTCAGGAAACTTGTCAAAGCAGACGTGAGCTCCTCAAACACTGCTTCCACTTGCTGCGCGGCTAACTCGGCACTGCTCGTTACTTGGGTTTCGGCAGCGGTCGCCGCGGCGAGTAAAGAGTCCAATAGAGCAGAATATTCTTCAGAAGCCTCAATAGTCTCAAATATAGCTTTCTTTGGCAATGTCTCCATTGTGGTGGCCTGTGCATAAACAAAATAATAGGTACTTAAAAACTAAAATGTGTTGAGAAATTAGGAGAGAACCATGAACATGAACCCACATTTTCTTAGCAGAAACCTGATGAACTAATCTTAGGATCTCAAAAATAGCCAAATTAGTTTTATTACTTACCGGAAAACCAAATAACAGACCACTATAGGCTAACTTTGCTTGAATACAAAATTTTTAATTTCTGTCCTCCATGACAGCGTCCATATTTTATGATTTTCGAATATTTTTGTTTATACCACAGACAACGAGACTGAATATTTTTCCTTTCATAACCAGAATATCAACTAGAAATATTCTTTTATAACTAGTAAAGTTATTACTTTTAAATGATTTTTAATTTTAATTTAATTAATAATTATAATAACTATAGTCACTAAATAAAAATTAGTAATTTATATAAACATTTTTTTACGTTTTGCGAGTCCGTAATGTTGACATGCCTGGTCAACATTGGACTTGGTGGCTGTCGTGTACAAATTTGGTGGCCGCAGAAATAAAAAGTTCATTTTAGTGAAAGTACTTATCTAAGTTTGTTGTAATGAGTGAAGCAGTCCAAGAGAACGTTACTGAAACAGTAGTCAATGCCACCACTAAGCTTCCCTCCACCCCGGAGGGTATGGCCGTGGCATATGGCAGTTTACTTATCATGGCACTAATCCCTATATTTTTTGGTGCATTTCGATCTGTCAAAACTCACAATGAACAGAAGAAAAATGTAAGTTTACATCATCCTTGGAAATGCATCTCATTTGATAAACTGTTGGAAACATCTCACAGTCATTAGGACCCAGGTAGATATGCCTAAGTACTTAGATTCTGTAATGGGATTTACGGGAACGTAGAAACGTACCTGCTTGAGTACGTACGTGTTCAGTACACGTAGGTTTGTGCAGTAACAGTCTGGCTGATTCAGGCAGAACGAATTGCCTGAGCTGGGCCAGTGTTGTGGTGACGTTCAAAATGTCCCCCTTGGCCCTGATTTGGGCAAGCAGGTGGATGGCAACGATCACAAAGTAACAATCATATTAAAAAGCAGGCTGTTATTAACACTGCCATTCTCCATTAAATAAACCCAGTTCTTACATACTGACTACTATCCAGAAACATAATAGGTAGGTACTTACATCGCCAACGAAGCCAACTACTTACCTACTCCCAACCATTTTCCAAAGTTGACCCATCAAAGTGTGCTAAATTGGTAGCTTTCATTTATTTTTATTTCTTCAGGGCACGACAGAAACGATGTCTCAGAAAGATGCAGCCATGTTCCCTATCGTTGCCAGCGGAGCCCTGTTTGGACTCTACATAGTTTTCCAGGTCGGTGAAGATGAAGATGAGGTGATGATTGTTTATGCGTTTTTGCATTGAGCAAAGTCGCAATGGATTCCGTGTTATATCAGTCCTGTAGTACTAGCTCTTCCAAGAGAAATAGACATGTTCAATGAAGTTGTGCTAGCGAAGTTCGATTTACTCCCTTTCTAATTTGAAACATCTGATTTGCAGATCTTTTCGAAAGAGTACATAAATCTCTTGCTTGCTTTTTACTTCTTCTGCCTTGGAGTTTTGGCGCTGTGTCATCTTACCGGGTAAGACCACATTTTAAGTTTTTTTTTGTATGCTTGCACATGTTATATCTGTGAGGATAAGTCCATGATAACAGAATGGCTCTGTAATTTCTCAGACGTTAGCAGGAGATAAGCTCCTATAGGTCATAGGCAGGGAGGATTCGTATCCTTCTGGAATTTGAAAATAATTTATAGGAGACAACAAAATAAAAAATAATTTTTCTCTCTGAAGGTGCTGGATGATTACACTGAGTTTTCTCAGTGTAATCATCCCGCAAATCACTTTCAAAATATGAATGAAGGATAAACCATTGTCACAGATGCAATTTTCAGTTTATACTTCGTTAGTGACAGCAAACGGTAAATGAGGCCATCTATTCGATTTTCGGGTACTCCTTTGTTAAGAGCCATAGAGGAAACACGCTACATTAGGATGTCGTGTCCCCACATAGTTTGTTCAGACGCAACAAACAGTTAATTTACTATAACTAACCTAAATGCTAGTTTGGCTAGATGAAGGTTATTGCATTCTATTCCGCCGTTGAAATGTGATTTTTTGTTTCAGCCCGTTAGTGAGTAAGCTAGTGCCTGCGTGCATTCCTAACGTCCCTTATCACATCCACTTCACGAGCGGGGAGGGAAACGAAACAGAGGACTTGGTCAACTACCGTTTTTCATCTCATGACGTAGTTTGCATCGGCTGCTGCTCACTCTTTGGGTTGTGGTACTTAATCGAAAAGGTATGGCAGTAGCATGGATGGCTATAATCTATTAGGGTGACTGTTGAAAACAATTTTATACAAGTTAACCTTCTCAGAAAAGTTTTGAATATTCAGAGGCTGTAGTTCGTATTGCATAAACGTGAAAGACACCTCCTAAGGTAAACATGGGGGCAAATATTTTGTCCAGTTATTGTGTTTCGAGTCGGTTCGACACATGTCAGATATGAAGTAACGCCGTTAAAATTAGTGTAAATATCCATCTTGTCTTAGTCACTTGTTCTATTTGTTCTAGCACTGGATAGGAAATAATTTGTTTGGGCTAGCCTTCGCCATCAATGGAGTGGAGTTGCTGCACCTGAACAACGTCGTGACGGGGTGCATCCTCCTCAGTGGACTATTCATCTACGACATCTTCTGGGTCTTTGGGACCAACGTCATGGTTACCGTTGCCAAGTCATTTGAAGCTCCAATCAAGCGTAAGTTAAGCTAATCGGAATTAGGCTGCGTCCCACCATTGAGAAAATGGGCAGTAAAGATAGATTAAAAAAAAAAAAAAAATGAATAAATTGCAATAGCTTCTAAAATCTATACAATGTAGAATGATTCTTCAGATTGTCTGGTTCCCCCTTTCCCTCTCCTCATTCTCTCTTTCCCTCGTTCCTTATAATTTTTGTAAATTTAACAGTTAATTTGACTGAATTATTGATTGCAGTCGTGTTCCCTCAAGACCTGCTGGAAAAGGGATTGAGCGCCAACAACTTCGCAATGCTCGGCCTGGGAGATATCGTGATCCCGGGGATTTTTATCGCTCTGCTTCTGCGTTTCGATAACAGTCTCAAGCGTAACACCAAGACCTACTTCTACGCCAGCTTCGTCGCCTACATTCTGGGTCTGATGGCCACCATATTTGTGATGCACGTGTTCAAACACGCACAGCCCGCTCTCCTCTACCTCGTACCTGCTTGCCTCGGCACCCCTCTACTCCTGGCAGTCATCAAGGGAGACATCAAGGCTATGCTCAAGTAAGTCGTGGAAGGCAGAGAAGATTGAGCAGTCCATTTCAGTCATTCGTCTCCTTCACTAGATTCTTCTTCTTTTGATGACCGCTCAGTCAGCACTCTTGTCTACTGTTCAGAGTGCCCCCCCCCCCCCCCTCCCCCTCTTCTCAGGCCTATGAGAACTCTCGAGAAAATGTTTTAATACGTATTTAAAATCGTGTTGTTTAAATGTATTCATTTTATTCCTACTTACTGTTAAATGACAGTATTTATTAATTTACGATTTTTAGGTACGAAGATGCGCCATCAAACGAGAAAGCGGAGAAATCAAAGGAAGGAAAGAAAGAAGCCAAAAAGAAGTAAAAACTACAGTTATTTTCCGCCGCTTCATGACGCCAACAAAACACAAATGATTGCCATTGCCCTCCGACCTGGAGCTTTTATTTACCACTTTGAGCATATAGGTGACGTCATAATAGGTTGTAGCGATTGCTGTTGAATGGGGCACTGACGTAGAAGGAACTTCCAATCTGCTCTTTGGACTTCCAGAATAGCATTGTGTCTTGATCTGAACTCAAGTATTGCGAGCCATATGGCCATGCAATTTTACTTTTTTCCTCTGTCCTATTTATTCAATGTAATTGACTGTATTGGTGCGAAAAATCAGTCCGAAAGGATTTCAAAAAGCACAAAAGTTCAAATAACAGGAAGCACATCTGAAAGGATTGAAAAAAATCGATAAATAGGTGTCTAGTGTTCAGCGTTGTATATTTGTCTTCTTTAGAAATTAGCAAATTCAGTTGTCGTTATTTTTGACAATTCTGTACCCTAAACTCTTGATGAGCCATTTCAGCTTATCCATTTCCCAACAGACGCTGAGAATGTCAGAACATCACAGCTCTAATTTTATCCGGCTGGTAGTAGCTGATCATTGAAATGAGTTGTGTGAGTTGACTTCTCTAAAAGGTCTGATAGCGCTAGTACTAGTAAATCCCGAAATTCAGAAATTTGTTGATAGTACTCGTCCTTTGGCGTAATTCCCTCAACGCTCAAAAAGTATTCAACTGTACCAGCAATGGCTTCGCTGAGCTTTCGAAGAACCGCCGCATCCCTAAAAATAAAATAAAAGTACCTGAATTAAAGTGTCACAGTGACTGTCTTTTGATTTTCTACCCTTTTCTAATAAGAATAAGAGAAGAAACTGCAGCGAAATCGTTCATAATTCGAAACTGAGAGTAGGACTGACCTTGAAGTGGCTAAAAGGCGGAATGGTTGATTCCTTCTGTCATCAATGACTGCCAACTCCGATGTGGCAGATAGCTTCGAAGACCGTCCCTAAAATGACAAGCATTAGATTTCATACTCAAGCCCAGGGTACGAGCAAGACAACTAAGGGTAAGGGTAGGTATAATAAATATTCGCGAGACACTTGTAAGTAGCTGAGACGTAGGTACCTACCTATCATTAATGGAGGATACGGCTCTGTTTGCCAATCCCTCCCCTTTTCATTCTACAAAGACATTGAGAGTCGAGTGGAAGTCCACGTTCCGACACCAGTAAATACGAGGAAGACTATTATTAGCCAAAATTATTTTTTTCGAACTCATCCCTAAGAAACTGGATCTACAATAAAATAGTTTCTGGTATATTTGTCAGAAAATCACTCGATTTTTAGATCAACTTACTTCGGGCCGGCTAACACCCAAGTAGGTTTATCTGTCTCTTCCCTTCTTGTACGCCTCTGATGATGACCGTGTAGGTCGAAAGCGCTTAGGATTTATTATTCTTTTTCGTGGATTTTGACTAAGTTATTTTTGACAGTTTCTCGGTGGTGGTTCCTAATACTAACTCTGGTTGAGGCGGTGCTGGGTCCACTAACGTTTAACTAAACATCGATTTTTAAATCCCAAAACATAAAACAAGTTTATTTTCTGATGATATCTTGGACATTATCCACAGGTCAGTGAAGCTGACAGTTGGAGATAATATTATTTTTTTTTATAGCAAGGGGCCCACCTGTAGCTTGGGTATAAACAGAGCAAGAGCCAGGGGAGATATGATGGAGGCGTCTCGCACGATGGTGGCTCTGCGAACTGAAGACTCTTGCTTCCTGAAGTAGGTGAGGAACGGAGATGGCAGCTGGCTCTGCTTATGACACACACTGTCGGATGCTAAGCTTGCTCTACTCCCACCCCTTCAAAATAACAAAGTTTTTGAAACATTAGCAACAGACAAGACTGGATATCTAATGATGTTTGAGGTATTTTTTATTGACGCTATTCAGAGGAAATTATTGAATATTTTGAACTGAGCGAAACTGTTAAGTAAATTCAAGCTTTAAAGCCCATTTCTGTATTTCCTGGGGAAGAACTTACTCGGTGATCATAGAAGTGGTATTCATCTTTATTTTTCCATTTTTTATATCCCAGCTTCGTTGGAACAGGTATGAAAGAGTTCCAGAAAGGAAAACAGCCTTAACAAATTCTGGGGAGACCGGCAGGTCCACGTCCTCTAACCGCTCTTCCTCTTCTGGCATCACCATTTTAGCTTCCGTCAGCTGTTCCAGTGACAGTTTCCTTATCCCTGCAATACGCGACCAGAATTATTTATGCACATAAGTACAAGAAGAACCTATTCAAGTTGCCAGAGGCAGGTGAGTCAGGAGATGTAGTATAATTCTCCCAATGGCAGCGATAAGTGAGCCGAGAGAAAAGAGTAGATTTAACAATATCTAAGACAGCACCCAATCACAGTGAAAAGCACAGTAATCCAGCTGACTGGGAACACAGAACCCTATAAACAACTGTGTGTGCTTCTGCTGTGACGAGCTGAAGATTTTCACAATTGGCGTGGAAGAAATGAAACGTTAACTTACGATCAACAAGTCGCAGCGTATTTCCTCGGAGCATATTACGAATGCAGAACATTTCGTCTGGTTCTCTTGCTTTATAAAGTTTGTTCCACTGATTATAAATCCTCAGAACGGCAAAATGGTCGCTGAATTTGTCGTACTCTCGCTTGATTTCCATGATTTCAGCTCGTTCCTCCAGGGAATTAGAAAACATGTCAGCGTCAGCCGATAATATTGATGAAATTGTGAGAACAGGATCCAAACACCTAAAAAAATATACATGAATATTAGTTTTGGAAAATAGCCGACTAGTTCAACTCTGATAGACATGCCATTAATTATTTTACTAACTTGAGAATGGCGGCGTAGACGAGCGCCTTTGAAATTCTCGGACTAGTGCTGAATTTGGCGATGCGGCGCCCAAGACTGGTCAGGGTCTCTTGCGGCGTGAGGGCACCGAGCAGTACCAATTCATCCACTGCGCACTGCGTCGCTTCTACACTTGGGGGCTCCGGCATACCAGACAGGAAATCAACCGCTCTCTCCTCTTCATTGTATGTCTTTAACATAAAGTAACTGTGTAGATTCCAGTTCAACATCGTAAAAAAAAAATGAGATTTAATCATCCCAGAGTTCCTTACGAATGATATGAGTGGACTCATCAAGAGATGAGACTCACTTTGGAAACTCACTTTGAGATCAAGTACAACTTTTTGCAGAGGGACCCGATGAAGCTCAGGGATAGGGAAGCGGGGCATCTCGTCAAATCTGCCGCGGGTGTAGAGATGATAACTCTCACCAGGCCGCACACGCCCCGCCCTGCCGCGCCGCTGGTTCACATTTGCTTGCGACACCCAGTCATCATCTAGCACTGCACTCCCCTTGTCGGCCGACAGCCTAGTAAAACGTTGAAATAAATATTTAATGGTATTTTTCAGTACAATCAGCGGCCCTCTTAACAGAACACAGTGATTAAGATTTCACAAACAAAAAAATTAAAATCGTAGGCTCTATTCCATCCACTTTTCTTTATTCAATTTTTTATCATCTTTTCTTAGATATAGCATCATTTTCCTTGATGCAATTTTTGTAATTAACGATAATTATTCCGAAAAATTTGGTTACTATACAGTAAAATGTAAGAGGGACAACCTTTCTTCTTTATGGACTCCCGTGTCCAGTACGTAAGCAACATCGTCAATAGTCACGCTGGTTTCAGCCACATTCGTTGACAGAATGACTTTCCGCACGCCGGGAGGCGGGTTCTGGAACACCCGACTCTGATCATCGAAAGTGAGTCGAGAGTGGAGCGGCAAGATTACACTCGTCGCAGGGTCCATCCCCTTCTGCAGATATCCCATCACTGCCTTTATGTCTTGCCAGCCCGGAAGGAAACATAAGATGGCGCCGGGAGGCTTACTTCGGTCAATCCACTGAATCACATTGGCTATTTCATTGTGGAACAATCGGGGTATCCTCCCATCTTTTGCATTTTTCGTCATAGCTAAATTTACTGTAAGAAATTTAATATTTAAATTAAAATAATCCTTTGGTGAGCTACGTAAATATTCCCGCTATCGATCGCAAAACTGCATGATATTGCATTCTTACCTTGGGTAATTTCGTCCAAGAAGTAAGACTGAACCGGGAAAGTGAAGCCAGGGATGGAGAGAGCTTCTGCTCCAGGGTAATAATTCTGAAACAGCTCAGGGTTGATAGTAGCGCTCATAACCACCAATTTCAAGTTCGGGTTTTGTGCCAAAACTCGTTTCAATAGCAGCATCAACATGTCTGTGTTCACATCTCGCTCGTGAGCTTCATCCAGGATGACGTGACTCACTCCCTCCAGATTTGGGTTGCTCTGCATGGTACGCAGAAGGATACCAGAGGAGCAGAACCGGATCGATCCCCCCGGGGGCTTGGGATGCCTCGCCTTGAACCGAACTTGAAACCCAACGGAATCGCCAATCTAAAACACAACAAATATTTTAGTATTTTCACTTATTTAATTCGTCAAAAGTAAATGTAAATATTCATCCTGCGGTAATCTAGTAATAGACAGAGTGCTGCCACAGTGCAGAAAATGAAAAACGGCAGTAGGCACCTGCTCGCCGCGCTCTTTGGATACGCGTTCAGCGAGAGTGATCGCACTGATGCGTCTGGGCTGGGTAACAATAATGTTGACGTCACAAGCGTTGCCAGCTCGAGCAGCATCATCCAAAATGTACTGTGGCACTTGCGTACTTTTCCCGCAACCAGGCTCTCCCTTTATCACTACAACTTGATTCTTCTTCACCGTTTGAAGTATCGCCTCCCTGTGAAGTAAATGAGAACATGAGAGGTACTTTCTGTTAATACTGAACTGTATACTTCATTTCATAAAACCATCGGAAAATGTAATTTTTAGCTATTCAGCTAACCTAGGTTTAAAGTTCGTCAGCTGTACATTATGCTAACTATAACTTAAATAGGCGGGAAGGGAGATTTGGAAGATTTCCGGGGAGATGTAGCGCTCCGGGATATTAAAGCCACGTACTTGAATTTAAAAATTGGCAGTTCTTCCTGCTTTTCGATGATGTCTGTCAAACTTTCATCATCCATACGGTACATGACCCGGCGTTGGAGAAGATTGTTTCTAGCATTCGCCATACGGGCACGCTGCGATTCAGGAATACGCAGTTCACTTATACGCTCTTCTGTTGGGACAACTATGCTTCCACATTCATCCAAAGAATTTTGGATCAATTCTTTTATTTTCTGTAAAGAAAAGTTATCAGTTTGCACACTATAGAGATTTGAACAGGGACTTAGGTAGGTAGTAAGGAAGTTGGCAATTCGAAGATCCGAGTACTTTCTTCTTTCCTACCTTGTTAGCGCCAGTGACAACTCGTCCTCGTTCTATACCTATATCAATAGTCAGTTCAGCTCAGGCTCTGTATGCATCACCTTAAAATTTCTCACTTACCTCATCGTAAGAATTAAGAATTTCGTTTATCGTTGAAACAGAAAGTTCGTTCAGCTGAAGCTGTACGTTTGTCTTCTTTAAATTTGAAAGTACTTTGCCATCTATTAAGACAGGTTTGTTTCCTTTCACTTTTCCGGCCAACGTCAGCCACTGAATAACTTTTAACGAGGCCATCCTCGCTGCTTCTTGCTTCGTTTTAGCAACCTATAAAGTAAAAAAAGTAAGGTAACCCGGTGTAGGACTGGACTGACTCAAAAATATTATCCCAAGGTTATGAAGAAAAATTATAAATGCTGAAGTAGACGATAGTTCTAGGTCCGTTCTGGAAATGCTGCTGTCAGCAATGACTGAGTTTAGTCGGAGAGGCAGACTGCGACCTGAGCAGCGCTGGCAAAGAATGCAACACCTTGACCATAAAATAAAATAAATAACTTGGTAATAAAGTATAGGTACTTACTGCAGAGAAAGACATGGAAGACGGCCAACTGAGATGGCACTGACAAGTCCAAGCGGTAATATGCTTACTTCCCACGGGTTTGAAAACAATGTCCAAGCTTTTCTCAGAACCTTTCACTTCTTTCGCTACGATTGCCATGATGTTTTTTAAGGTTCCATGAGCCTGAGGATACTGAGCTTCTAACTTCTTGAAGGCACCATCTGGAATAATTTAGTACCTGTTTTAAAAGAAGCAGCAGTGCAGAAGGAGCATCATATCCATGGCACAATGCCTAGTTTTAGATAAGCAGACCTATTTCTCTACGTAACCTGCTGGCCATTTTTCTACAAAGGTGAAAGACTCAAGAGCCGGTAGAAGTACCAACCATTTTCCGTCGACTGCACACTAATGGGATGATCTTCTGCATGGTCCAAGCTTGACAAGCTTTTCTTGGAAGTCACATTCTTGTGATGCACCGCTCTCCTCCAAATGTCATCCAACCTCGCACGCACTATGCTACCATTAAATTTGGCATAATTTTGAAGAACGCTGTAGGTCATCGTATTCTGGCAGCATCTTGTAAATGTACTCTTCAACTGAATCATGCTAAAATGTAAGATGATACTATTTGATTAGGTACAAAGAAATTTCAAAACATTGTCGAACCTTGACAATGAAGTTAGGTTAGATCACGCAAGTAATAATTAGGAGAGCTATGTACCTTTTAAAAACTTTCTAGCTAGCTACTCACATGAATTTATTATTTTCAAAATGATCCCATAATATTCAAAAATAAAATCTCAAGTTAATTTATTTTTAAGTATTTTTAAAGTTTAAATCCGACTTCGAGGTTACAAGTTGCATCATCCAGCATCGTGCCACTGTTGTTATTTCGTCTGCTTAACAATCGACTTTTAGATATAACTCGATATCTTTTGATTAATTTTAATTTGTAGGGGGAGGGAGTTGAAAAATCTTTTTCGTTTTCCGACAACGTGGAAAAACTTTTCAAGTTGACCCTCGGCAAAGATATAGGTATAGAAGAGTTTTTCGTTTTCGCCCGCTCAACAGGTCGTCTAGGTTTATCTGGTTTATCTTGGGAGTTGCGTCACTCTACTTAATTAGGTAGTTAAGGGCCACCATACATTCTCGACGAACTCCGCCAAAACCACTGTGCGAAAGTAAATATTCGACAAAAGTAATGTTTACATTTTAGTACCACCGGAGACTGGTAATTGCAATATCGTATCGGTTGTGTCTACTCTAAAAGCTAAACATAGTGTGCTAATTGAACGCGAAACGAACGAGTGAAAGTAGGACACTATGTTTAGCTTTTACAGGAGAAAAAGTAGAGAAATGGTGTTGCAATTACGAACTTCCGTAAGTGAAATAAAAATTGTCAACATGTAACATGGCGGCGGTAAATATTACAAACATTTATCAAGCTTTTCTACTAAATGTGACGATAAAATCATACTGTTTTAATCCGAAACGTTACAAAAAAATATTTCGCGTGAGGTAGTGTTGTGTTTTCGCAATCTGTCAAAAAAACATGTGGACTGGTAGTTGACTGTTTAAAATCGCTCCTGTGGGCTTATTACTCCATTTCATGCAAAAATACAACACTACCTCACGACAAAGAGTCTCAGGTGTACATCCCCCTATAAACACTTTTCACTCGCCCTGTAACTTCGGAATAGGGTGTGAAGTACTTAGCATTGCGAATCAAATGGGTGTATTTCCCCTTAATGATAAATTCCTCGCCATCTACGAGCAGTAAAACTAAGAGTAAACTAGTTTAAATACTTATTTAACAATGTTAGGGTTGGGAATTGGGTGTAAGTAATACGGCGGAGTACGTGCCACAACAAGAAGCCACAATATTGATCTTAAGTATAGGTGTAATATAACAAAACTTGAGATGAATAACTATATTTAGGTTTTTGGTCAGGGATAAGTACTCAACCTGCTGCCCGTGGCTTCCACAAGAGAAAATATAGTACAAGAACATCAAACCGACATAGGTGTCAGTAAAAATCAAATCTTTGTAGTAATGTGGGCTTAACGAAGGCCTAACAGGCGAGCCTGAGAGCAAATAAAAGGCTGAGTAACCTAGATCTTTGCTGAGTTCAATTCTGTCGACAGGATGGCAGAAGAATGGCAACACAGCTCCATATTATGAAGTTAGGGTAGGAATGTTTCATGTTTCGGACAGTGCGGTGTCTACATCAACGATAGATTGATGTTTCGCCTTGGGTCAAAATTTCAAATCTTTGATGGCTTGAGGCAGGTCTGGGAGTTTCATATCCTTGATTTGCTGTGGGATGTTCATGTTTTTGACGGCAGAAACAGCCCTCGCAGGTGCAGCAGTAATCCCAGCCTCTTGCTTTTCCAATCGATTCTGTTCCTCGACTCTTGTGAGGATTTCTGTCATATTCGTTTCAAGGACCATTCCACCCATCACGAGCTCATTCAGAATATAGTGCACTTTGTCGACATGAAAGATGAGGTCTAGCTCGCAAACATTTTCGAAGCACTTGTCTAATGTCTCGACGAATACCTGAATTAGATCCAATATTCCAAGTTCAGACTCTGAGCTGTCCACACAGAATACAAAGTATAGAGTAGCATAATGCCGATAAATAAGTTTGAAGTCAGATCCTCCGATCAGGGTCCCCCCCTCAAGAAAATTGCACACGTTATCATCCCTTCTTGACACAAGCTGGAAAGTTTCCTTAATTATTTGCTGCTGCATGTCTTCACTGAAGAATTGGTAGAACTTGGACAGACGAGGCTTCCCATGATTGTTAAAAACCAAGATTGCTTTTATCATTTTAGTGAAATAAGATAATCAACGCAACGAAAATAAGATGTTATTTTTTTTTTTATTTGTATTTACAATTCACTTGCGGGAAATTTACGTTCTTTGGTTGGTGCGACTGAACGGATTCGTCGTTTCGTTGGTAGCGGGAAAAACTTCAAAAAATGTTGGATCCAACTTATTTGGTTCACAGAAATCTACTTTTCTCCCAAAATCTTTAGGGTGACTGGTACTATAATGGAATTCCTAAATTTACTTTAGATTTCCTTCTATAGTATTGTTTCAGCTCGTCAACTCAAAAAATTTCTGCTAAGTGTATTTCAAAGCAAATACCTTGACCGCTATATTATTCATTACGGGTAATGTTTAAAAAAAAAAATCTTCCCTTTTTTAGTAAAATATCTATTTTGTGGCTTATCTCGATGTTAGGTATCGAAGTACCTAAAGTAAAATACAAAAGGGAAGCCAAACATGCTCAGGCAGCTGACTACCTAGGCACCTCGAGCTGCTACAGAACCAAGTGAAGAAGCAGGCATATCGGTATCCTAGTGAATCCGAATGGCTCATTCATGAATCAGACATTTAGGACCAGTAGGTACACCATTTCAGTAATACAAATTTTGAGACTGTTAAATGACGTGGTACACTGCTATAATCCACACACGGCCTACGGTAATTGGTGGTTCATATCACAGAAAAATACCCAAACACTGAAAACAAGATTAGCCGAAAGGCAGGTATTACAAAAAGCGTTGAGACTTCTCTAATATTCACTATCAATGAGTAGTCACATTCTCTATTCATATATATGTATACATAGGTAATTCTATCAAGTAAAATAAAAGGGATATAGGTAGGTACTTAAGATTATTATTACACAAAAATAAAATAGGTAGTAAGACAACGAACAGTGATTGCTGGAACTAGCAATTTTTTGGGTATTGTAACACTGCCTGCTCCAACAGCGAACTTTGAAGAAACAACTTGAAATAACTTTGGTATAAGGGGGAGTTAATGCCCTCTACGAACTGCTACTATTACCGTAATTTGGGTGCACCAACAAATAATAAATATGATGGAATCGAATGTTGGCAAAACGGTCCTGATTAGTGAGTAACATTGTAAGGTGTTATGGTACCTTTTCAAGGTAACACCCATATTCGCAGCGGCATACATATCCCTATGTTGTCAACGAATCAGGCGTGGGGAATGTTAGACAGCATTCTGGTTTTCCGGAATGAGGGACGCAAAGAAGCTGGAGAAGAAGGTCCATGTAAGGGCGAGAAGAGAGGGTCGCTCGACAGCCTCAGCGGCGGCGCCAGCAGCGGTGGGGGCTGGGGCGGGGGCAGCCATCTGCGGTGCCATATCCTCCATAAGTGGCGCCTCCTGCGCCTCCATAAGGGGTGCCTCCTGTGCTTCCGCGCCTGCCGCAGCACCCTCACCTTGAACTAGGTTGTTGTTCGCCGCAGCTATATTGTTGTTCAAGACTTCATTGTTATTTTCCAAAGCTGGCATGTAGTGCAAACGGAAGAACCCAACTTGATACCTGTAATGATATGGGAATTAATAACAAGGGACTATATAACATAACATTCCTCTGATAAGGAGTGCACGTCCAAAAAGCTACAATTCTGAACTTGGAAAGCACACATGCACATTTTAAAATTATTTCAAACACCAAACAAATACATAAATATATTTTTTATCCATCAGAAACTAGTCAGAATTTAGAAAGTGATAAAATGGTTATTATATATTTTTTAAAATAATTTTTAGGAATAAATTACTGGTTACTGCTTTTTAAACTAGTCTCTGAATACATATCGAAACTGAAAAAAATTCAATAGTTCCAATGTGAAGAACTCACATAAATGTAGCTCGTTTTTAAGAGTCATGCAATTCTGATCTGCCAGAGTAGCCAGTTTCCCTCAGAAAAGTACAGTTTGTAATTTCTAAGTACCTACGTCGGAACCGCTCGGCTCCATTCCTCCCCTTCACTTCTATTGTCAACACAAAAGGATACTCACAAATACATAACAATTCCGAGGAAGGAGACAATCATAAATCGTGCGGGAGAGGAGTAGAAGTAGACAATACTGAAGAGGACAACTAAGCGGGCGAAGATGTAGAAGTAGTCTAACCAGTCGCGGTTGCGGTCATCTTCCTCCAGACGGTCAGGTGCAGGGTCCGCAGGCCGTGGCGCGTCTCTCTCGCCCCCCGGCGCAGCATACATAGGTTGTCCGCCGTTTTGCCTCGCTAACCTGTAAAACATAGGCACACTTTATAGTTGTAAATAGTTCGGGATCTTTGATTTCATTCCAAAACTTTAAAGGTTTTTCCGACCATTTTTTGAGGGAACTGCTGGCTATAATAAATGATCTGAAATAATATGTCTTTTTAACGTCAGAAACTAACTGGCAGTGTTGTAATTTTACAATCGAGTGATTTTTGACAATTAAAAAAAGTATACTCGATTTTATTTAAGTTAATTTCTTACATTAGAAATACATATTTCAGGCCTTATAAATATCCAACAGTTTTCTCAAAACCATTTAGGTGCCCGTTAAAATCACTTACAAATTCATATACTGGCTGAAGTAGTAATTTGCATAAGCTTGCTGTGCCCATGCCAGCTGCTGGAAGTATCCACTATTGGCTTCATTCATCCAGGGTTGGTAGCCAGCAGGGTTCATGAAAAATCTGTAAGCTTCCTCCGGAGTGGGAGGAACATGTTCCTGGGGATCAGCAGCAGCAACAGGAGGTTCAACACCCCCCGTTGGGACCCGTTCAGCCCCAGCGTCACCCGGGCGCACATAGCGAGAACGTGCCATGGCTTCTCGGGAGGGTATGCACACTAGATGTAAGGTGTGCACCGATTCACCCTGGTCGAAACGCGTCAGAATGTCTTGCAAGGTCTCCACGTCATTCAATAATTGTCCATAGTAAATTAATCTTTGGTCAGCCGGGTTCTGAAAACGAAATGAGCATATAAAGTTAAGCTGGTATATCTGTATCCAACTTGGAACACACCCCGCATCCGCACAAGCCACTAACCAAACGGTTGCCTGACCTTACCATATTTACTACTTGGTAGACGATCGACCAAAACTTCTACAATTTGGGTTTTTTACCAAACCTTGATGGAAGTTTTGGTTCATCGCGCACTGAAAGCAGTTAAGTATGGATGTTCAAGAATGACCAGCCCATGTAATGCACATTTTCCGCTAGTAACAGTGACTAATTCTAGGACTCACTCACTCATTCTAGGACACAACATATTATACTTACGGGCTTGTTCGGATAGACATCCGAAATGTGCCTCTTCAGTCTTTCTATAGTCCAGCTCATGCCACACTGGATGGTCTGGTCATCAATTTGCTGGGTCGGAGCCTTAATAATCAGAGTCACCGGGACGTCGTTCCCGTCCATTGTCTCCAAAATACGATAGCTGAAATTAAAAATTCATAAATAAACGTGTGGACTTCTACATAGGTACATTTTTTGAGTAGGCATGTCACTTGTAAGACACCATGGCAGTGTTTATTTCGTCAACTTCATCAGCCAGTGATCTCTGGAGACACCTGCAGGCTTCCTTTGATCAGACAATACGGAATCTGGCATACAAATTTAAGTCAACACTCCAATATCCAATGATCTCCGGCAACCATTCAAGAAGCCCAAAATACACATTTCTATTGTACCCTGTACTGCACAGTGTAATTTCATTTGAATTAAGCCCCACAAGAGGTTCTGTAGATGTGCCTAATGAATGACGAGATGAGCGAATGAATCAAAATAGTGAGCAAAACACAACACATGCCAATGGAATGAAAGCAAACGCACTTGACACTGTCAAACATACCAGAGACTTGGAGAAACCACAAATTTGGTGATGGTAAATGTTAAATCATGTCGCAAGCTGCCGGAGGAACAGTTCAACGCCTAAATAATGGAAAATGATGAAATAATCAAACACTCTCCCTATTTTTTTTAATCAAGATCGCTGGTAAAATTTCATTGGCTAACGTCATTTTGTCTTCTGCTGCATCGACATCGACACAAGAGGTAGGGAAATTTCGGTCTGTTACGTTGGTCAAATTGTCAAAATAACGTAATATTAGGCGGGAACTTTTTTAAAGTTCAAAAGGTCAAGTATTTATTTTTATCATACAAAGTCATTTCTAATTATTATATTATTCTTGCCATGGTTGAATAGGTTGTTGTGAGTACTATACTATATTGGTGCCTCTCAGTGGCCGAGTGGTTAAGGGGACCGCTTTGTGTCCTGAGAGGTCCGGGTTCGAATCCCGGCGGAACGGAAAAATTTTCCGCTTTCGACATGGATGTATCGGCTTCGGCCCACTCCTAAACTGGCTTCGGCCCACTCGTATTCGGCTTCGGCCACTTTATCTTCGGCTTCGGCCAGAAACTTCTAACAAACCAACTCATCGGCGCATATGTTCTCTGAACGTCGCGCGTTATAAAAAAAAAAAAAAAAAAAAAAAAACTATATTGTATTTTCGGTTGCCTTCTCAGTTCGGAAGCAGAGATTTTTGACCAGTTTCTCAAAGTAAATGCCTTTTAGACTATTTTAAATATCCGAAATTTACTTTTGATTTTACGGTGGAATAATTTGTTATTACAGATCACTTCTTGGCTTGGAAGATTGGAGCTTATTAATAATTTTATCTCTGATCGAAGAAGAAAAAGAAGCATTTTCGTTCAAATATTGGCGCCAAAAGTAATTAGAAACGAGACATTAGATATCGATTAATATCGAATGAACTACGCACTACGCAGCCGCCAGCCATGTTATTTACTAGAAATATTTAGTTTACGAAAGAAATTTAAAATGAAATCTTTTTAACATGTGATAATCAGTCCTAAGTAGACCAAAAGGTCTACTTTAATACGTACTATGTTTTTAAGTGTTAGGCCAAAAAATTGGCTTTGTTGCCTTCTTGTATTTTTACTATTTTACGGGTGTTCCTTGACGGAGTATTTACAGGAGGATGATTTGACTGACGATAAACGATGCAATACTTCAATGCCAGTACAAATGGTTGAACTCAAGTTCTCCTCTCATACTGTTAAAAATGGTGAGTATGATGGAACTTGCTCATATCTAGGTATCTACCTACTTACTATGTCATGCTGCAGGTTACATGTGTTTGCACAACTGCGGTTCATAGTCGTGAATGGTTCTAAAACAATGCTCTGGGTAAGAAGCGTTGAGTAAAGTGGGCCAATTAAGCCCAGAAACAGGGCAGTGGCAGTGGAGCAAAAGAACCCCCAGCCTTTGGTCGGAGCCAAGGAAAACTTAATTCTCGAGCCACCCCACCCTCTGGTGCAGATGTACGCAGTAGATATACATTTAGATTATCGAAGGTACTGTTAGAACCCCGAACTCGCGAGAGTGGCTGATGATGCCAGTGTTTAGATTTGGGGCGCTGAGAAGAGCAAGGGTTTCAGAGGTATTTTATTAGGTGCAGTGAAAAATCTAAAGTGGCTCTGTTTAAATTCCGCGTTTTTTCCCTGGAAATAATTTTGCAAATACTCAGGGTCCCAAGTCAGCAAAATAAGGTAATCTGGTAATTTTGGTACTTGGCGAATGGCGCTTATTTTTTTTATATGTTTTCAGAATATATCGTTGGCTTCAATGGTTACTATAAGAGACCAGCACGTGAAAAATTTATCGAAGCAGCTCTAAATAACTCAGGTGTTCAGAGTTGGAAAATTCTTTCCCGGAATAACCCAGCTAGTGATTTCCCAAGCGACTTCGACGTTGTTACGGTAAATGCTTCAATAAAATATACGTTTAAAACAGACTTTGTAGGTTTACAGTATCTACCTGCATGCCTCTTACGAGCTCCCACTCTTGAAGTGACTTAAAAGTGCCGGATGTGCGTGTTTAACTTTTAGCTGGAAGAGACGGGCCGATTGGACGGTTTGGACTCATTAACCAGTCACCCTGCAATTAAGAGAGTAACTCCTCAGCGAATAGTACATAGAACATTAAAGTTCGTAAACCTGACGGACAGCAATTCTCCGTCATGGCAGTCGCGCCAGATGAAGCGTAGCAGCCTTTCAGTGGTAAGTTGGATTTAATAGGTATGGATGGTACTTACCATTACGGCAACAAACGGATTTTGCAACCTTGACTACTTATATTAACATGGAAACAAAATTTAATTATCACTGGCTGATCCAAGACTAGAGGCGGGTGTTTTAAGGTTTGGTCAGCCAATTTTTGTGACTCATGCTCTTATGAGGAGTTGAATGTACACCCCCTCCCCTCCTAATAGTTCACTAGGGTTGCTTCCTCTATCGAAATCAAATTCAGTTTTTGTATTGAGTTTATTCTGATCTTTAAAAACCAACCATCGCATAAAGGGGATACTGTTGGAAATTTTAATGTTCTGAAGTATAGTATGTCTTATGTATGTGATTTTTGTCAGTGAAATTAATGAAAAAAAATGGGATTATGATTTCTTCCCTTCTACCTTATACTTCCTACATTTATATCGTATGTTTTTTTCCGAGGATTCGCAATTCTGGCAGTCGACCGGGCGGCATACTAGTCGGCGGCTTCTACGTGCTATTCCGCGGCAGATCACCACCATCCTGCAAGCTGATGTGCTGTGGGGTCTGGGAGTGACGGGGCGAGGAGTCAAGGTGGCGGTGTTTGATACAGGGCTTGCCAAGACTCACCCCCATTTTAAGAAGATTAAAGAAAGAACTAACTGGACAAATGAGAAAACACTGGAGGACGGACTTGGTCATGGAACTTTCGTAGCGGGCGTCATTTCGTCCAGCAAAGAATGCCTTGGATTTGCCCCCGATGCCGAGTTGCACGTTTTTCGAGTTTTCACCAATAATCAGGTACAAATCACCGTTAATCTTGCATGAGATCTATTGCTTGCCTTATAGTGGAGGGGTGACTGTCCAGAACACGGGGTTAAACCCACCATACACGAAAGTATAACAATAGAATTGTTAATCCAGGTATCATACACATCATGGTTTCTGGACGCGTTCAACTACGCCATCCTGAAGAAAATGAACGTTGTAAATTTGAGTATCGGCGGTCCGGATTTTATGGATCATCCGTTCGTTGAGAAGGTGTGGGAGCTGACTGCCAATAGAGTTATAATGGTGTCAGCGATAGGCAACGACGGGCCACTTTATGGGACTCTCAACAACCCCGCAGACCAGATGGATGTCATTGGCGTTGGTGGTATCAATTTTGAAGATCAGATTGCCAAGTTCTCCTCCAGGGGGATGACCACGTGGGAGTTACCTCAGGGGTAGGTTTTGTCATTTAAGTACAGTGACATCTTATCTCTTTTTGTAACTCTGTGAATATGAATGGTTCAGAGAAAAACACGGGAAAGATGTCAGGAAAATAAACGTGATATTTTCTGACAGGTACGGGCGTGTGAAACCTGACATTGTGACTTATGGGTCAGCAGTACGAGGGTCCAGCACACAGGGCAGCTGTCGCACCCTGTCGGGCACGTCAGTTGCGTCGCCTGTCGTAGCCGGAGCCGTCACCTTACTGGCGAGCGGCGTGCTGCAACGCGGCAGCGTTATCAACCCAGCAAGCATGAAGCAAGCTCTCATGGCGTCAGCGCGCCGTCTACCTGGTGTCAATATGTTTGAACAGGGTCACGGAAAACTCGACCTCCTGAAGGCGTACCAGGTGCTCTATTATTTTCCTTATGTACCGTTGCAGATTAGGTAATATCCTCTACGCTCTAGTCTTCCCGAACAGAGGAACTTTCCTTGTAATAAAGTCAGAAAACACCATTCTAGTGTCACATTTTTCACTTTGTAATGTTCTTTCTTATTCTTGTGCCTCAGGTGCTGACCAGCTATCAGCCGCAGGCAAGCCTCAGCCCTAGCTACATAGACCTGAGTGAGTGCCAGTACATGTGGCCGTATTGTACGCAACCCCTCTATCACGGCGCTATGCCCACCATAGTGAACGTGACCATTCTTAACGGGATGGGGGTGTCTGGCCGTGTGGTGGGCCCACCTACTTGGTCCCCCTACACCCCCCAACATGGCCACCTACTCGATGTTGCCCTCACCCATTCAGACTTACTGTGGCCGTGGTCTGGATGGCTGGCAGTAAGCATTCAGGCGTCCGCAGCAGCCGCGAATTTCGATGGTGTCGCGCAGGGTCACATTAGTGTAACAGTAGAGTCCCCTGCTGAAGATGGAGAAACGCAGCCTCGCGTATCAACAGTCAAGCTGTCCATACGCGCCAAAATTATCCCCACGCCTCCGAGACACAAGCGCGTTCTGTGGGACCAGTATCACAATCTGCGTTACCCGCCTGGCTACTTCCCCCGCGATAACCTTAAGATGAAGACCGACCCACTCGACTGGAATGGTGATCACATTCATACTAACTTTAAGGATATGTACGGTCACTTGCGGAGTCGTGGCTACTACATCGAGGTTTTAGGAGCTCCCTACACATGCATGGATGCGTCGCAGTATGGCACATTGCTCATAGTGGACCCTGAGGAAGAGTTTTTTCCCGAAGAGATGGCAAAACTGAAGCGGGACGTCGACGCAGGTCTCAATCTGGTGGTTTTTGCCGACTGGTACAATGTTAGTGTAATGCGTAAAGTCAAGTTTTATGACGAAAATACGAGACAGTGGTGGATGCCCGATACAGGGGGCGCCAATGTGCCTGCTCTAAATGACTTGCTGACACCGTGGGGCGTGGCCCTTGGTGACCGCGTGTGGGAAGGTGATTTCACACTGGGAGATCACGCGATGCATTATGCGTCGGGTACCTCTATCGTTCGTTTCCCGCCCAGTGGAGTGCTTGTTGCGCGTCCCCTTCGAGACCAGGGCGCTGAGGTTCTCGAAGAGCCAGATCCCTCCGTACAAGAAGTGCCTATTTTGGGACTATACCAAACCGTTGCTACCGAACGAAGTGGTAAACTCGCCATCTATGGGGACTCAAACTGCTTGGATAATAGCCATATGCAAAAGGGTAACGAATTTTCCTTTAGTTGAATTAAGAAGAGAATTTTACGAAGGTGCTCTAGGAAGCCTTTTGACATTTTTGTTCTGAAATATCACTTTTGTCATCAGAAACTAGATTAGTGTGTGAGAATTTCTCAATGCAAAATCGAAACATGGATCTAGTTTCTTTCTAGTTTATCCCAGCTAAGTTTTCTTTACTAGATGTTGTTTCCATTTTTCACCTTTAGTACACAAAATAGTAAGACCTGGTATTTTGTTTTCCCCTGTAGATTGTTTCTGGATGCTGGACGGAATCCTGGACTACGTGACGAGTGGACATATGCCGAGCCTCTTCCAGGGCCCTGAGACATCTCCCCAGCCTGGAGACTTGCCCCAACGGATGGAAGGCAACCATTTGCACCGGTACTCCAAGGTGCTGGACAGCCATGGTGGCGGGGGGCACACAAGGCCCCTACCTCCCTGCCCGCTTCTTCATTGGGCGCCTCCCGTGCCTCTGAATAAGTCCGCCCCCACGTAAGTAAGTTGTCTTATTTCTTTTCTATTGGCGTTGCTTCTCCTAACCAAAACGGAAGTCGGTAATCAAAATATTGATTTGTCCAGCTGGATAGCATGACAATTGATACCTGCCGACTCCCCCCCCCCCCCCCCCCCCATACTAACATCGCATTAAATGCTTTTCACCTCTTGTTTGTATGATCAATTTTGTCAGCAGTTAGTTATTAGGATTTTACAAAAACACAGAAATTAAAGCAGTTTCCAAGCAAACAAAAAATTTACTTACTTAATTTGTTTCCTAATATTTGATTAAATAAGAATAGATGTGGTTCGAATAGGATCCCTAGAGTTCATCGTGTATGACTGCTGACCTTGTGTCAACGTTTATTATAGATTCTATCAAGAGGACACTTTTTTTTCTGTAACAGACTTTGCTATTTCTGTGATGATATATTATTTTTCAGGAACCTTTACCAGTCACAAAAGCTGCTATCAGTGGGTATGGACGCTGCGCTGCCTCTCTGGCAAATGCCTGCGCTGCGAGAAGACGTGGGCACAGACGCTTGGTCGTGGGAGCAGACACGCCAAGAGAGCGACACAACTATGCCGTCGTTTCCTATGTTTGGACTGGCACTGTTGCTCTGTGTCGTCGTCTTCACTGCCTGTCGCTTTTTCCGGCGGACACGGCCCCGCCGCCGGAAACCTCGACTCAAGCGCGCGTCTAACCTCATTAATGGGGCACGTGTTCCTGTAGTTTAAGAATTTTTCAGCTCAGTAGTTAGGTACATTGGACCACAAATTTTCTCAGATTTATAGCTAGATAGTTTTCTTCACTGCCGCAAACATTCTATATTATTTATTGGATCCTCCGAAGTGAATTCAGTAGTACCTTCGAAAAACTTTGATTAATTTTCTTGTGAGGCATGCTTTGTTCCCTTCACTGAATATTGCATTGGGTTAGGGGTAAAATTGAGTGATAATAACTGCACATTCGTATACTTCAGTCCAGGGTTGCACTGATGCTGGAGTACCTAAACTGGTGCCAGCTTCCACTGCAGTATACTTAGTTTGCACATGGTATGCTCTAGTTTTCCTACTAAAGTAGTTGTCTATATATGCAGAAATGACAGCTTTTTCCTGTTTCGGCTGCGTTGCACCTGCCAGAACCCATATCATGATAGAAACAATGAAGGTTTTCAAAACTCGAAAACCTCTTTGTAGTTTTATTCGATAGATGATCTCCTTTCTCACAATATCAATATCACAGGAAGCTCAGGTTTTATGAAGTGGCAGCGCTGCAACTGATTTTTTTTTCATCTGTCCTACAAACAGATTAGCACATTTCCATGTATAAAATTGCCAAAGTTAAGACTTAGTTTACATTTTAATTTATTGAATAAAAACTGACATTATGAATTTCATTACTTGTTCCTACAGCATTGAGAAGAGTTGGCTATTTCTTCAATGACAGGCAAAACATGTCCGTAGGTAGAGTTGGCGTTTTGTACTGCTATCCGACATCGTCCATCCCGAAATGTTTCAATCCTGTGAAGGCGGATACACTGACTTCTAGCCCCTGCGAAGTCACAGTCAGAGAACCGGTTTTCGTCGGTTTCACCATAGGCGTCGTCTCCCGGTAATGGATATAGCGAGCCCTCCTTAGTTTCCAGTCTGGCGGAGCCGTACCTTTCACACCCTCGACTCTCCCTCTGGTTTGCGAATTCTGCCGCATCCTCAAGCATGCAAAACCGCATAATGCGACTCAGTTCGTACAGCTGTGGTGGAGGGAGCCACAAGTGGCCCTGCATGCTGAGACGTAAGAGCCGATCAGGCGAGTACCATGCAAGATCTTCTATTTCAGTTTTGTCAGCAATACCTTCTGGCTGACGGGGAAGACAGGCGGTATAAAAGACCGTGTCGAATCGCTTCTTTTGACCTGGCGGTGTGAGCCAGTTACTCCACAGTTTGAGCGCCCATACATCAGGAACACACTGCAAGGATTCACACAAGTCTACAAATGCGTCGGGTTGCTTCTGCACTTTCAGTCGCCATGATGCCAAGTCGCTGGAAGTCTGCAGCTCAGACCAAAGGCCCTCATCAGAAGGAGCTTTCGAATTCCTACACAGCAGGAGCCCGGTCTCTTCAAACGTTTCACGTATTGCTGTCACACGTAAAGATATTTCCTTCTGCAAAAGGTTCCCAGCTTTGTTTTGAAATATTGGCGGTAAGTTCTTTTCAAGTACAACGGACTTCATAGGAGTGCCACACTTTTCAAAAAGACTGAGCCACTTGCTACTTGCATCAATTGTGTCAACGGTTCCACCAGGAAAAACATACCCATTCGGCATAAACGAACTTTTACCGCTTCTCTTTAGCATCAATATTTTGTAGTTATACAATGACGTATAGGGTCTCTCTTTTAGGGCCATTAACACAAGAGAAGAAGCTTCTTTCCAACCCATTTTGATATGAAGCAAAAGGCAATGATAAAGCTACTTACAAACACATCAACTTTATTGTGGTGCGAAGATAAGGCAGATGATACATCTGATAAAAATGAAACTCACTGATGAGTCTGATTACGCCGATTTCGTGTAGTTGGCAGAAATATAGTGGTAAAGAATCACCAGCATGAAGAGAATAACTCCCAGAAAATTGGCGAAGACAGCCAACTGCACATCAGTAATCATTCTGCAAACAAACATCCATTATGAAATTTTTGCACTTATTGACGTTTATCAATCTTCTGCTACTTGTTTGTGGCACGACATCCATCAACCTCCAAATTTCTTCTTCAACAGACACTAAATTAAGTTCCTGCTGGCTTTCCCCTGTTTACCACAGAATAAAACCGCAACTGGAGCCTAAGTATCTCTTGCATTTTAATTATTGTATCTAAGCTTAACCTACACCTCCGCATAAAGTCATAATTCAGTCTCATGATAGTTTCACCGGGACACTTAAATTAAATATTTCCAAAGATTTATCTACCATTTATGTATCTTGACCAATGTCAAATAAAATGATCAATAACTAACCTTATATTTTAAATTATCCTTTTGGTTTATTTAAAATGACGTGGACAAGACGAGACGACGCCGGGCGTTGTTTTCATTTTTGCTATGGACAATAACCATGGCATGGCAACTTTTTGAACAATTTTTGCTATTGTCAATACGGTAGAGACTTTTCGCACACTAATGACGCGAAGTTTGTTGTGACAACAGAGGAGTAAACGAAATCGTAACTTTAATGACATGGAAGATAAAACTGAAAGAACGGAAACGAAAAGTGCTGACAGCGTGAAAACTCTGTTGCATTTTAGTGATGGTATTATGGAAATCCCTAATCTGGAGTCTGAGCCAACGACCACGGCTGTGACTCTTTGTGACGACTGCGATCCTGTAAGTCCTTCCTTGTTTTCATCATTGCTAATCACTAGGCCAAGGATGCCTACCATATTTGACGTAAACGTAGTTCATATTGGGGTGTGACTGACAAGAAACTTTAATTATGTAAAAATATACATGTAAGTCTGTAAACATAATTTTGAGCAGGTAAGTATGTGGTTCCTACAGTTCCTACTTGCTATTCCCTAGGTATCTTTATCGCTATTATTACCCCTTTTGAGTCGATTCACGATTTTCACACTGTCTCAAGATACTTAGGGGTCCACTAAGAAAAATTCAAACCCCTAAACCCTAAACTAAAGGAAACAAAGGCGAAATACAAGTTTAACAAGGTTCGGCACGTTATTCGGCTCAACTGAAGACAAACTGTTACAATAGTGATGGGATTGGGAGGTAGGTAATAAAGTAAGAGTATCTCACTGTCTGCCATTATGGGAGGTCTCACTAACCAGTAACGTTTCCATCATTTTGGTGCAGAAAACTCTCGACTGGGGACCTTGGACAATGCACATGACAAAGAAAGCTGGGAGCAAAACCTTGGAGGTGTGCGACTATTTGGGGGAATCGCTGGCATCGTTTTTTGGGATTACCACTCCAAAATATCAGTTTGAAATTAACGAATATCATCGAATGATCAAAGAGGTAAGACTGAGAATAAGGTGCAGCTTAGTTAGGGGATCCAGAATTCTGGTAGCACTTCAAAAGTATGTCCGTCTGTTATTTGTAGAAGGAAGAAGAGGAAAAAGACCTGGAGATGGGAAGCTGGGCAAAAGGTGGCAAAGCGACAGAAACTGTTCTCAAGCCTCCCCAGTCCGTAGTCACCAAAGGCGTTACTGGCGAGAGGATTGCTACTGTGGATACTGTACGATACTGACCATGGAGGAATCTATTCAGCACTAAATTATTCTTGTATTTTATTTTATTACTAGACAGTTAGCGGTCATCTCAGAAAAGCAAGAGAGACACGGAAAAAATTAGGTGCCTTCTTGTTTTATATCGACGCCAAGTAGGTCTAGTATTAGTTATTTATCAAAGCAAGTTTCAGGTTTAGGTACTTTAGGTACAGGGTATTTAAAAAAAAAAAAAAAAAATCTTTTGTCATTTGGATCAAGTCCCTAATTAGAAAATTTCTTATGTACTAATGCTGCGTCGATACTTTTCTGGACCATTAGTGTAGCTACTTTTACGTGAATTTTCCTCAAGGGGGAAGAAAATAAAAATACTTACCTCACCAAGTACTAAAGCTTATCTTCTTTGGGCCAGACGAAGGCCTATCCTTTTGGCAGCCACGTCAATATTGAGAACGATGACGTCCACTTTGTCCCCCAGTTGTACCCATCGTGACTTGTCACGTCCCAGCTGACTCGAATGGATTAACCCACTGGTGCCTACTCCAACATCAACGAACGCTCCAAACTGCACTACGTTCCGCACAATTCCTAAAAATGGAAAACATCCTTAGCTAAAATGGCAAGTGAATAACAAAACTGCATGTGCCTCTCTGTGGCCGAGTGGTCAAGGGGTCCGCTTTGTGTCCTGAGAGGTCCGGGTTAGAATCCCGGCGGAACGGAAAATTTTTCCGCTTCCGACATGGATGTATTGGCTTCGGCCCACTATTAAACTGGCTTCGGCCACTTCATCTTCGGCTTCGGCCAAAAACATCTAATAAACCAACTCATCGGCGCATATGTTCTCTGAACGTCTGAGCTGTGGACTTACACGACTTTGGTATGGTGGTACATGGATTGTGACCATTCTGAACAACTTTTCACATCTTTCCAAGGAATCTGAACGATTATCTAAATCCCAGCATAAAAAATGCATTACCCGTTAAATGGTCCCCAGGCTTGAGAGATTCCATCGATGTGACTCCTCGTCGAAAGAGAGGGGCTTGCGAGATAGCCCTGAGGTCATGGTCTGAGGTGCGCTGCAACGCCTCCGTGAGCTGAGCAATCTGGAGCTGGCTGACTTTGTACGCATCCGCCAGGGTAGCCAAAGTGGTGCCAGCCAACGCCTGCTTAACTCCGTGGATGAAATCAGTGCTACCGACATCGTCGACACTCAGCCCAAACCCCTCTAGGAACCTGAAATTACCTTATACTTATAGTTACAATGCGGGTTTCCTTAATCACGTTATTTTCTTATATTGTAAAGTACAGAATAGTAAAGAATATTATTAAAATTCTATCTGATAGGAGGCGTCTATGTTGGAACACACGCTTTTGCAGTAGGTACCTCAATAACTCTATGGCACGGCATTGTAGAAAATCATAACGACGAAGAAGGGTTTTCGACTGAATAAAGATCCAAAAAATTCAAAGGTATTTTTGGCATGTACGTTTTTAGTGGAAAATATGTCTCAAAAGAAATCTGCCAAGCTTTATATGTACGAGTATACTTATAAAACTTAAGTACTTTGTGGCGAAGGAATAATCTTCCGGATGAATTTCAGTCTGATCCAGTGGATTTAATCCCTTTTTCTTCCTTGAGTTTGAATTCGTCAGCGCCCTGAAAATAATAGGAAGCTGATAAGTAGGTATATAGATAATTATTTTACAAATGGTAGGAATAATTGGAAAGAGTTGGTTGCCAACAAATATTAACGAAATAAATTCGTACTTCAGTAAATACGTTTCTCAAAAACATATTTCTGAAGAAACCCAGGATATTTCTGTTTTAGTTCTGAAATATAATGCATATTTTTAACGCCAGAAACTAGTGAAAAAAGTTAGAATTAACAAGAATAGCTCCTGATGATCAAAATACACATAAGTAATATTGTATTTCAGTTCCAGAACGGTTTGCCCGGAAAAATGTCACTAAAACAATTTTTATTATGATCTTACGTGGCTGTCGACGGGAGGATGCGGATAAAACCGGCGCATTGCTGGAACGACTTGGCGCCGATTCCTTTGACTTTGAGAAGTTGTTGCCGGTTGTGGAATGGTCCATTTTCCTGACGCCAAGCAGCGATTGCATCCGCTCGGGTCCGAGTCAGACCTGCCACACGCCTAAAACAATAAGCGTTTCATGTTGAGCAGAAAAGTCAGGCTAAGACGGCAGATTCGTATAAGGTGTGCATGTTAGGGAGGAAGAGGCATATTTAGGAATTAACTGGGAATATTGCACTGGCTCTGGCAAGTATTATAAAATAGTGAGATGAGGTAACCTGAGCAGATGGACAGAAGCTGTGTTGAGGTCCACACCCACGAAGCTGACACACTCTGACACTATCTCCTCCAGCTCAGCGCTCAACTTCTTCTCGGGAACGTCGTGCTGATACATCCCCACTCCGAGATGTTTCGGTTCCACTTTCACCAGCTCTGCTAAGGGATCCTGAAGGCGCCTTGCCAGAGAAACTAAAATAATTTTTTTTTTAAACCCATCTCCCACATTACTTACGGTATTTGAGAATTTAACAGCCTTGATAGTGATGAATGTGAAGTAAAAATAACTTCGATAAAATATTTTTCTAGTCGGGAATCGAAGATCCTAAGCAAATGTAAACACTGAAGGGCAAGTACTATCCATACTATTCTGGCACCTACCAGCGCTGATAAGATTCGGATCAGTGTCGGGAAATTCCTGACTAGCGATAGGGCTGCAGGAGTAGATGGAGACTCCCTGCTCGTCCACAATAGTGTAAGCCACGTCGAGAGGACGAAAGCGACCGTTCTGGATAAGTCCTGCTAAGAAAGCTTCCGTCTCACGGCAGTAAGTCCCGTTACCCACCGCCACAGTCTCGCATCTGTAGGTAGTCAATTATTTTTTAACTTCTGCTAGTATTTTCCAGGATTCCCAGTAATTGTCATATTTTCAAGGCAAAATCTTTGGGGAAAAGTAAGGGACATCCAGTAGGGAAAGCTACATTCCAAAATATCTGCCAAATCAGACAGAAAATTGGCCACAACGAAACACTATCTATCGGTCACCTTTTCTACATCTAATCAGTATCAGGCAGGCTCGATCGGACCATACACCGAAAATTAAAATTTGTTTAGCTTATGAATTTTATACCAAGCCTATGCAGTGCCAACTATCACTTAACAGAAGACATCAATCGGGTTCTTACTCAAAATTTCTGACCCACTGCTCCAGCTTTTCAGCGCTGCGACGTCGACCCTGGTCGTCTGTAAGGTAAATCTTGTCCATATGCAATGGTTCGCCAAGTGGTGACACGACAGCGATCTTGCAACCGTTTTTTATCCCAGGGTCGATGGCCAAGGTGACTTTGCCGCGCAGAGGCGCTGACAGTAGCAAGCGTTTCAGGTTAGTAGAGAACACGTTCATGGCCGAGCGTTCCGCTGTTTCCGTTAGACTACTTCGGACTTGCCGAGACACCAGCGGAGACACTAAAAAATGATTTATATTAAGGAATGATTTGAAGAAAGGGAGAGGCTGGGAGAGTTTTCCGTCAGTCAGCGGCAAAGATGATAGATGATGTGTCCTACAGCAGTACCGCCGCGTCTTTGGGTCGTACAAATCACACTACCGACATTACAATAAAATAAATAGTTCCTAACCGCTTATTTGACGCCAAAACGGGGGTTTTCTACTTAGTAAACAGTGTGAAACATTTGAGGTATTTCAATAAAAACTTATCTTACAAAGCCTGTGTATAGCGTCCTCAACAGCACTCTCAAATATGCTGACCCTCTCTGGATACGTTTTTCCTTTGCACAGCCATCGTTCCCTGCAAAAGGCTTTAACTCGCTCCCAAAAGGATGAGGGTATGTTCACTTTAACAGAGAGAACTTTCTGTGACTCCGCTCGATTGATTGCCAGAACCTGGTGTTCTTTAAGGTACCGCACGTCCTGGCTGAAGTTTTTATAAAGGTCATATTTTTCTCTGTCCCCGGATCCACCTTCACCTTTCCGCATAGAGCAGTCCAGAGTGATTCTTTCTTGAGCCTTCCTGCAAGTAGGAAGAACGATGAAAAACAGTCTTTATGGCTGATGATATGACCGATGGAACATGTTAAAAAATTGGCCTCCCTCAGTTCAAAAGCTCTCTAATTTTATTCCCTTCAATTATTCTCTCTATTAAAATCAAATCTGTTTAAAAAATAATTCTCCTACTTCTTCAAAAATGTATTAGTTTACATTAATTTGTAATTATTCTTACTGGAAAACCTGGGGATCTCATCGTTAATACGAAGGACAAGGTCAACAGAATCAATGAAAAATACTTACAATTTTTCGGTAAACTCCAAGATGCCAGAGTCTTTGGCAACCGCATCAGCTACAATGTGCTGCAAGCCGGCTGTGACTTTCTTCAAATCTTCACGACCAGGAGTGTTGGGGTCAACCAATTCAGATGGACAGACCAAGTCCGTCCCATGCAAAAGGACTAACCCAGATTCCTCTAGACCCGCCTGCCGAGCCCTCGCAGCGAGAGTGCTTTTGCTTCCTTTCTTGAACGGAGCCGCCTGTAAATTAGAGGAACCTTCGATTAATATAAAGAAAATGAAGTAGCGTAATAACACCACAAATAATACGTCGTAACACACTTGTAGTCTTGAACTTCTTGGAGCGATAATGTTGGAAATAAGGGCCACTTACCAACAGTTCTATTTCATCTAAAGTTCTGGCGCATTTGACTCGAGCAGTCAGAGCGGGGTCGACTGGACCTTCTTTTGCAATAGTCTTGAGAAGAGATTCGGCTTTCGTTTGTATCTGAATCACGGTGTCATAGGAGTCTTTAACGTGCCGTAACTTTTCTGGATCCATGCCATTGGTTAGGTGCTGGCGGTATCTAAACAAGCGATTACGTGGGATTAAGGGTTACATTGGTGCTCGCAGTACAATAGGCTTGAAAATTAAAATAGAAAAAAGCGGGCATACCTTGCAATGAAAGGAATGGTGTTGTCTTCCTCAAAAAGGTGAATTAGGTTGCAAGAGACATTCAAGTCTATATTCTCTAAATCGGCTAGCCATTCTTCCTGAAAGAAATTAAAATGATCGTAGGTACTTACATCCAGCAAGTTCCCTAGTCAAATGTCTGTACCAACTGACCCCTACCTTATTTATCGCTTCCTCACGCCGCTGAACCTTCTCCGTCTTCACTTTCTTTGGCTTTTCCTCACTTTTTTCTTTTAGCTTTCTCTTCACTCCACTTCTAGATGCCATTATAAAAAAAAGAAATAGAAAAAGAAACGTTACACTCAATTTTTGTTTACAAATAATAAAAAATGGACGATTTTGCTATGGAGAAATGATGTGGTTATATGACGATAGCAAATTGCGCCTTTTTTTGTTCTTCCGAAACTTTGGTAATTTTTCACATTTTACATTTTTTACATTTCTTACGTGTCGGAACTCATGAATATATCAAAGGCGAATAATTCCTTCAAGGTAAAGAAAGGGAAATATCAATAGAACAATTAGGTCAACAATTTGGGTACCTATGTAAAAAACTATTACCGACTATTATAGTAGGTAACCTACCTATGATTGATTGTGGTGCTGGAGGCTGGAGACAATGCGATTGCACACACCCAACAAATAGGGTGGATTTGTGAATCCTGTGTTAGGCATGGCATACTACGTTGTTTATAATTTTACGTTAACTACAGGAGATTAGGAGATGGTAGAAAACTTATTATGAGTCTTATTATTTTAGTCATTTTGTATTGTAAATTTATAAACCAAAACGACTAAAAGTAGGTACCTAGTACCTACGTGCTATATGACAAAAGAAGCACAGTATAGGTTTGTAGGAATATAGTTAAGTAGGTAGGTATTACCCATGCAATTTTTTTCCTGTAAGTAGGTACCTATGCAAATTTACAGGTACCTAGGTACCTACAGCAATAATGTGTTGGCCTGTAATGTAGTAGGTCCTACACCTACACAACAATGTCCCTAACAATATCTGTAGGTATGTAGGTATAATCCACACGGATGAGAGGTATTTCCCAGCCGAAGACAGCAGACAGTGTGCCTCTCAATGGAAAATCGTTGGAAGGATGATAGGTAGGTACACTTTATTACCAAAAGCACATGGTATGCATGCTATACCTAAGGTATACTTAGTAATAATTTTATTTCATCTATCATTCGTTAAACCTTGAGGCTTCATCTGGCGGGTAATTCGGTTGGTAGATAGGTACTAGGTACCTACCTACTGGTACTTGACATGAAAATGTGTGGTGAAATATATGGAGTAGGTACCTATAGTGCCCGTATAGCGAGAGCCAACAAATAATAGGCAGGTAATCAACCTAATTTAGCAAATTATTCATTATCCTGTAGGTAGTTACAATTATGTGGTATTTATCTATTGTTGTTATGAAAGTTTATAGGCTGGTAAGGTACCTATAAGGTACGCAGGTACGCTAAGCTAAGTGCTAACTGATAGAAAAGAGGTCTTTATATGGCTTTTCTGTATTTTCCATAATTAGGACAGGGTAAATCTAAAAAATGTACCTATACTTACATATACCTATCTTTCTCTTTTGCTACCTACCTACCTCACTTAAAGATCAGTTATTCACAAATTTCAATAATAACTCATGCAGAAGGAACATAAATTCAAATAACTTTGTTAAAATACTCCGTGAAAAAACTGTACCGGCCTGCCCACCGTACATGCAGGCTGTAAATGCAGCTTATTTTTTTCTCATAACGTAGGCACCAAACAGGTAGGTATAGTTAGGTATATATCTACCATACCCGCTACGCTGGAAGAAAAGTAAGGACCCACCTATGCTGACAGAAAAGTAAGCACCTGCCTACTTTCAACTATAAAAACTATACTTTAAATTCACCCTCTATCAAGAACATCGCCCTCAGATATAGGTAAAACTGATGTTCACTTCTTCAGTAGGTAGGAATATGTACCTAGGTATATGCGAAAAGGTTAGTGAAGAAAAAACCTTCAACTGAAACTAGTTTTCGTGGCAGAGCATAGGTAGGTAGGTACGTAATGTGGAAAGCCTGACAACTTAGCGCCTATTGGGAGGTATCTACAAAACAATAGTTTGCCGACAAGGAGTCAGTGGGCGCGCGAGGTCTGAGCGAAGAGGACGCCCTGATACGTAGTCCCGTTGATCTCCATGCTGACGGACAGAGACCCGTCTTGACTCCTTGAGTCACTCCTGCTGTTGATTTTGATGTGGGCCCCTCCGTTACCCCCTCCACCACCGCTTTCTTCTTTTATTATAGATTCATCAAGAATAAGGGACTTCTTACTTGGTGGACCGTTGGGACCTATTTCTTGGGGTTCTCGTTTTACATTTGTAATCTGAAAAAAATAAGAAAAATTAGCAGGCCATTCAATTAATAGCTTCACCTATAGGGACCCAACGACTCGTCTGTATCTATAGGAACAACAGTTTTAACTCAGTAGGTATATATTCTTGGAAAATCCGAGAATACTTTTAGTTTATATGCTTGACTGTTGCGAAATCTATGTACTTGTAGAAGGGGTGTCGACAAGACCACTATAACTGATGGGTAGGTATACACCTAAGTACATATAGCACTTCCGACCCGATTGAAACAGGAATATCAGTAATTTTAGAAACGGACAAGCGATTTTATTGTTCCATCTCTATTGTATAAACATCTAGATCAGAACGTTCAGTTGCGCATCTAACAAAATCTCGTAAGCATCATTCAGTAAAATTTTTTTGAACTGTAAGTACCTGGTGCTTAGTCTCTTCTTTGAGACCTAAGTCCAGCGCCTCTTTCTGTGGCTCTGGCGTTGTGGGCGTGTGATTGTTGTTGTAGAGGTTCCATAACGTAAGCCTGGACATCTCCAGGGCGCTGAGGGCTTCCCTTGGAGAGGTGCTGGTGGGGGGTGAAGGGGACGAATGGAGCGCTGGCTTGCCCGGGGGTGAAGCTCCTGCCGATAAACCAACTCCCCTGCCGAGCATTTTATTCATGTACTCGACCACGCGGACTTCGAAGTCTGCGGGCGCTAAACCAGAGATAGGTCCTGCTGGAAACAAAAGAACAAACTTGTTGCACGAGCTTGAGACAGGAATATCGTAGAATTTTCTGCGGAAATTAAGTTTTGACCTTTAAAAGTGTATACTTTTTTTCTGGTTTTCCTATCACTGTCGGAACCTATACGACCTTACGCTGGCTACTACCAGTGCATACTGACTGGAATTACGGATAACGCCTTTTTTAACGATCCAATTTTCAGCTGATGCCTCACTGCATATGCGCTGCCCCAGCCATACCTGCACATGAATAGGATACCTGTAGATGGTTTAGGTTTACCTACTTATAAGACCAATACGGCACTGTCTGTGGTAATTAAGGAACGACTCCATATTCACACCACATCAATTACAAGGCACACAGACCAGGCTCACAGTCCATCCATATAACTCATATTGGTAGGTACCTGGTAGGTAAGGTACTCAGTTCAATGGTAATCATGTCCGCAGTCTCCACAGCACCAAGCGGCCTATGTTCGTCCAGATCCGCCCACTGTCCGACCTGCCAGTGACCCTTTGGAATCTAGATTTGTAGCTACAGAGCTTTCCCTCACCTAACGGTTCTACCAAATCAAGGCATCTATGTGCATGCGTGAACAATGTAAAGACCCTCTCAGAAATTAAAAAGATAGTCGATCAAAACATACTGCGAGTTCAATATTCGCCTACAGAATTTTCCGAACTTCTGAGTCTGAAAATGCCGTAGGTGCTTGCATAGCAATTCCTTTTTTGTTCAAATGTGCATGAGCAAATGATGGTAACCTACAGTCCTCGTTGAGGCAAAAAGTATGTAAGTATAGGTAGGTACTTAGTACCTATAGGTAGGGGTGGGTATAGGATTGTTTGAACAGATCGGGTGAGGGATTGCCGATTGGGCAAAAGGCAGGAAAGGCAGCAGAGTAATGTGCATTCCTACAAAGCGTAGAGCGCCAACTCGCTGACAACACGTTATTGATGACCTCGCTAACGAGTCTGTAGGAATATTAACATCATTGATTGGCATTTCCTCCTCCATCAGTTTATTCAACCCACCCCTAACCTTTGCTCACATGCACTACCCCGGAAGTAGGTAACCTACCAAAACTCAAAATCCTGTCGAATATTCCATCGTTATAGGTACTTACTTACTATCAAGCAAAGTAAGTAGGTATACAAGAATAAGAGGTACCTATAACCATCAGCATGTAGGGGAGTAGCCGAGTAGGTAGGGGAGGGCTCTGACTGAGATTTCAAGAAAGACAACTTGGAAAGTCTAAACATATTATTGCAGGGGTGAAAAAATATGGACTCTGTGATAGGCGAACTGATGAAGATGTACTGGTATAGACAGCTTACAAAACACATTAAACGGTCATTTTGATCATGTTAAATAGCAGGAACGAGAGTTGAAACTCTGCCAGCACAAGTCCAAAATTTAATGTCAAACTTAAAATGATTCTAATTTGTTCTTCCCAACATCACCACATCGAACGAAATACAAATAAAGAGAATGTCTCACTCTCTCACAATGCCGTCAGATTTGATTACTATAGTGAACAGAGGAACAGAGGAACACGGGGTAGCGGAGACGTTTCATTTCTATAGATTTATATTATAGAACTGCAATATATGCTATAAAGGTCGCTATGGTTAGGTTTTTGCATTTTATATTCGAAAAGGGGTAAAAACAAGAAATTTCCCAAACTGATATCTGCAAAGAAAATAAAACCGTTAAGATAATTTAGCAGACGACGGACCGTCTGCTGCCACGTCTTGTGTTGATCCGCGTTTTGTAAATAAATAATTTTATATACTTAACTTATTATATTGCCGCTTGCGTTACCTTTGAAAAGAGATTTAATTTGATTTCTAAAGAGTTTAAGTAGGTATTGCAAGTAAGCCTAGTGTCAGTGATGTTGCCGTCTTGTTTACCTGTGCAGTGTGCAGGCAGGGAAAAGTCCATTGAAGTGCCTAAAAAAGGAGGTTTTGCTGAAGCCATAACGAAGGATACGCAAGTAGGTAAGTCATCTTTCCCTTACAGAAAGTTACCCTAAAAGACTTGAACAGAAGAGTCCTAATGTCTAAATGTTCATAGGTAGGTATATGCTTTCATTTTATATTTTGGACCGGAACATGCCATAACGACAAAACCAGTGATACAAACGCCAAGGTACCATTTACCAATAGGTAAGTAGGTACCTTGTTGAATAAGCCAGCTTATCATTCAACATCCACCTGACACACCGTGATATTGAATCATTAAAGATAAAAAAGGATCAACAAAAAAATCGACAATGAAAAACTGGAGGGCTTGAAGCGAAACTGGAGGAAGCAATTCGTTATCTCTGGTTAAAATTCAATTAGACTGGAGGCTGGAGAAGCCCGGGAGGAGTTAATATCAGAGGCATATCCCTTATCAATCATTGAACCATCGTTTGTCTTCAAGGACTCATTAATGATCCCTCAAGTTGAGATATTCGGACACCATTTATCTTATTCACCCCTACACTTGCCCTTTTCCTCTTCACCGCTAAACCTATACACGTCGATTGCCTATTTCAACAAACGAGTGACCTGGACACAGATCACATGCCTCATGCCTCTCTCTCCCTACCTATTACCATACCTACCTACACATCTGTAACATAGGATGAGATTCGCAAAAAGTCCGATTCTCTGGTACCTAATAAAGGAGAGGGTTGAATAGAAACGGACCATGCAATGAGAAAAATACTCGTACCTCAACCTGCATTTCCATTTTCCACAATTACAGTCTTGCCTAAAGTGCACAGGTACACCCTATAGTTATGATTAATTACAGCAGCACATAGCTCACCTGCTAGGGGGGGCTGAGCGAGGGCAGGGTGCAGAGCAGGGTGGGGCATATGCCCATTGCCATTGATCTGCGGCCTCAGGTGGCCCAGGGGGCTCATCTGGCTCATCTGAGGGGGCATGGGAGGCCCGGGGCTTCGCCTCATAAGGTCTGGGTACCCGCCATAGCTTGTGCGCCGCCCCTCCCGCCTGTTTCCGTCGATAGCCGCCTGCAGTTCCAACGGGGAGCTGAGTTTTTTCTTCTCACACTCGTAGTTGTAAAGATATTTCATATATCTGGAAAAAAATAGATAAATATTATGAAATTTATGAACCGGACTCATAGTTCACGAGCTGGCTAAACATTTGCATCGTCTTATCAATCCGCCCTCCAGACTCCAGAGGCTCCAGTATATATCTTCAGTATACCAATCCCAAATTCCTTCTGATGTGCTATACTGAAACATGCGACTATACGCACACCATCTAACTTGCGTTCGTTAACATGCCGTATCTCGTAGGGCAGACGGTAATCTATGACTGACAAATCCTTCATTCAAAAGTCAAAAGGCAAAGATATTTTCATACTCTTCATAACCGAAAGTAAAATATTGACGTTGGATGCAACTGTAACCAATAAGGATGGCTTCCATAACAAAGCATCAATGCATGAATGACACCAACCAGACAGACTGGATTATTTCACTCACTGTTTACTCAAATCAAAAATGTAATTTTAAAAATAACAATGGAGTAGCTACCGCACGACGCTCGCGTTTCATTGAGAGCGTCTAATTCGGGCTGTGGCTGCTGCGAGCAATAAATGATGAAGGTAACCCGTCAATCACTCAATCACTCACTTCCATTCTGTCTGCGGCGGATCTCTCCATTCTTCTGTGCCCCAACCTTAAGCCTTAATTCCTTTATCACATTCATTACCAGGGTCAGGACTCAACTTTCAAGGCTTTTCCCTGCGGTGGATCTTTCTCAGCTTTTTAAGGATCTAAGGCTGTCAGCTCTGGATGGTAGGTACTTGAAATTCACCGCCAGGGGAAAACTCAACTGTCAGCCATGATTGTTACCAAATTATCACGCTATCACGCACCTTCGCTGAGGAATACTGAGGTCACGAAAAGTATCTTCTGTTTACCTATCTCCCTGTATATGCCGTTATAGCCCTGGCTCTTCTGTTTACCTATCTCCCTGCATGCCGTTATAGCCCTGGCTCTTCTGTTTACCTATCTCCCTGTATATGCCGTTATAGCCCTGGCTCTTCTGTTTACCTATCTCCCTGTATATGCCGTTATAGCCCTGGCTCTTCTGTTTACCTATCTCCCTGTATATGCCGTTATAGCCCTGGCTCTTCTGTTTACCTATCTCCCTGTATATGCCGTTATAGCCCTGGCTCTTCTGTTTACCTATCTCCCTGTATATGCCGTTATAGCCCTGGCTCTTCTGTTTACCTATCTCCCTGTATATGCCGTTATAGCCCTGGCTCTTCTGTTTACCTATCTCCCTGTATATGCCGTTATAGCCCTGGCTCTTCACTCTTCAGCTGTATGAACCACACTACTCCATGTCGATTTAACCTTGTTAATAATTAGACTTGGGTATGTCTGCATGAGCTACTCTGATGTCAGATATTCTTTTTTGTGGACCTTGGGTTCTTCCTTTCTAGAAACAGTCAGTAGAGCTGCATGATCTGCATGGGGCTTCTCTTAAAGGCAGACCTCTTTCTTGAAATAATCAAAAGAGTTGAGGCTCCTCCAGAAAACAGATATCTTGCATTCGGATTGGAAATGTGTTATTGTCCGCCAGGAGCAGGTTAATTAGACTCGAGAGTAGGCGACGCAGAGGGGACATAGGCGCTATCCGCAGAGATCAGTCACTAGTCTTGTTTACGTTGGCACCCGAAAGTCCGACGATGACACTCGATTCCGTACGCCAAATGATGTTATTTCTATTAATTTTAGATGTGGTATAAAGGAAGACCTGACATGAAAACACTGAGACAAGTATCGAGTGATTGATGTGCTATATTTAAATGGTGAGGCCGAACTGCGGCGTTACGGCGAGGGCCCTCACGTTTGCTCTCCACAATATTCAGAATATCTCATTAGCCCTGTTTTATTATTTTGGCAGGTGGCCTTCCGTGCTACGGAGGTCAGGATACTGGATTCTCACGACGGAGGTCCCGGATTTGAATTCCGATCGTAGCAAAATTTTCTACTGGTAGCATTTGCATGCATTGCCCCAAATATTAAAACATAACTTTCTCAGCGCATGTATTACATACGGGTGAGAAAGTAAAACTAAGTATCGTCGCATATTATATTTTCATTATATTCCCAGGTCCTCCTCCCTCTTCCGAAAGCGACTTTGACTTGGCAGTAGTTACAGTGACGGTAAAAGAAATTAAACAATAATAATAATAATAATAATACCTGCAATTCCTAACATTTGTACCTGTATACTGGGATTTACAATGATAATTTACGTATACTATAAGATGGTAGGTATGTATTTTTTTATTTTTTTTTATTTTATTTTTTTTTATTTTACGCGCGACGTTCAGAGAACATATGCGCCGATGAGTTGGTATATTAGATGTTTTTGGCCGAAGCCGAATATGAGTGGGCCGAAGCCAGTTTAGTAGTGGGCCGAAGCCAATACATCCATGTCGGAAGCGGAAAATTTTTCCGTTCCGCCGGGATTCGAACCCGGACCTCTGTATTTTTTTATATCTTCAATTTGTCAATATGTTCAACGCGTGTAAAGGAGGTCCCGAAATATTGTAAATAATAGTCTCTTAGTGATACATGGTTTAAATGAGAGGTGCAAGGTCGGTTCCACAGTCATTCATAACACCGTCCTGACCACGACGGAAATATCACCAGCCAGCTCACAACATCAAAGGCTATCGGACGGCTTCCTTCAATTCTGCGTGACAAATGTTGAAAACATTTCACCACCGCCTATTGTTTCTATTAATAAAGAAATATATAAATATCTTGAATTTGTAAGCAGCCGCGCACTTGTTGCAGCTTACGCATAATGCCTCCCCCACACCCACATTCATTGTCAACTCTATGATTGTCATTCAAGCTAAATCTTGGTACAAAGTTGCCGTTTAACATTGTTGTTGAAAGAGTAATGAGCGGAAACATCACGCTTTATGGACAGTTTCTATTGTTTAGAAGGAAGTTGCAGCTTTTAATGCGTCGCGGGTTGCGTTTTTGTTAATAATTGAAAATAGAAAGTTGGCTTGATGGGATAAGAAATTATGTCGTGGGGAGAAATAGCAAAGCAACCGTCGCACTTAAGTACAACAACATCCGATCGATCGGTACTCAGATAGTCAGGAGTTGGGTATAGTGATGCACGAAAATTTCTTGTCTTGCAATTGTTCTTGCACTTCTTGCATGCAAGAACAAGAACAAAAGCAAGAACAAGAGTTGATTTTGGATGCAAGAACAAGAACAAGAAGTGACTTGCAAGAACAAGAACTCTTGCAAGAGTTCTCGCAAGAGTCTTGCATAAACCCAGGCAATTTTTTTCCAAAGCTTCATTCATGGATTGCAGTCCATATATTGTGCGAAAAACTCTGCAGACTATTTGACGATAGCTTGCACTTGAAATGGCCGCTCGGTAGGCAACAAACCACATTATAACCGCAGAAAATTCCATGTGTATGCAAGAAATTGCAAGAGTCTCGCAGCAAGAACAAGAACAAGAGCAAGAAATGATTTCTAATGCAAGAACAAGAACAATATAGGATTTTGACTGCAAGAACAAGAGCAAGAGTCGCTTTGCGAGAACAAGAACAAGAAATGCCGTTTCTTGTTCTTGTTCTTGCATCGTGCATCACTAGTTGGGTATATTTTCGTGTGCTGACACTATGTACCGAAAATTTTCTGACAAAGTTAAAGACACATGTGACAAACGGAAAATATTATACATTACACACTGTGCTGATGAGACTGAAAGTGTCATTCGTTGTATGTATGTATAATTGTATAAAGGTTTGAGCTTACTGTGTTCTAAGCGTGAAGGCTGCAGACGTGATGCTAGAGGGCAAATGCAGCCCCTTTATGATCTCCTGCCACAACTTCTTGTTGATGACGTCGACGAGACCTCCTCTCGCGATCACCAGGTTATACAATTCGTACAGGTCTAATACTGACTTGGCCATGATGGGCAACCGATTAATCGGAGTTCCTGAAACAATCACAAAAATTGTTTCAGACAATTTGAAATGCCTTACAAATGTCTAAAACACAAAAGATCGCTGAAAAATCATGGATGTGTAAGAAAATGCCAGAAAAAAGGGGAAAGTTATTCCTATTCAAACTTCGATGCAAAATATAGGTTTGGCTAATGTAGGTACTGAACCATTCACTTCAATAAACAACATGGAGTTGACACATCCGGTATAGGTGATGGGTGTGGTCAGTCAACCCATAGTGTCACCATAATTTTTGGTCGGAAACCCCTTTCCACGTGCTATACCTGCACGATATAACCACTCCAGAGATTCCATAAAGATTTCCAAAGATTCCCAACGATATTCATAAGAAAGATGAACCCCGAAGGGGTAACCACTCCAAAAAATTCCAAGATTCCCTGAGATTTCATAAAGATTTCCAATGAATCCCAACGAGTGGTTAACCCCTCGCTTTATAGCACCTATAGTTCACATGCACTTCACGCGTTTCAGTTTACGTCACTCTTCCAAAGGTTTAGTGAGACTTCGACCTTATTCGATGAAGTTATTGGCATTAATCTTACAGTATTTGCGCAATACTGTTTGACAAGGATATTACAGCGAAAAGCATGCGACATAACAATGAATGGGCCTTTCCTTGTTTAACTATTATACTTAGGTGCTTCTTACTAACGTACCTTCTTGTAAACATGAGGCTGCGCACAATGCCGCAGACTCCGACTAAAGAGTGATCCGCCTGTGCAAGGGGCGGACCGTTCCTAATAAAAAAAATGACTCAGAACACACGAACAGCCACCGTTCACCTCCATTAGGATCGATATAGAGACGCGTTATAGCCAACATAATATAACGTCTGGGCTTCGGCGCTGGTAGGACTATTCCTCACAGCTGCGCCTGTTTTACGACTGCCTCTATGATAGTTCTTTTTGGTTTTATGCTCCCAACCTGAAGCCATGGGATCTTTCAATCATTTGCATTTTAGATTCATAAGTTTAAGGTGGGTATAGGTATTTTTTGTTATACCACTATTTGCGATCGCAAACTATACCAGTTTCTATGCAACTGCTGAGTCGTTGGGTAAATACGTGGAGTTAAATGGGTATACCCACCTCACATAAACAGTTGGGTTGGGGAACCACTATACTGACTAACTGAACAGAAGTATGCCCCCTATATATCGCATTTGTCACATAGGATTATGGGATACAACCTAGCTTTTAGCTGAGAGTAGTGAGAGTACCGCGACTCGACTATTGGAACAAAATTCCAAATTCAGGTTGACCAATAAGTTTTAGGGAACATTTTATATAGTTCTACACTAGCCCCAAACAAGAGACCCATCAGTGTGACTCTCCAGGGTTTTCCGAGCTTCCAGGACACGATTAAACCGCCCACCCCGTTGGGGGCCCAACCCCGAGTCCAATGGCAGGCAAGCTTCGGACAATAACAACAGACGCATGCCCGATATCAATTATACAACCAATAAAAACTCGCCTGCCCGTGATAGAGATTGATATCAAAGGGCGCTCATGGTGAGCTTGCGGCGCCAGGCTTACGATCAATTTGGATCCCAACTGCGCTGGGTTGCGCTCTCGCTCCGGGCTGCCCCACGGCCCACCTGCCCTCACCCGCAGCCTGCTCAGCGGCACCTCGTATCAACATCCTTAAGTTCTTCCTTAACTTCCCTATCAGGGGTGATGTAGTCAGCCAACACCGGAAAGCAGGTATACTGGCAGTAGGAACACTCAGAGCTGGACATCAAATTTTTTTTCTGACCAACATTTAGGGTGCGTCCCACAGTCCCACCATACTCGGTTAAGGAAAAAACTCCGATTTTCTCGGAAATTTAACATGGTAACCATGGGAGAAAATCTCCAATTTTCTCTTAACTGGGCATGGTGGGACGCACCCTTAATGTGAGATATACTTAGGGTGCGTCCCACCATGCCCAGTTAAAATTAAACTGGAGATTTGATCTCATAGTATAAGTTAAATTGAGGTAAATCCGTCCCACCAACAATGATTACCGGAATTTAACAAAGATCTCCAGATCAAATTTTTAACTGGCCAATCTTGGCGAGTTAAAAATTTAACCGCTGGTGTCCTATCATCCAACACTCACCAGATATGCAGAAATGGGATTTTAAAAGAAATATTTGTGAAAATTGGAAAATAAAACAATAATGACGCCATTTTTACTTTTTTTATTTGTTGTGAACTTCTACCAGTTCTACCACCTAATAAACGCCAAATCCCGCCAAATTTAAAATAGTCGCAATAATTTAAAAAAAAAATATTTACTTTTTAAATTTTAAAAATGGATGCTATGGAGAGGAAGGAACTGATGTTTATGAAAATAAAAAAGGTCCTTCTGATTCGGGAAAGGAATAATAAGCCATTATATAGCCATTTTGGGGACACCTTCACAGTGAAGACGAAATTAAACTGGAGATTTAACTGAGCGTTGGTGGGACGCAAGTTTTTGACTTTTAGGTTATTCTTTTAATTTGATCTCTACTTTTAACCAGAGGTTAGCCAATTTTTAGTCGGAACTTTAACTGGGCATGGTGGGACGCACCCTTAGGCTACTTATAGTGAAAGTTACATAAACAGGGGTCCCCAACGTAATGACGGCTCCGGTAATAGTGCTGCCAGCTGAGAATTGTCCTTGCAAGTTTTGAAATTGTCCCACCTCTCACAGGAGAAATTTCATGCTATATAGAACTCGAAAACGAGAGAAAAATCGCACCTTCACCTTCCCAATAGTATCAAATCCAAAAAATACAAAGTCTACACAGCTGCACTACATCTGGTAGATTAAAAGCGTGAAAAAAGTCAATACATGCAATATTGGTCGAGGGCATGTTTACGTTGGGCAGATCTCCCATCACTGGAACAGTAAATAACTCAGTGTGCTCAGAAGCTCGTGTAGTGAACATCAGTAAAGTGTAAACCAACGCGAGAGCATGCAACGTGGTCTACGGTAGCTTCCACAGCCTATAGCCAATGATAGGTACCACAGGAAAATAAAAATATTAAATTGTAACCTGCGCAACCACTTTTTCAATACCTGCCAATATAAGGTTGTTACTCATTTCCAGGTAGATTCTAGTACTTCGACGGGTAAGTGGGAAAGTGAAAGTGAACACAAGCACAGTCATATAACAGCCTGATGACGTTGATTCGAAATTTTGTGGGGTTGCGCCTTACATCTACCAAAAAAAAAAAAAACAAGCGGTACGACACGGTCGGACAAAACTTTACCTGCTTATTTGCGTGATTCCTAGAAATAAACCCTTGGTTAAATGATTAAAGACGGAAAAACTTTTTGACGAAAGGAATGGTCCCAGAATGTTCTCCCGAGTACTTAGAGACCCCACACGACATACTTCGGCAACCACACAAAACTACCCCCTAAAAGGAGGTGGGGTGGATGGGGAAGCTCGGAAAAACGTTTCGACAAAATAAATTGTCTCAGAACGTTTCCCTGAGCATTTTGATACCCCATACAATGTACTTTGGAAAGTATCCAAAACTCCCCCCATAGGGGGGGGGGGGGGGTGCGTCGAAAAATCATTTTGACCATATAAATTGCCTCAGAACGATCTCCCGATCATTTTGAGCCCCCACAACCCATATTTCGCAAACCACACAAATCTACCCCCCTTAGGGGGTGGGGTGCTTGGATACGTTCAGAAAAACTTTTTGATACAAAAACTTGCTTCACAACGTTCGCCCGAACAGTTTGAGACCCCATAAGCCGCACTTTAAAAGTCACTCAAAATTGCCCCCCCCCTGGGGGGGGGGGGGGAGGCTCGAAATAAGCCATATACCATTTGTGACGAGTATGGCCGTTGTCACGTGTCATATCCAGAACTACTCATATACCACAAAAAACTGAATCCACTGATTTCGCCCTTTTACAGGTCCAGGGGGGACTTCCCCCCCTTTTTTAGCGGCCAGGGAGTTATGCGGGGGTAGTGGGTGGTATCATTGGATTCGTAATTATTTGTTCTATAATTGTCTAAAATTTGATCGAAATCGTTAGAGCCGATTTTGAGCAAATATTTTTTTTCTACTTTTTGGGGGTGTTTTAGGGGGGTAACCCCCCTTAATTTTAAAGGGGGGAAACTGGGCTTCTGGATTTTTATTTCTTCCAATTTTAGAAAGGTCACTACCGATTTTGAAGAAAATCGGTTGAAAAGTGTGCCGTCCAGGTCAATGCCACATACATACATACATACATACATACATACGTACTGACACGGCGTACCTGACCTCTTCTAAAAATTCCTGGGGGCAAACTTTTCGTCGGATGAAAAAAGTGAGGTGGTTTTCATATTCCGAAGGCATGGACGTTTCTGAAATGTATATGCAAGTTTCAATCGCTTTTGAGGTCTGGGAGCAATGACGGTTCAAAGTTGAGGTTTGCCGAAAATTGGCCCGCACGAATACAATACTTTACCTTACGTATACTTCGTATACAGGTAAAGTAACAAGCGGTACGACACGGTCGGACAAAACTTTACCTGCTTATTTGCGTGATTCCTAGAAATAAACCCTTGGTTAAATGATTGGAGACGGAAAAACTTTTTGACGAAAGGAATGGCCCCAGAATGTTCTCCCAAGTACTTAGAGACCCCACACGACATACTTCGGCAACCACACAAAACTACCCCCTAAAAGGAGGTGGGGTGGATGGGGAAGCTCGGAAAAACGTTTCGACAAAATAAATTGTCTCAGAACGTTTCCCTGAGCATTTTGATACCCCATACAACGTACTTTGGAAAGTATCCAAAACTCCCCCCATATGGGGGGGGGGGGGGGTGTGTGGCGAAAAATCATTTTGACCATATAAATTGCCTCAGAACGATCTCCCGATCATTTTGAGCCCCCACAACCCATATTTCGCAAACCACTCAAATCTACCCCCCTTAGGGGGTGGGGTGCTTGGATACGTTCAGAAAAACTTTTTGATACAAAAAATTGCTTCACAACGTTCGCCCGAACAGTTTGAGACCCCATAAGCCGCACTTTAAAATTCACTCAAAATTGCCCCCCCCCCCCCCTGGGGGGGGGGGAGGCTCGAAATGAGCCATATACCATTTGTGACGAGTATGGCCGTTGTCACGTGTCATATCCAGAACTACTCATATACCACAAACAACTGAATCCACTGATTTCGCCCTTTTACAGGTTCAGGGGGGACTTCCCCCCTTCCAGGGAGTTATGCGGGGGTAGTGGGTGGTATCATTGGATTCGTAATTATTTGTTTTATAATTGTCTAAAATTTGATCGAAATCGTTAGAGCCGATTTTGAGCAAATATTTTTTTTCTACTTTTTGGGGGTGTTTTAGGGGGGTAACCCCCCTTAATTTTAAAGGGGGGAAACTGGGCTTCTGGATTTTTATTTCTTCCAATTTTAGAAAGGTCACTACCGATTTTGAAGAAAATCGGTTGAAAAGTGTGCCGTCCAGGTCAATGCCACATACATAGCTACATAGCTACATACATACATACATACATACATACATACGTACTGACACGGCGTACCTGACCTCTTCTAAAAATTCCTGGGGGCAAACTTTTCGTCGGATGACAAAAGTGAGTTGGTTTTCATATTCCGAAGGCATGGACGTTTCCGAAATGTATATGCAAGTTCCAATCCCTTTTGAGGTCTGGGAGCAATGACGGTTCAAAGTTGAGGTTTGCCGAAAATTGGCCCGCACGAATACAATACTTTACCTTACGTATACTCCGTATACAGGTAAAGTAAAAAAAAAATTGAGGCAGGTATAGAACGCGAATTTGAGAGGCAATCGCGTTCAGTACGTACCTACTAGCCAACTGTGCACAGGAAACTTTCAGTTTCAGCAGTTTATAGCCACTACTCTTGTAAGATGTTTGAATCAGTGCTGCCAGAAGTGTATAAAGTTAAAAGCGACAAAACAGCAATAGGGTGGCAGAGGTTGGCGGTTGGCGGCAGCGAGACGCCAGCAGCAGTGATCGGCCCCCAATGCCCCCAATGATAGTCAGTTTACATCGGCCCTGTTTTATGATCCTTCTGATTCATTAGCCTTGTTTTCATAGCGTCTCCTTTGATTCCGAGACTTTATTTTTCTTCCGATACCGGGAAATAAACTTCATCTCTTTACATGCTGCATGATGTTCGCACATCGTAGCCAATCCTTCCTCATACCCCATATCCAACTCGTGAGTGACGATTGAAATAGATGCAACATTGCTGATCTGTTGCGAGATAAGTGGATCTTAATATGCTCCTCTGCTACGGGCCAGGGGCAATCTACAGGTGTTCATATGGCAGATGGAATCTTAATAAAGGGTCCGACAACAGTCGCACTTAACTTTCTCGCCCAGAATGATTTTTTTTTTTTTTTTGGGTTTTTTGAGATTTTTTTGCGGGCGTAATTTTTAAGCAATCGGAAATCGGTTGAAAATGACCCACGAGCATCTATCTGAGATCACTCATACCAAATCTCACGTCTTTCATTTTATTACTGTAGTCCCAAATGCGTTCCGACCATTCAAAAACGTGGTTTCTCATTCTCAACTCATTTTCGACACTTTTTTGACAAAAACGGCCGTAATTTTGAAGATAACAAAATTCTGTTCGACAGATGTTTAAGTTACATGGTTCTACACAAATTTACCAAATTTCATGACAATCGGTCAATAAATGTGAATGGCGCCGAAACGATCGAACTTTGGTCCAGAACGGCCGTAATTTTCAACCAATTCAATTTTAGCTGAAAATGACCTCGAAGCATCTATTTGTCAACACACATACCAATTTTCAGTGTTATAGATTGAAAAGTGTACCGTCGGCGCTTGTCTAACTAACCAAAAACACGATTTTTGAATTATTTTGGCGGTTTTTTGACAACAGCGGCCGCAATTTTTGACCAATCAAAAAATCCTTGAAAATGTGTCTCGGCAGTAATTTTACACAGGTCCATACCAAATTTCATCAAAATCGGATGAACGGTATAGGCGCTAGAGCACTGCACGGACTGACGGACGGACGGACGGACGGACGGACAGACTTTTTCCAGAAACCACTTTTTTGGACTCAGGGGACCCCCAGGATCATGGGAAACCCAAAATCTCAATTTCGAAATTTTGCACGAAAACAATACTTTCTCGCCATATATGGCTAGCGAGAAAGTAAAAAGTTGAACTGGGAGAAGCATTACCGTCCACAAAATACAACGAATTTTCTTGGTCATTATTTTTATGCTTTTGAATTAGATAGAATACCGACCTCATGGAGAAGTGTGAACTTGTGAAATTTGGGTGGAACTTTTATTTCTGATATACCTATACCCAGTGATGGGGGCTCGGAAAATTTCCGGAAAATTTCCATGGAAAATTTCCGGAAATTTCGGAAATTTTCCAAATAGTAAAATTTCCTTTCCATGACTTTTTTTTATATCGAAAAAATAATCATATATATTTTTTTAACTTAAAATATTTGAATTTCACGGGGTTTTTTATTGCCATGTTTGCAGCTGGGGCTATACCAGTCGTTTATTAATATACCTGAAAATCAACTACCGTTCACAGAAATCTTAAACCGTTACTTTAGCTATCTTCAGAATAGCATTCTGAACTAATTATTAATACACTTAAAGACTCCAGAGCTCCAGTTTTGAGCTTTTTGGTGGCTTCTTAGACGCGGATGATACTTATCAGAGAATAAGGGGTAGGCAACTACTGCGGCATCACATAATCCACCAGTAGCTAAGCCTGTTAGGCGTTATACAGTCAATCAACACTAAATTTCCAACAATTTCCACATTTTCCGAAAATTTCCGAAAATTTTCCATGGAAATTTTCCGAAAAAAAAAATTTCCGGAAAATCCCCCATCACTGCCTATACCTAGCTAAGGTACCTACTTATTTTTTGGAGCGTCCTGTCCTCAAGGGACAATGTCCCGCCGTATTTCAAGTAAATCCATGTGGGTGATTTGTGTGCCCCCCCCCCCCTCCCTCCCCTCTTCTCTCTCTGTTCCAGTATATAGTTCCCCACATCCACATAATCGGCGAGAGTGTGATGGTGATGAAATCCAGATGTGTTTACACGATGTGCGATGTGGGGCCGATCACCGCGGGCATCAATCTTGTGTACCCCAGCAAATCACCACAATGTGGGCTTTTTACATGTTGAATAAAAATAGAAACTTTAGGCCAAATGAAAATCACAAGGCTCAATTAATATCAGGTCAAGCGACTGCAGAAATATGCGTCGTACAATGTTTAATGATTGATACGTATATCATGCCATGCCAAATAAGGAGGTCGAAAGTAATGATCCCAGGTCATGTCATGACGGCAGGACTGACATGCAGCTATATAGGGCACGAAAATTTTGCTCTCTTCTCACGAGTCTCGCATAAAGGCGAAAACCGGCATACGGGATTTTGGAATCGGAAGGAGTCGGACCTGCGGTTCAGCGACGGCACGATGAATGAATTAACCTTTGTATTGAGAAAACAGTAGTGTATGCCAGAGATCGGCAATAATTTGGCAGATGAAGCGTGCGCCGTGGCTCCACAAACATCGTCGTCAGCCGGGAGAAATCCCACCTGTGGGATTTTCCAACTATCCACCTGCAATATCGAAAATACGCCCACGTCCCACAGCAAAAGCTCAGTGCTGAGACTCAGCCTCCACTCAGTCAGCGCTGGCGTGACAGCCGTGACGTGCCTTTGTTGCTTTATTTGCTTTATTCACCCTGGGCAGCGTGACCTGGCTGTCGAATGTGACAAGTCAGTGACATTTCCAACTCTCTATATTGTTCCCATTTCCTTACTCCCTGTCAGGAGGAGGTTGTTGCTGATTTTGGAGTTTGAAGGACGTGCACCCGTGCCATTCTGTTTTACTGCCAGCAACTCCTCCCAGCTCTCAACCCTACGATCCGGGGCTGAATTCAGCTTTTAAGGCTTTAATTCCAGAAAAGTAGACGCTGTTCCCTGCAGTTGTAAGTCATCCAGAGCCACTCTGTTGATGAACTTATAGCAGCCAATATGCGGAGAGTTTGGCAGGGGTGGTTTTTTGATACAAAAGAAAGTTGAAAGGGTGTGTTTATAAAGGGTGTCGCCCCTACGAGAGGTGGGGTTTTGGTCGTTTTGCATTGAGAACATTAGGTTTTAGCGCAGTGGGGGGTTGGTATCGAACTTGCCGCTCCACTACCCAAATGCGCTTTGGGCCACTCCCTTCCAACTGCGGGGAGTGCGGGGCTCTTATAATATCAATGACAGAAAAATATAGTTTTAATTTTTAACTTAACTATAAACTTATCAGCGTAATCATGATCACTTCTTCTTATTCCATGGCCTATCAAGCAGCACTCCTACCATTGTGCGTGAAGTTCGGCGTTGCCCGCTGCTATTGCATCACATATGAAGCATTCCAGAGCGTGCTAACGGGACAAAAGCATTGTCGGCTTCGTCACAAGCCGAGGGAGAGTCCGCAGTACAAAGGAACAAAATGGTATAGATTCATACGCCGCTCTATTATTGATTATAATGTAAATGAAACAATTAAAATGGTAGAACACGCGTCGTGGATGTCGCGGAGCGCGTGATCGTAACAGAACATATTCTATGTCCACACCTTGCCCATGTTCAGACGTAGATTCTCCCAGCCTTGCCCGGCTGTTTCTGGCAATACCTGCTTTATTACAAATAATCTTCAGCACGAAGGCTGCATGGGGTCCGCAAGTTGGAATCACAAAATTTACCACAATCTTGATTATGGATAAGTTTTTTAAAGAAAGTGACGTCACAATTTGAACATAAAGAACACCGAGGGGTTAACCACTCCAGTGATCTCGTTGGGAATCATTGGAAATCTTTATGAAATATAATCGCCTACTCCATTTAGAGGAAAGATCTTGAGGAGGGTTCTCCTTTAATAACATGGACTGGGGATACAGTATATACAGGGAAAATTTGGAAGTTAGTTCAAAAGAAAGTGCAGGTTCCAAATGCTCCATGCAGCCGCTCGGGGCCTCACCCCATGCCCCTCTTTAAATTAGGCCTTCATTATAATTGGTAATTTCAGGCCCCGAAAAGAAAAAACCAGCTTTACGCCATACGATCAATTTTAAAAATCAGCAAACAATAAACAATAATATTCCGAAACTTTTAGAACCCCCACAGTAGCCGGGCAAGGAGTGAGATCCCGAACGACAGGTTTTTAAACCGTTACAAATTGGACCCACACCCTGATTATACAAAAATTTCAAAATAAGGACTTACGTCCCTATTTTGCATACCTTAAATGACCTTGGATGGTCCAAAGGCTATCAATGCAAAATAACGGGACACTAGGTCCGCACAGACACGCATTGAAAGCCCCAGGACCAGCCAAGGTTCAATCAAGAGTATGTTGAGACAACTTCTGGTTGCCCCGAAAATTATCAGTGGGATAAAACGGGACACTGAGATCCACACAGACAATCACCGATAATTTCAGGAAAACCAGAAGTCAACTGCTCCGAAAACAATGTGTCCAGTAAAAATCAGGAAAGACAGTGCTGCTACTAGACCCCCCGGAACACACGCCACTGGTACCCAAACAAACAGAACGACCAGGCGGTTCCGGGTTGCCTAGCAACACACACTGCTACCTAAAAAAAATAATAAAATTATGCCGAAATAAAACCCGAAAATCAAAACATTGCGATAGCCTACCTAATCGCTTTTAGAATTTTGAAAAGAAAAAAAAAACGAAATCCTAAGTAACTTAGCAAGAAGAGTCGATAAGGGGGCAGCCACTCCGCAAACAGGGACAGGAACTGGACCGCCACCCTTCCTCATCCTCTTCTTGCTTCGTCCTCAAACTGCGACACTTCGTAGGCCCACCGTTGAGCGCCATTTATAATCGCCTACTCCATTTAGAGGAAAGATCTTGAGGAGGGTTCTCCTTTAATAACATGGACTGGGGATACAGTATATACAGGGAAAATTTGGAAGTTAGTTCAAAAGAAAGTGCAGGTTCCAAATGCTCCATGCAGCCGCTCGGGGCCTCACCCCATGCCCCTCTTTAAATTAGGCCTTCATTATAATTGGTAATTTCAGGCCCCGAAAAGAAACAAGCGGTACGACACGGTCGGACAAAACTTTACCTGCTTATTTGCGTGATTCCTAGAAATAAACCCTTGGTTAAATGATTGGAGACGGAAAAACTTTTTGACGAAAGGAATGGCCCCAGAATGTTCCCCCGAGTACTTAGAGACCCCACACGACATACTTCGGCAACCACCCAAAACTACCCCCTAAAAGGAGGTGGGGTGGATGGGGAAGCTCGGAAAAACTTTTTGACAAAATAAATTGCCTCAGAACGTTTCACCGAGCATTTTGATACCCCATACAACGTACTTTGGAAAGTATCCAAAACTCCCCCCATAAGGGGGGGGGGCGAAAAAACATTTTGACCAAATAAATTGCCTCAGAACGCTCTCCCGATCATTTTGAGCCCACACAACCCATATTTCTCAAACCACTCAAATCTACCCCCCTCAGGGGGTGGGGTGCTAGGATACATTCAGAAATACTTTTTGACACAAAAAATTGCTTCACAACGTTCGCCCGAACATTTTGAGACCCCACAAGCCGCACTTTAAAAGTCACTCAAAATTCCCCCCCCCCCCCCCCCCCCCGGGGGGGGGGGGGGCTCAAAATAGGCTATATAACATTTGTGAAGAGTATGGCCGTTGTCACGTGTCATATCGAGAACTACTCATATACCACAAACAGCTGAATCCCTTGATTTGACCGTTTTACAGGTCCAGGGGGACTTCCCCCCTTTTTTTAAGGTCCAGGGAGTTATGCGAGGGTAGTGGGTGGTATCATTGGATTCGTAATTTTTTGTTCTATAATTACCTAAAATTTGATCAAAATCGTTAGAGCCGATTTTGAGCAAATATTTTTTTTCTACTTTTTGGGGGTGTTTTAGGGGGGTAACCCCCCTTAATTTTAAAGGGGGGAAACTGGGCTTCTGGATTTTTATTTCTTCCAATTTTAGAAAGGTCACTACCGATTTTGAAGAAAATCGGTTGAAAAGTGTGCCGTCCAGGTCAATGCCACATACATACATACACACATACATACATACATACGTACTGACACGGCGTACCTGACCTCTTCTAAAAATTCCTGGGGGCAAACTTTTCGTCGGATGAAAAAAGTGAGGTGGTTTTCATATTCCGAAGGCATGGACGTTTCTGAAATGTATATGCAAGTTTCAATCGCTTTTGAGGTCTGGGAGCAATGACGGTTCAAAGTTGAGGTTTGCCGAAAATTGGCCCGCACGAATACAATACTTTACCTTACGTATACTCCGTATACAGGTAAAGTAAAAACCAGCTTTACGCCATACGATCAATTTTAAAAATCAGCAAACAATAAACAATAATATTCCGAAACTTTTAGAACCCCCACAGTAGCCGGGCAAGGAGTGAGATCCCGAACGACAGGTTTTTAAACCGTTACAGAAATCTCAGGGAATCTTGGAATTTTTTGGAGTGGTCACCCCTTCGGCGGGGTTCATCTTTCTATGAATATCGTTGCGAATCTTTGGAAATATTTATGGAATCTCAGGGAATCTCAAGGAATCTCTACCTATAGAGTGGTTGCCCCCTCGTTCCTGTGTTAGTTATGTTATAAGGCTGTTCCTGCTCCAGCTCTGTGATCAAGCAGAGATGATTTAGCCGCCCAGTATTGACAACTAGCCGTGCAGCTTGTGAGAAAGAGAAGTGTGCCCATTGTCGTGCATGCTCTTCATTCTTGTGGTGCTTAGTTCTTGTGTTAATTATAAGAAGGCTGTTCCTGCTCCAGCTCTGTGATAAAGCAGAGATGATTTAGCCGTCCAGTGTTGACAACTATACCCGTGCAGCTTGTGAGAAAGAGAAGTACGACCATTGTCGTGCTCTTCATTTTTGGTTCCTGTGTTCTCACGCTGTTCCCGCTCCAGCTCTGAGATGATTTAACCGTCCAGTGTTGACAACTAGCCGTCCAGCTTGTGAGAAAGAGAAGTGCGACCATTGTCGTGCTCTTCATTTTTGGTTCCTGTGTTCTCACGCTGTTCCCGCTCCAGCTCTGTGATCAGCGATGATTTAGCCGTCCAGTGTTGACAATTAGACGTGCAACTTGTGCAACCCACACTCTCTCCGTAACAATGGCGGCGTTCGGCCGCGCCCGCGTCGGTAACGTTTGCCGCACCGAGCGCTTTTCAATCATTCACAGCCGCCTGGAGCATCATCAGACCCAATTTGATGAGCCCGCTCAATCATGTCGTCTTTAAAAACAAATGCCATGCGATTTGTCAATATTTCTATCTGATTTTCAATGCTTAGCTTGCCTACACTAGTTCAATTGAATGCTGAGAAAGTTAACGTATTCTGTGAGATGAGACGGCTTCATTTTCATTTGAGAGCGAAAGAACGTGAGCTACGGGTCTGCATCAAGAAGTTGCAAACTGGCCTTGTGTTCTACAAGCAGACAATATGTACAGAAGTATTCACGAATGTACGGCAAATATTTCATGTTTTTTAAGAGGGTGGTGCTCGCTGTGACGTCACATACTATAAATTTACCTCAGACAATTCAAGTCAAAACACTTTTTTTTTTACTACTTATTTGCCTCCTCTCGTCCCCAACTGCCATAAAGGGCGGGTGCCCAGCTAAATCAAAATTTTTATAATTTTTAATTTTCCAGAACTCAAGCTTTATACCAAATCTATAGATACAGTTGGTTCGAGATGGTCATCGGCGGCACCGATGATCTTGTTTGATGAGGCCGAGCCGATGTGGACTCATGCCTGTAATTTCGAACTATCTCGGGGATGTTTGCTTGTTTGCGCACATGATTAACTTCTTCCAGTGTCTTTGACGGTCCCCGACATACTGTGCACATATGTCACCATACTCGGACTCGCCTACGTCACTTCCTAGACACAGGTGTTCCCCTTTGGATTCTCCAGAATGAAGGGTGGAGGGGATATAGCGTGGGAAAACCATCACCCAGTGGTCACTCAATTTTCTCATCGTCATGAATGTTACGGGTAAAAGACGGCCAAAACAGTTTGGATGCCTGAAATCCTGAAAATATAAAAATCTAGAATAAGAACAAGACTCTGCCACCGCCAAACTCTTTCGATGCCCGGAATCAGTCTACTCCCTCCCCTGGAGTATTTCCGGAAAAGCAGAACACCTGCTACCTGTAGTAAAAGCGAAAGTAAGCAATAGCCCATATTCTACACATATTATATCTATCAGTCATGCAAGGTTAATTCGTCAAAAATCCGACAGGAAGAGGTACAAAGTTCTAAAAAGGGCTGAAAGCTGGTGTCATGCGATGGGCAGAAAGCTGGTGTCATGCGATGGGCAGAAAGCTGGTGTCATGCATGGGCAGAAAGCTGGTGTCATGCATGGGCAGAAAGCTGGTGTCATGCATGGGCAGAAAGCTGGTGTCATGCATGGGCAGAAAGCTGGTGTCATGCATGGGCAGAAAGCTGGTGTCATGCATGGGCAGAAAGCTGGTGTCATGCATGGGCAGAAAGCTGGTGTCATGCGATGGGCAGAAAGCTGGTGTCATGCGATGGGCAGAAAGCTGGTGTCATGCGATGGGCAGAAAGCTGGTGTCATGCATGGGCAGAAAGCTGGTGTCATGCATGGGCAGAAAGCTGGTGTCATGCATGGGCAGAAAGCTGGTGTCATGCATGGGCAGAAAGCTGGTGTCATGCATGGGCAGAAAGCTGGTGTCATGCGATGGGCAGAAAGCTGGTGTCATGCGATGGGCAGAAAGCTGGTGTCATGCATGGGCATGCAGAAAGCTGGTGTCATGCATGGGCATGCAGAAAGCTGGTGTCATGCATGGGCAGAAAGCTGGTGTCATGCATGGGCAGAAAGCTGGTGTCATGCATGGGCAGAAAGCTGGTGTCATGCATGGGCAGAAAGCTGGTGTCATGCATGGGCAGAAAGCTGGTGTCATGCATGGGCAGAAAGCTGGTGTCATGCATGGGCAGAAAGCTGGTGTCATGCATGGGCAGAAAGCTGGTGTCATGCGATGGGCAGAAAGCTGGTGTCATGCATGGGCAGAAAGCTGGTGTCATGCATGGGCAGAAAGCTGGTGTCATGCGATGGGCAGAAAGCTGGTGTCATGCATGGGCAGAAAGCTGGTGTCATGCATGGGCAGAAAGCTGGTGTCATGCATGGGCAGAAAGCTGGTGTCATGCGATGGGCAGAAAGCTGGTGTCATGCATGGGCAGAAAGCTGGTGTCATGCATGGGCAGAAAGCTGGTGTCATGCATGGGCAGAAAGCTGGTGTCATGCGATGGGCAGAAAGCTGGTGTCATGCATGGGCAGAAAGCTGGTGTCATGCATGGGCAGAAAGCTGGTGTCATGCATGGGCAGAAAGCTGGTGTCATGCATGGGCAGAAAGCTGGTGTCATGCGATGGACCGGCGGATCCGTCAAACGTTTCTCAATCCATTTTATTACACTGGATTTGTACTTCCGAGAAAAGTGCCAGAACGGAGGAGGATTGGACCAACAGTTGTCAATACAAACACCCAGTACGTTGATAGAAGCCGTATGGCAATCGCAGTCACAAAAGACAAAGTTAGACGAGTATTCGGAGTTACGACCTCGCAGGCTGTTCAATCGGCGTGCTATATTTGCGGTCCAAATTGTGCTGTTCCTGTCTTAGGAATTAATTTGATTTTCAAACCTTTGGTAGCTGATACGTAAGGCACCTTCGTAGTGTTTTACTTAAGACGCAGGCAATCAGCAATAGAATTGAGACGTCCCTCATTGAAAAGGGGGCATTAAAGATTCGTAGTATGGAAGTAGCCGATCTTTTTCCTTTTTGTCCACCTTTTTGCCCTTCAAATTGATTTATAGGGGATCGTAAACACACGAGGGTTCAGTCCTTGTGGAAATGAAAAGGCGAACAACTTGTAAACAATGTGACAAGTCAATAGACGACCAAATGGCTTTTAACGTGTTTGTCAATCATTTCACACAAACACGTCTTCGAAATCACCAAGAATGTATTGTCATCATTGAAATGAATTCCACGAAAGTTTTTTCTTCGAATTTTACACGATTATGGTGGTCTCTCACTCCCTTTGATTCAAGGTAGGGAGGTAGTTAGGACACCTAGCAGATGCAGACCACTCTTGATATTTCTGTCTCTGGAACTGTATCCTGAGCCATTCTGCTGGAACCAGCACAATAATATTCCAAAAGAGGTCATGCATATGAGAACCCAGAATTTCATTTTCTCATGTAATCTAATTTCTAGCAGTGCGTAACCCCCCCCCCCCCCCCCCCAAACCTAATTTCAAATTTCTTCTTTATTCACTTCCTTTTTTTCGTATTTATTTTGTCTTCCCCTAGAGGACCCGTTATTGTTACTGAAAAGAAGCCATGCAATTATGGAGAAAATAGCCAATGTACAAATCTTCCTGAAATGACTGATCAGTCAGTTAATTTTCATTTAGATTTTTTTTCATTTGGCTGTGAAAGTTGCTTAGGTGAAGAAAACAATATGGCAGAGGGTCTGAAAATCTCTTTTCCTTTTACGGCTAGAAGGGTCTCAGTAGGAAGGTTCGATAGAATTTTGGGATTCGCTGTTAGGCTGTAAACCCGAAACTTTGTGGCGATCATCAGTGTGAAGGATTTGCACCCTTCCCCTGCTGTTCCCACAGTTTCGGGCACCCTTTCCTAGAGTTTCCTAATGTATTCTCAGTTTACTACGGTACCTAACCATCAACTATATACCCCTCTGGATCGTAAACTTCCAAACAATGTAGAAAATTCCCGAAATTGGCAAACAGTTTTATATCTTTTCGAAAGTTTCCAACTAGAAGGAAATTCTTTGTCATGGCAGCGTTTGTTCAAATTTCAACATAGGAATTTCATTATATGAGTTTGATACTCGAAACTATGCATGACACAAATAGCGTGGAAAGAAATGTGAAGAAACTCTGCGTTAGATACGATCGAGGGGTAGTCATCTGGAATTCCTTGAAGAACGAAATAAGAGAATATGCAATGAACCTCTCTCTCCTTCAGATCTGAAAAACTGTGAAAATTGTGTAGGTATGTACCTAGATCATCGATAGTGCATGAGTAGAAAGATACGAAACTTGTATATAGGTACATTTATTTTCGCGTAGTGTGAGTCATTTTCCTTCGAAAACCTGTAGCGCTGCATTGATTCTTCAGTACATTTGCACAGTGGCCCTACTAAACACTCGCAGTGTGAGCTGTTGTTAGTTCCTACTGGATTCATGCGGCAGAGGTCCTATAGGATCATATCCTGGTACTGGCAAATTTTCCGTTGGCAACAGTTCCGGCTTATGGGCTTACAGAAAATCTGTGTCTCCCGGACTCTGGCCGGTAAAAAATGAAGCGAGAGTTAAAGGAGGGATAAATGCAACAGTGTGTCCGTTTGTTGCAGGTGATGATGTCAGGGCGTTGCCCAAATCTAAAGATACAAATTTTCCATCACCTCTTACCCAATAAATTATCACCTGGAGGTATTTTGTATGATACAATAAGGGAGAAATGGAAACGTAATCAACGAGTGAACCCCTCCAATTTAAATTGGTTTAAGACAGGGGCGCAATTAATTCTCAACCAACGACGTTTTATTCGTTTTGATCTCATGTTTCCAAATTAAAAGATGCATAATAGCTCTGGTTGAAGGCTGGATATGATTGGCTGGTTGACCTGTAACCCATGGACCATCTATATCCCCAAATTCTCCCTTCAGGCAAGTATATCTATGCTCCATGCATATTTAAATAATATCAAAGGGTCATTACATGCCGCTAGCTTGCTCCAAGTCATTAGATTCGCCTACCAATATATCTGCTGTACGTGCAGGATTGATAACAAGACCAATGGGTTATTTCTCTCAGCTGGAACGTATTTATAAGCTTGATTTCCTTTCAGATTAGATTGCTTCAATCTTACAGTGGGGAAGAAAAATGAGCTACTCTTTTACATGTCCATATTCTTGATTAAATAATATATTACCAGTGTAACCAATATCAAAAAATTGATAACGAGAACTCCACTGTGTATAGCTGACAAAAACTGTACTGAAACAAGCGGTACGACACGGTCGGACAAAACTTTACCTGCTTATTTGCGTGATTCCTAGAAATAAACCCTTGGTTAAATGATTAAAGACGGAAAAACTTTTTGACGAAAGGAATGGTCCCAGAATGTTCTCCCGAGTACTTAGAGACCCCACACGACATACTTCGGCAACCACACAAAACTACCCCCTAAAAGGAGGTGGGGTGGATGGGGAAGCTCGGAAAAACGTTTCGACAAAATAAATTGTCTCAGAACGTTTCCCTGAGCATTTTGATACCCCATACAATGTACTTTGGAAAGTATCCAAAACTCCCCCCATAGGGGGGGGGGGGGGGTGCGTCGAAAAATCATTTTGACCATATAAATTGCCTCAGAACGATCTCCCGATCATTTTGAGCCCCCACAACCCATATTTCGCAAACCACACAAATCTACCCCCCTTAGGGGGTGGGGTGCTTGGATACGTTCAGAAAAACTTTTTGATACAAAAACTTGCTTCACAACGTTCGCCCGAACAGTTTGAGACCCCATAAGCCGCACTTTAAAAGTCACTCAAAATTGCCCCCCCCCCTGGGGGGGGGGGGAGGCTCGAAATAAGCCATATACCATTTGTGACGAGTATGGCCGTTGTCACGTGTCATATCCAGAACTACTCATATACCACAAAAAACTGAATCCACTGATTTCGCCCTTTTACAGGTCCAGGGGGGACTTCCCCCCCTTTTTTAGCGGCCAGGGAGTTATGCGGGGGTAGTGGGTGGTATCATTGGATTCGTAATTATTTGTTCTATAATTGTCTAAAATTTGATCGAAATCGTTAGAGCCGATTTTGAGCAAATATTTTTTTTCTACTTTTTGGGGGTGTTTTAGGGGGGTAACCCCCCTTAATTTTAAAGGGGGGAAACTGGGCTTCTGGATTTTTATTTCTTCCAATTTTAGAAAGGTCACTACCGATTTTGAAGAAAATCGGTTGAAAAGTGTGCCGTCCAGGTCAATGCCACATACATACATACATACATACATACATACGTACTGACACGGCGTACCTGACCTCTTCTAAAAATTCCTGGGGGCAAACTTTTCGTCGGATGAAAAAAGTGAGGTGGTTTTCATATTCCGAAGGCATGGACGTTTCTGAAATGTATATGCAAGTTTCAATCGCTTTTGAGGTCTGGGAGCAATGACGGTTCAAAGTTGAGGTTTGCCGAAAATTGGCCCGCACGAATACAATACTTTACCTTACGTATACTTCGTATACAGGTAAAGTAAAAAATGTTCACGCACTTATGCGATGCGAACCCAAAAAAAGACAGGGCGCCCCAAAAGTTTCCTTATGGTTTGGCAGGAACTTTTCTCTATACCCTATATATAGGTATACACCTATAGTCTATCGGAAGGTAGGTATTTATTATTCCAGCCTTCCAATAATCATTAAGTACCGAACTTTATAGTTTGCCTTCATGATGAAATGACTGAGGAGTACCGAGTATGATTAATTAATAGTTAATTCATTATTCATAATCGAGGAGCGCATTAAATGTTACGTTTAGAGACTGCGGTCTATGAGGTGCAATCGGGAGGGGGAGGGGCGCCCTGCCAACCTACGAAAATACAAACGTCTGAGCATAGCTGAATCCCAAGTCGACGTCAAGGCTGTTATGGTACAGCTGCAATTAATACGGATTCAGATCTGGCCAGATTCAGGAACGGGGGGTGTGGGATTACCTTCCCCCCGCCTGGCATCGCCTATGATCGATTACCTTTTGAAAACAGAATGTAAAAGTACCCGTAACCTACGAGGTTATAGGTATTACTTTAGAGCTGAAGCCAAACTGGACCAATTTGTGTGAAAGAAAATAATTCTCAATTTGTGATACGTCCCTTTTCATTTCCGTTTCATTTTTGGCGGAAATAATGGAGCTGTTGCACACCGGCATCGATGGTCATTGCAGAAATTTTCCACCGATTTAGTGGGAAAAACTACTGAAAATACGAAGCATTATATTTATTTCTTCGATCAGTACCTACCGAACCCCAGGCAGGAAAATCCTGCGCACTTCGAGGTACTCGGTATACCTATACTATAAGCCCAACACCTGCTGCGGCTCCCCGACTCTCCTAATCGCAGACAGTAATGTATGTCCCATCATCCCACACGCACATTAAAACAATGAATGAGAGAAACAAAAAACGTATAAATCCATTTGAATAGAATGATTACAGAAAAATAAATTAACAGATAAAAGAGGGGGAAAGATAGTCGCGGAGAGGTGAGACCCACACAGATGATTCATGCCTCTACCTACCACCTATTATACGTGCCTAGTGCCTACTACCTGCTAGTAGAACTGTCTGGCCTTATCGGCTACAAATTATATTCAAAATATTACATACGGAAGTTACGATTTAAGATCAAATACCAGGGAAAGGGCCGCACTCGCTATTTTTTCACGTTCCGATTTCAAACTTTGTGAGAAAACTATTAGATATTTAAATATTCTGAAATATAATACCTACGTCTTTTTAACGTCATTCATGAGGCTATGTTGTGATTTTACGTTCGAGTGATTTTTGTCACACAAAAAAATTGTCCAAAATTAACCGATCCTGAAATCACAACATAGCCTCATAAGTAATGACTAATGACTAATGACGTTAGAAAGACATATTTATTATATTTCAGATTATTTAAATATCCAATAGTTTTCCCACAAAGTTTGAAATCGAAACGTAAAAAAAAAAGCGAATGTAGCCTTAAATAGCAACGCAATCCAAAATGAGAATTATGAGTATTGTAAAAATTATGATAATGTTTTCTAATTTGAAGATAATTCCTCAAGAGAAAAGAAATATTTTACTCACTGCGATCTTTAAAAAAAATCCGAAAAAAAATCGATTTACCGAAATTTTCTGACTTCCGCTTAGTCTTCGTTTAATTAAATTTTCGACAAGGGTTTTTTAAACTTTATGAATTATTCCAATGAGGATCTGAGATATAGACCCCTCAAAACGTGGGAGTCACTATCTGGTGCCATATATTAAAATTAAATTACATAATATAACATTACGCTAGTTCATAGGTCGCTTCAAACTAACGAAGAGCCTGAGGCTGCCCAGCCGGCTGCTCTACTTCTACACCTATTTACCGTCCATTTAAAGGCTTAACCCAACTAATCACACAGCACCTTCGGGGTCCTTGACTCACATATTTTGATGGGAGTCAAATATTTGGTCCTGGTTAGTCACAACATTGGAACCTGGAACCTGGATCCTCGGATCAGGGAGAATAACCCATGCACCGCAGAAAACATTATTGACTATACTGACTTAGATAAGTAATGAGTAATGAATAACCCAAGGGATTGCCCGTTTGACTCATTTTGACATAACGCAATGTTGCGTCCATTTTGACGTTTTTCGCTTACTATGAAATACTATGAATACTATGAAATAAATGAAATTTAGAATGACTTCCGTAAAATTAACCAACTTTAGGCTGGATTCCACATTATTTTTGCCCTCGGCAGGAACATCAAAAACCTCTGTTAGTGCATGATTCCTTTTTTACCCAATTTAAACGAAGTTTAACCGAGGGGTTAACCACTCCAGAAATCTCGTTGGGAATAATGGGAAATCTTTATGAAATCTCAGGGAATCTTGGAATTTTTTTTGGAGTGGTTACCCCTTCGGGGTTCATCTTTCTATGAATATCGTTGGGAATCCTTGGAAATCTCTATGGAATCTCAAGGAATCTCTGGAGTGGTTACCCCCTCGATGGGGATGGTTCGATCCAGCCTATAAGCAGGGTGTATAGGTAGTTCTTATTCAAAATAAACAGGCCCTATATATACTTATAGAAGTCTGCGGGAAAGCGACTTAAAACAGACTACTAATCGACCATTCTGAACGGAAGAAAAATGAGATGATGACTGGGAAACCTGTAGGTATAACTGGTACCTGCGCTGTGTTGAATCGGCGCGGGCCCGCGGCGGCACAAAGCCCGCCTGCTTTATTATGATAGGAACGTCAAAATTAGTTAGTGCGGGCTTCGAAGCATTGAGCCAATAGGTTGAATTATTTTGCTGTACCAAGTGCCGTGCCGTATTGGCACCCTTGGGATTTCTATTAGGCCGCGGGCAGATACGAGCGACGACTGCGTAAAGCATAATATTGCCGAGTGTTTATATTAGGTTCTTGGTTTATCCTGGCCATAAACTTAGTAGAGAAAAATGATGGTGTTTGATGAGGTGCTTTCTACATTCCTTGCTCCAGGAAGTCAGCAATGATGAATTTGAAACATTTCAAATTTTTCAAACTTGAAAACAGAAGACCCGAGGGGGTAACCACTCCAGAGATTCCTTGAGATTCCACTGAGATTCCATAAATATTTCCAAAGATTCCCAACGATATTCATAGAAAGATGAACCCCGAAGGGGTAACCACTCCAAAAAATTTCAAGATTCCCTGAGATTTCATAAAGATTTCAAATGATTCCCAACGAGTGGTTAACCCCTCGAGAAGACCGTTCAAATCGTTCCGCTCCATCAAGAATGGAGCGACAAAGAAACGCGTGAAAAACCAATAGAAATTCAGACTCACCTCTAGAGTTGTATTTTACTTTTTACTACTTGCCTTTATTTAACATATTACCAACTTCCGGTCTTGATTTTAAAATTGATTGTCTTAGCTCATGTAGTTTGAACTCCCTAAACAGAGCCTTCAAAGAAGACACCAGAACCGCAGAGAAACGGTAGGTGCTAAGGACAACGTTATAAAGAAAACGTGATGCTATCAATGGAAGGTACATACCTACTCGTATCAGCAGAAAAGTTAATTTATTAACTTGGAGTTATAGCTCTTTGATTTGTGAAAATGAAATGATACAACTGACCCCGGGCGTTTCCAATTAATGCGACGTCACTTAATGTCGCATATAAATGCTATCCACACTTGATTTACGACTAATTCTTGTGGCGGAGTAATAAAAGAATCGCACATCAATAATATTCAGTAATTCTTTTATATTATATCCTTATTCGCATGGGCGTAGGTAAGCCCCCCGCCACAAGGGCTGAAGAGTGGCCGAAACTAGGGTGGATTTCAAATAGATTCCCTATGAAGGGTTGCTGGCGAACCCGTACTTTTCCGACGGTGCAAATTTTCAGCCAGTTTTCAGCTTCAGCCATATCATATAAATATAGAGGGGTAGAATTTGTACCTGGCCTAAAAGGCAAAAAAATTGATTCTATCAAAAATCGATGAAAAATAGTTAGAGCCCCCTGATCCTGATAGTCTTGGCCACGCCTATGGTTATTGCGGCTAGATTCTTAGCAGCCTGACAGTTTGTTCCTTCATATAGGTGTCATTTAATGCGAAGTTTATGAAGTCCAATAATGGGTTCCGACATTTTTATTGGGGTCTGAGTTGATTCTAACTTGTAAGTATCGGACAATTGGCTATTATAGGGCAAAATAATAATAACTCTTATTGAAATATTGATATTTCTACCTGCGGAAGTTAGTAAGTACCTATAGCTGCGAGAGATCTCGCAGAAGACATGAACTAAAGTTAGATTTATAATTTGATATTATTCAATTAACCATGCAAGGTTCCATATCGACAGTTATGTAAAAGTTAAAACCCACGATTGGATGGTTATCAGTTCGCGTCATCATATATCCATCGTATATCCATTCTAAGCATATTTTACACCTAAAATATCAGCTGGAGTAACAGTTTTTTGTCATTTTATAAAAACAGCTATTAGGAAATTTCCGAACGTGTATATCTAGTTCGCTGCATTTTCTAGAACGTATTGGCTAGGAAGGGCAAAAGTCGTTTTGCGATAAAAAATAGTGCCATGTAGCTTTAAAAAGCACGCTTGCTGAAGGGTTGATAATAAATAAATCGCCCAGACTGCAGCAGAGACGACATTTTCCCGCCTAGAATAATTAAACTTTATAGAGCTTTACCAGCCGTACTTTTATGGAGCTTAACTGCCTGAACGTGACCGAAAGGCAGCTGATACCGTGCTCGAATCCCGCGATGCCACATTGTCGGCCAATGAGGCGAGACACACATGTACAATGTATATGTGTACCTATTAGTCGCATTGCATTCTACAGTATGAACGATATAGACGGCATTGGCAGTTGGTGCAGAAGTGGGAGCTTTCATAAGGGGGAAAACGAAGGAGGCTGGAGTTCAAATTGAGGAGGGGAAAATATTATGTACGAAATGTGTATCAGGACCCGAGCCATTGTTAGTATTCAACGTCAAATTTGAGGGCATCGCTCCAATTGTTTTACTCCGAACGGAATGTGCGGCTGCTGAAGCAGTGGTCTAGCTGTAGATGGATGTTTTATTGTTTTAGTTTTTAAATGAATACCGAACAACGATTCGATCTCGATCCTATCGAAGTTTTTCTGAAATGTTCAACATCTCAAGTGCGTATATGTATATCACCAGTAGGTCCTCTTGTGTGTACCAACACGATGGCTGGAGAGCTGGCAGTGGATGGTCCTTGCAATGGTCCCCCCCCCCCCCCCTTCCCCACTCTAAGGCTCCAGAAATAGAACCATTGCTGTACAATGTCCTCCTGATACCTATGGGTTGGTAGACTTTCTGCTAGGTAGGTAAGTATGTAAAAGTCTTTTCGTTTCAAAGGGCAATGCAAAGAGTAATCCGTTATAACTACCCGGATAATGCTAACTCACGGTTATTTTTATTATTATTATTTTTTTTTTTTAACGCGTGACGTTCAGAGAACATATGCGCCGATGAGTTGGTTTGTCAGATGTTTTTGGCCGAAGCCGAAGTCGAAGTGGCCGAAGCCGAATATAAGTGGGCCGAAGCCAGTTTAGGAGTGGGCCGAAGCCAATACAACCATGTCGGAAGCGGAAAATTTTTCCGTTCCGCCGGGATTCGAACCCGGACCTCTCAGGACACAAAGCGGACCCCTTGACCACTCGGCCACTGAGAGGCACACCTCACGGTTAGTTCCTTGTATAGGTATAGTTACTAGTTACTATTACCCACTGCCCAGGCAATTAGTCAATCACATTAGGTCCCCCATAAAATTCACAATTCGTCGCGATTAATTTACAAAAATAATACCTTATTGATAAGGTTGCAAGCGTCAACTGAAAGCGACTAGAGCATTATGCTTTGGACTGGGTCAGAAGCGAATGTCCGCTACTTACTGAACGTGGGTGACCATGACTCATGCTGGACCAAAAACGGGCGAAAGGAAAGCTTATTGAAGCAGGGGAGGCGACGACTCGACTGTCGGCGGCCGGTCGTGCAATTAATAAAAGAAAGGCATTATACCTACGGGGGTCAAAGTTGAGGCAATAATTTATTAGACCCAACCTGGTTAATTACGATCGTTCTCGTGTTAAATCCCCTGTTCGTTGTTTCGCTGAGTATAAATGGTATAATGTCTTGTCCGATCTCTGCTCATTACCTCCTCCTCCTCCTCACAATCCTTATGGCCGGACAGATGGAACAGGTTCGTACAAATGCTGCAAGGTATGGACATGGGGGCGGGGGTGACTGATGCTCATTATTATTATTCTTACGTTCAGAATAGCGGTCGCCTGCTAATTGAGGGCGATGACTTTTATGGTCAAATGCTCGGGTCAAAGACGCCCCTGAAATTTTTTTCCTTTGGATATAAAATCAGGAATTATTTAACGTAAGCATGTTGAATTTTTTCAGCTGGCATATTTTTGAGATATGTGTTCGCACCAAGTTAGCTTGCGTACAACAAGATACTTCCCGCATTGAGGCTGAAAGTTAGTTAGAAATTCGGAGATTAAAAATGAACTTACCCCTTTTTTGCATGAAACTAAAGAGATCATCTAGAAATTCCTTCCTCTTCGGGTCGTCGCTGATTTCATATAGCTGAAACAAGAAAAGAGAATAGATGAGAGGCGATGACATAATATGACGAGATAGTCACTGATTGTCAGCACATTTTGACAAGCGCTGGGTGCCCGCCAGCCCCGTCGCCTATGTCAGTTATATTATCAACCGTGGCCAATTGCACAGGAAGTTAAGGATTATTATTATCGTCGCTTTTCTATCTTTATGTGAGAAACTGACATATTTTTACATAATACAGGGCCACAGGGCTAAACGAAGAGCGTCTTGATAGTCAAGCTGGAGGAAGGAGGGTGGGAAAGGCGGAAAAGGAAGTTCTCCGCATGCGTTTGAGCTTTTAACCAATGCATCTGCGTACTCAGATCTCAGATAATAAAACATCTTCAAACATATGTTTTCAGTTTTCGGAAAACCACGGGGTAACCACTTCAGAGATTCCTTGAGATTCCATAAAGATTTCCAAAGATTCCTAACGTTATTCAAAGAAAGATGAACCCCAAAGGGGTAACCACCCCAAAAAAAATTCCAAGATTCCCTGAGATTTCATAAAGATTTCCAATGATTCCCAACGAGTGGTTAACCCCTCGGGAAAAACCGCTATCAGTACTTTCAATTGGGACTGGTAAGGATGTAGTTCAATACTGTCGATGTCGAACAATTTTTCCCTCGTGTACAAGTGTGAAAAGAACCCACAAGGCACATGCCTAAGTATGCAGGTACTGAACACTCAACCAGGTACACCGAAAGTGTCTGAAGGTTAGATAGGTGTGATGCGAGGTGTTGGATTCGTTTGGCCCCTGATTGAAATGAGGAATGATTCGAGCTGGGCGTTGATTGATTGTAAGTTTAATGGATGGCTGATCCAGCCCTACTGCTGACCTTGGCGACCCCACTCAGTGGTTGCATTGTCTTCTATTTGTTTCTCAGCCTCACTGTCTCACCACGGGGCCATTCATTAGGATCTACCAACAAGCCAACATCATACATTTTGTTATTTATCCAAGACCCCACTGGATTTTGAAGTTAACTGGCGAATTAACCAATTAAGGTACCAGTCCTTTTTCGTGTACCCAATGAAATAAGGCTAGCGAAAACCCGAACCACCCGGCGGCCACTGTGTTCATTAATTCGTTCTTTCGATAATACTGATGATGTGACAGTCATGACCAGCTTCGTCAGAGGGAACACTTACTTGCCTACATTCTAAAATCACCCTTAGCTGGAATGGTAGAAGCGTCCTCACTATTTCCCTAGACTTTGATACATCCCCTTAATTCCGCTACAGTTTTTGAGATTTCAACATTGCCCAATTGCCAATATTACGGTTCCTAGATAAAGATTTTTTTTTACCTATCTACACCTAAATTCTAGGGAAAGGTAGGCAGGTTTCAGCGTGGCTGTCACCGCAGTATCACTCACTGATAACTACGGACATCTCTAGATAACTAGATGACAAGTAGTAATATACCATCATCATTTAAAGGTTAATCTTGTAGACAGCCTCGTCAGTTACGGTTGGAGGGTGACTTAAACCGTGAAAATGGGCAACTAAGAAAAAAATAGGGGGGCAGGAACTAAGAGAAAAGCTATCAGTGGCTGGTGCTCGTACGTTAGCTGGCCTGACTCGCTGATGAGCTCACGAGCCATAATGTAATTATAATTCAACTGAAATATTAACCATGGGAATGATATTCTAGAGATATTCCGAAGAGTAATACCCAACACCTCTTGGGGCGCATGCGCACAGCCATTAAATGATTGTTATTAATATGCCCCACGCTAACTAGCTAATTAACGAAACCCGCAGTGAACACTAGAACATCTTCCCCTCAAAATTTCCCATACTGTCTCCTAATTATTGTTATTGTTCTCTTAGAGAAAGTATGTTTATGTTGTTGCATATTCTGTATTCTAATGACTAAAATCTAATTATTTGTGTTCCGTGAGGGAGCTGAGGGTATTTTGCCAAATAAAATCTCAGCTACGTCGATATGTGGCAAAGGGGTACCTATACGATATTTTATCATACTTTTTCTAAGTTTCGCCTGTTCAAAGCCGATATTAAAGTAGAAAAGACCTGAAAAATTGGCATATTAGGCAACAAGGCATAAATTCAATAGAAGTTCAATACCTAAAATTTACCCAAAAAGAAAAAATCCTAAAAGTACAAAGACATTTTTCCAAAATCCATATTACTGTATATTATGACCAAAACTCGATAAGATTGCTTCGGCTGTGCTAGCCTCTTTTCTCTCCTCCACACTCCCCAGTACCTAATGCAATGGAAATGCATAATCCATCGATCATAGTTTTATCGCGCCCTGATGAAGGGTACCAAATTAAAAACACTCAAGGGCTTGCTGTGTCGGTACCGATCGCAGCGATGCTGAAGTTGGATATGATAGAGATACTGATCACGGCTGGTATTTATCACCTCCATATAGCCGCCAGTCAGCGATACCGGTCAATTGTGGCGCTAAGACAAACTGCATGAGGTACAAATGCCCATTTATATAATGAATCTGCAATTCATTGTTACTTCAAAACGTGTACCATAAATATATTTTTCATCAATAAGTCTCCTCATGGTGAGACTGAGATTTAATGTAAAAAATGATCTTTCTGGTTATCCAACAGCTTCCTCAAGAAATGGGCCGTAAAAACATCAACACTTTTATATATAGAATAGGCTTAACAGCGACTTCTCAAAAACTCCACTGACTCAAAGGTAGTGAAGAAAACGGTCTGTAATGTAATTTGAAGATAGGTTCAATTCTCTCAACCTGAAGGAATTTGATAAGATCCCTTTCACCCTCACACACGTGGAGGAACACAAAAGACCCACCGAAAAAATCATCTTAGCTCATCTTGTGTCCAAGAGACGAAATCGTCGCTTGCTAAGCCAAAGCTGATGTGATCCGGATGAAATTTCTCATCAGTTCATCACAGAGGCCTCTTTAATCCCCAATCACTTTCCGATTGATGGAAGTCTTCCGCAAATAATGCCTGATGTCTTTTCCTTTTCATGACAACTGTGAGAGCGAAAACACCATAGACCTCAGTCCTATAACCTCTTCTTCCCTCTTAAGCAGTTACCGCATATTATATATTATGTACTGTCTAAAAGAGAGGTGGAAAGAAAAGTCTATGAGGATCTTAAAAATGAAATCCGCTCGAATGTTCGACACTACCTACACTACACTACACTAGGTACACTAGGTACAGTACCAAATTCCACGAAAATGAGGTATTAATTGATTGTTAGTGCTCATTTCCATTTTAGATATAGGTGCATACCGAATCTCACAAAAATCGCATGCACAGTACAGTAGCCGGACTGAAGGAACCAATGGACGGACATTTCCGAGGGGTTAACCACTCCAGGAATCTTGTTGGGAATCTCAGGCAATCATTGGACATCTTTATGAAATCTCAGGGAATCTTGGAAATTTCTGGATTAATTAACCCTTTGGGGTGCATCTTTCCACGAATCTCGTTGAGAATCTCAGGAAATCTTTGGAAATCTTCATGAAATCTCTGGAGTGGTTAACCCCTCGAACATTTCCTATAGGAACCACTTCATTCGACTCAGGGGACTTCCAAGATAATGGTAATTTTGCGATTAAGTAAAAGCGGAAAGGGCAAGGATTTCTTGAAACCCAATAAATAACTGAGAAACATATAGGAAAGTGAAAATTTGAGCAGGTGCTCATCAGCGATGACGAAGTTTTGAGAGTGTTGAAGGTGGGCTTAGTTGTAAAAGAGCCACCGGACCGTACACTGGATCTGGAGTCTGATGGATTTTCGGATAGAATAGTCCACATAGGAACTCCCTACAATGCGGGGATTATTCTGCATGGACTCCGCTAGAATTCTTCTCATCACACAGTGCCCACTCACCCCTCACTCAACCTAGAAAATTCTTGAAATAAACTTTCGGAACCGTACCTAGAATTCAAATAAAACAACGCAGATATACAAGAAACGTAAATACAATTTTGCTTTCTTTGCACAAGCCAGTTTTGGGTCGAGCCCTCCTGAATGAATGTGGTAAGGAAATACCTGAAGCTCTGGCTGTATGGCTGCAAGGCATTCCGTACAGCAATGAACACAGCGGGGGAACAAACAGATAGTGGAGGAAGAGATAGCGAGGAATCGTCCACTTCAACATTAATGGGCGAACTATCAAGTAAATAATGCATTTCCTGCGAACAATGAATTTATATCTACAACTTTAGATAAAAAGAACCCCTGTCCCCGTTCCCTATTTTAATACTTGCAATACTGATAACCCTTTTTAGTGACCTCTATAGTATTCTCACTGGGTTTTCTTCAGTTACGGCTATACCTAAGCGAATTTTCAGCAACTAGATGGCACTACTACTAATTTATACCTAAGTAGAAACCCTCTTTCCTCTTATGTATCAGTTTTATCACTAAAGTTACTCTTTTTGAAGCGTAGTTTATCAATGAAGATTGTTTCAAAAACGCATATAGGACCGTTAATTTCAAAAAGACTGGCAAAAACAACAAAAAAGCCACAATGTTGCCAAAATATCGGTCAATAAATGTCAAAATCGGGAAGCAGGCCCTGGGCCGATAATCTGATGGAGGATAACGAATGTCGAATATACAGCTAATATCTACCGACTTTTATACCACCAGACCACCTTCAGTCTTGGTCGACAGCACACCTCATTTAATAGTACGTTCCATGGGCGTGCGAGAAAAGGGAATTAGACACCTACAGTATAGGGACAGTAGAGTAGACACCTAAGGGTGCGTCCCACCATACTCGGTTAGTTAAATTTCAATTATTGCACGGTAAAAACCGAATTTAACTGGAGGTTAACCGTTAACCGAGTATGGTGGGAGTGTCTATACTGTCTAAATTATCACGAACGATAAAATTATTTGAAGCAGTTGTAGTCGATGATGATGGATAAAATAGATGCTACCACAGTTCTACTGGAAATTACTGCGGAGCATAAAAAAATCAAAGGCTAGCTAGCGGTAGCGAGTATATGATACCGCACTTTTACACTATACTATAGTATCTTCTATAAAACAGCGAAAATTATTCTCAAGGGGTAACCACTCCTGAGATTTTATGAAGATTTCCAAAGATTTTGTGAGATTTTCAACGAGATTTCTGGAGTGGCTACCCCCAATTATTCCTTTATTTTATCTTTGAGTTCTAACCCTTCCCCCTCTCCGTAAACAGGTGCGTACGCCCATGCTACTCCCTCAAAGTCGGCCTCTTTCTAGTCTTTTATAGCTTGTTCATCGATTAGAACGGGTTTCAAGTCAGTTTGGTGGATTCACATAACATAAAACCCTCGTAATGCCCCCTAATTTGATGAGGTGCTGTTCAAATCTGAGATTTTATAGTAGCGCATTAGTTTTAAAATGAATTGTTCAATAGGGTATTGAAACCAGTCAAGGAGCTTGCAGCAAAATTATTGGAGAAAATCAAATTAAATTTAGTACTACTTGCACACCTTACAGTATAGGTCCGACTAGTGATGCACGATGCAAGAACAAGAACAAGAAACGGCATTTCTTGTTCTTGTTCTTGCAAAGCGACTCTTGCTCTTGTTCTTGCAGACAAAATCCTATATTGTTCTTGTTCTTGCAGTAGAAATCATTTCTTGCTCTTGTTCTTGTTCTTGCTGCGAGACTCTTGCAATTTCTTGCATACACGTAGAATTTTCTGCTGTTAAAATGTGGTTTTTTGCCTACCGAGAGGCCATTTCAAGTGCAATCTATCATCGTATAGTCTGTAGAGTTTTTCGTACAAAATATGGACTGCCATCCATGAATTAAGCTTTGGAAAAAAACTGCCTGGGTTTATGCAAGACTCTTGCAAGAACTCTTGCAAGAGTTCTTGTTCTCGCAAGTCACTTCTTGTTCTTGTTCTTGCAGTCAAAATCGACTCTTGTTCTTGTTCTTGTTCTTGCATGCAAGAAATGCAAGAACAATTGCAAGACAAGAAATTTTCGTGCATCACTAGGTTCGACGTTCAACGATCCTCAGTTTTTCTAACAGGAGGTTACTGAAATGTGCCATAGAGTATCTAAGAAACTTTAGAAACAGTTTTAAGGTAGATTAGACAGGCTATCTCGGAAGCAATTTTCGATTCTTCCCAACCCTTCAGAAAAAATAAAAAATGTTCTGGCTCAGACTCAGGGTGCGTCATCCCACCATACTCGGTTAACGGTTAAACTCCAGTTAAATTTGGGGTTTACCGTACAATAATTGTAATGTAACTGGAGTTTAAAGTTAACCGAGTATGGTGGGACGCACCCTCAGTGAATCACCGAATAGAATAGAGCGTGGCTAAACACAACCCTCTACTGACCCCAACCCACTTGGGGAAATCAAAAACGCACACAATGGGGATTACAAGTGTGGAACATGTTTTGAAAGGTGGCGAAGCGATTCCCCCTATATGAACAGACCCCCTGCCTTCAAATAAGGGCCTGTTATCCTAGATTAGCCAAATATATATTTTTCACACCCATTGATGCGTTTAACTTTTCACTGGGAGTATTTTCAGTTATTTACGTTATTGATTTTCGAACTCCTATAGGGGGAATGGGGGAGAAGTGTACTAAATGTAATAGGTACTTCAAGTACCGTACTTGTATTGAACCTGCTCGCAGCAATGAATATAAGGGTGGACCCAACTGACCTAATTTACGTAAAGTAGCAGTTGGACTAATCGTCTCAGGGACATGAAAGAAAAACTTTGAAGAATTTTTTTGGCGTATACTATTACTTAAATTTTTCGAAAGAAAAATGAAAGTATATATTTCTTCGAAATTTACCTTGGGGGGGGGCTGGAGTCCAGCAGTTATCATCACTTTAAGGTGACAATAATAATCATTGTTTAAACTTAAACAATTAAAAAAGAGAGAGGACAGTGGCAGTCTGGCAGCATCGATGACGTCGAAACAGGTGAGAATACGAGTCATGATGGTGAGTCATTCATTTAGAAATCAATGGGGTGGGAAATGAATAATGCATTAAAGCGATGCCTGATAGTTGACGTTAGATTAATATAATCGGTTGGATGCTGCGCCTGGTTTGACAGAATGGGACATCATTGTGTCAAGGCAGATAGAATGTCACCAGTCCTTTCTACCCAATCAAACAGTTGCTAAACAGCTATTGACCATGGTCCCCAGAACCTAACTGCGGTCTCTACGTTCGAAGTTAACATCCTAAATTTTATCAAACCGTGTTTTGGAAAATGTCCCCCGGCACTCCGCCAATTTCATCTTGGAGTTCTGATGTTAATCTTTATTATTAAATCACCGTTATTAATAATTGATATAATTTTTCTGACTTGTCTGACGAGGCCAGCATGCTTTAAAGGTGAAATAAAACATGTAGTGAATATCTCCGCGGTAGTTCGTGGAATTTGATCAATAAAATAGGGCTGGATGAGAGTGCTATTAACTTTTGATAGTCCTATAAAAGCTTGCTTGGTTAACGATAGTCATAAGCCTGATGGTCTGAGCATCTTTGGGGACTTAGGAGACCGAACATATACAGAGGACAATAACGTCTTTGTTACTCTGCTGGAGACCAGTCGTGTACCTGAATCGATAGGGTGCTCCCGTTATATGACTTCTGGAGTTCCAGGAACCTACATCTTAGCTTTAAGCGAAAGGGGTAATTATTTACCGACCTTCCAGGAATTTACAAGTACAGAGGACTATGTCTAATTTTTTTTCATGGACCAAGTAGTTTTATACTGGTTTTCTAGCTCGATTGAGAAAATTTTTGCCGACTCTTCGTCATCGCAGTTCAAACGGTAAAGGAGAGCACCATATATAGCTTCCTAACCAGCAAAATATTAATAAGGTACGATTGGCTTCTAATAAAATATTTATCATGTATTTTACATGCCCAATAAGGCAACGAGTGCTATGTGCTATAGCATCTGGCTGTTCTATATAGATGTCTTATTGTTATTCCCGTTATACTGTTGTTTATATTTATTTTATGTTATCTCTCAAGGGGTTTTGTTTTCTAGCAATGAAATTCACACAGACCTACGAGATATTACGAATGGATGGAAGTTTGCCCTTTATAGTAGCTCCCACGCCTCCCGCAGTAGGGTCTTGGTATACAACTCTGAGTTGGACTCAAATTGATGTTAGTTTGATTCCTCAGGAAGGGGCCGTTTTTCTTCTTAGCAACCCTAAACTATGCAAGGTCAGACTGAATGAAAACAAACAAAATGTGGAATAAAAAGCAGGTATAGAACCAATGCAGAGAATCCTCAGAAAAACTCGATAGGCATCGATATCTGTTGGTATTGTTAATACAAAAACAAGCAAGAGTCTGTATAAACACACGAAAAGGTTGCCTATGTATAATCAAAGAGGTTAGGCTGGAGGCAAACAAGTGGATGAGGGCTGAGTGAGAAAAAACAAAGAGTCCCTTATGCACAAGACCCGTAAGAGCCATAACAACCATAAGAGCAGACTGATTTCTCATCCAAATCCATCCGTCCCATTCGAAACGTCAATATTGATCGTATTAATTAATCCTACAAAGTCTCCACTAATAGATTCAACCGCATTATCTTTACGTTTACTTAGCTACAGTTTGTGAGTTTTCGAGGTTCTCTACGTATTGTACCTAATTTTCGTTACGTATAGTTTTCGTTTTCCGCGAGGTATACGGCATACACGGCGTTTTATTGAAATTAATTTGTTGCGAATGTGATAGATAATTGTTTGTTGGCTTTGCTCCCGCATACAGAGTAAAGGTGGAAACGTTACGATACGTTAAGGGTCATTAGACGAAATATTCTTAAAAAAATTTCAGTTTTCTAGACAAAATTAGCACGTAGAAAAAAGAAATCTGCACAGTTAGAATTCTGTGCTTCACTTAACTAGGAAATGTTCTATTAAATATATGTGTGTGGAGATTTCATCAGACTTGCAGTGGAGGTGGTATTTTAGGCCCATCGAAAATTCACCAGTCGTATATGAATAAATAAATTGATTTGTGGAGATATTTAAGTATGTAATTAAGAGCGAGAGTGTGGTGAGAACATAAGAATACAGGCGGAGCGATGTCTGCGCTATCATTAGCGGGCCACTGCTAACTCTACTCTACCTGGACTCTCGTTAACGCTCACACCCTGCACCCTTCCTCCCTTCCAGCTCCAGCTACTTCATGTCATTGCGTAGGGGTGTTGTCAGTTTCCAGTGGCCAGTGGTTTAAATCGTAGTTGTAGTAAATGAATAACAGGAAAGCAAGAGAGAAATGCTCTCACTAAATAATTAGTGTAAACTGTAAATCGAAAATAAGTATAGAGCATTTAAATCTTAATCAATTCATTTTTCCTTCAATTTTCCACTTTTCAGCAACCCTTTAACATACGAAACCTAAGTACTCACCATCCCACGCTTAAAATAAATTTGAGCGCCCCTCCCATTGACGTTTGTCCCTTTAGAACAGCACATACCGTGAACGAATCAGGCCCGCGATGAACTCTCTCATATGAAAATGAACAGTCCGAAACAAAAGATACAGCAAAGCAGAACTTGCGACAGAACAGGCGATAGGGCACGAGCCTATTTAATAATGAGGACATTGTCCCTTAATAGGGACATGGATAGAATTATTTACCAACTTATGATGCCTCATTTGAATATGAAAAAATATAATTCATATTATGCCAATGCAACATGCAACTTTCCAACATACCTGTCGCTGGAAGTTTCGATACCATATTCTGCTCCAACACCACCTATATGGTGGATTTTGTTAACTTGGAACTTTTTGACCACCGAGGATGCCCAATGGGTCAGATTTAGCCCTCACGGTTACAGTTCAACCGAATTTTTTACCCGCGCATCTGAAAATTACATAGAGAACCGCCTAGAAGGAGAACAGATAATGCAACTATTTTATAATAATGATATCTACATATAAACTTTTATTTCAAAGTTGAAAACTGGCTAACATCATTTTACGAGGTATCTATTTCACCGGTCATTTTGATGCAACCGCCCTCGGCTACCAAAAGCCTTCAAAATTGTTTTCCTCTGGTATAAAGCATGTCGATGGTCGGATGGTCGTTCCATATACAAAATCCACCAATTCATTTAAATTTAAATAATTTAAATAATCAATTTCAACAGCACATGTTCTGATTTCGATCACGTGCCAATACTCCCTCAAATAAAAGGGGGGGGGAAATGTGAAACTGATTTAACCTCCTTCATTTCATTTAAAGAAACTGCTAATAATGGTGATACAAAAGACTCTCTGATTAAGAACTGGAGAATTCCAGCATTCGGTTCCCAAGCCAGGGACCTAATCGGGCTAATGAAGGAATCCAGACTGAGCTTGAAGAAGTGCTAATCAACCTGGCCGCAACCTACACTGCACCTATACATCCACACCTACCTAATCTTATAATATGCTGGAGGTGGTGCTTATACCATGCACTTAAGAGGAGGCTCTACCCCGTCAAAAAACCGCCACTTTCGATTTTTTTTACCGTGTACCTATGTCTAGATTTGAGATTCTATGAATTGAAACAGGAGTAACAGACCCAGAAGGTTCTTAAGTTAGAAAGAATTTGTGGGAAAAAAATAATGATAACGAAGAAACGGAAATAAAATTTCACACTGAATCTGCAATACGAACCAGATGTTTCAAACAGGAACCAATTTAATAATTTAATTGATGAAATAATCACCATACTAACCAGGTCATATAACAAATTTAAATAGGACAAGTGATACGTCTTTATGTCGAAAAATACTATTTATTATCTCGTTAATCCAACGCGAAGGTCGGAGTTTATAACACTAATTTAAATCCTAATTTCCAGGTTAATTTGAAATGTACCTGCTACCTGAACCGGCCAGTATCTCGTCTGTTACTCAAGCATTCCAGTTCTGTAAATTGTAAGCAATGACTCAAATTGCGCCACTGAATCAGAAGCACTAGTAAAAGTCGCCTAATTATATTTTTTGCAAATGTTGATAGAAATACCTACATACGTGTATAGTCTTAAGTATACTGGGGACTCCACAACATTCTGTCCCCTTGTCAGCGTACGTCCAAAACTGTGGTCCCCAGACCCCCGTGGACTCACCACCAGGCGACCAGTGGTTCCCTAGGGGGTGTGCGAAAGGTTCCCCTTTGATCTCAATTCTACGAAGTATCCGGAAAGATTGTCCCTTTAGTTTTTCTGGTTATTCCAACATTCCCGAAAAATTTTGTGCCTGTTAATCCTGTAAGGGTCTGCGGAGAACATAAGCGTAGCAAGGGGGGTCTGGGGGGCTAAGCACCCCCCCCCCCCCCCCCCAGAAACCGTCTAGCCACCCCCAGGATTTTTCTGACCTACACATAACGCCACATAAAGCCATGCCTACCCCCCAGGTGAGGAGAAGGTCTGGGGGCTTAGCCCCCCCCCCCTGGTTTTTGGTCCTGCTATACGGCCATGGTGGAGGAATGTTCTCTGAAAAGCTGTTGGTGGAGAAATGCTTGATAAGAGTTTTGCGAACCAAAATGATGAAGAACCTTTGCGTCGTGGTATACGTTTGGGTTCATCAATCCCCCTAAAACTGCTTCATAAAATTATGAAAATATGCATTAACTGAGTTAGCCAAAAGAAGGAAGCCCCGCAAATAGCAGTCTCGGCCTAAGCAGTGAACGCACGACCCGCTATACAATAAAGTAAGTAGCACACAGCCCACGTAACAAACATTGCCCCCAACATAAGAAGCCTCAGAGCTGAATCATAAGAAAGCGGTAACTTGATCGGTTTCTGTATATCTGCGATCACAAGTTCAGGAAGCCGTAGGAAAACCTCCACAATCGGCCTTGGAATTCATCGATAAATAGGCCAAATTATCCGGCTTATACATTTAGTGAGGAACCGAAACACGAACTTTTCTGCGAATGTACGAGAAAACATTTCTTAAATTTATCCCCCACGTCAACTTCAACCGTTATTCAATAGGGCATTGGGCATGACGATTGGAGAAGCCCTTTCTTTTCAGTATCGCAAAACGTAGCTCCCTAATAACCCAAACACTCCTGCGGGTTCCTTATTAACTGAGGATTACATTCTTGTTCTTTACATAGGGATGGAAAAGAAAAGAGAACCAGTTCACCCCATCTCGAACAATGCTCTGAACAAGGGCTGATATGTCAATTAAATACTCCAAATTCGTATGCAGAAGGCAGTTGCTCGGAAAGAGAGGCTGGAAAACTGGACTTCGTTCACAATAACCCTAGCTCTAAAGCAACTTCAACTTGCTAATCTTCGGAACAAGCCGAATGTCTGTAATACAGAGAATTTAAAATATTTGGAACATCAGAATCGAAACCCATTACTTCTAAATTTCAAAAACAAATTCCTGTCGTAAAAAGGGATTTGTTGTACGGCCTTTTTAGTGTTCTTACCTTAAATATAAGGAGTAATTGAGAATGGGTGCGCGTAGCCATTCCATTTTGTACACACTCAGCACTTGCACACTGTCACGTGACTGGTGTCTGCAGCCACGTATTGTTTATTAGTCTATGTACACGACAATCCTCCCCCCTTAAAGTAGTCCCGTGGGGGAGGTAATGTACCACACTGCTGCACTACAAGTTCAGGCGCGCAGGCGCCTTTGCTTGTCGGCGGCCTCGGCGCTCCGCGACGGACGGCGAGCGCCGTGGTGTAGCCACAATTTCCACCGCTGCTGGCTGCACCGGCTCTGACGCGGGGGGCATGGACGGACGCCCCTGCTGAGAAGGCACAGCACCCATTGACGGGCGCCCCTGTACTGGGACCGCGGCGGGCTGCGACGAAGCTCCCGTCGACTGACGGCCTGTAGGCGGGGTCGACGAAATAGTCACTCCTGGTGAAGGTGGCGGCGGGCGAGGTGTCGCGGGCACTGTCGGCGCGACAGCTGCACTACCTCCCGGCGACGGAGGAATGAATGCCGCTGGAGGGTGAAGGCTCGTCCCCACCGTACGTAAGTGATTACTGTGGCGACGTACTAGTTCTCCATCAAGTAACACTGTCCACTGTAAGTCACCATCACGAGCAACAATTGTACCAATGGTCCATTTCTTCAATGGATTCGTAAAAGAACGCACAGCTACTGTCTGGCCTTCTTCAAAAGTAGGCGTTTGAAGAAATACTCTGTCCCCTCGCAACTTCTGCGTAACGTCACTGATGAAATCAGGCTTGCCGAGGCTGAGAGGCGTACGTAGTTCCCTCTTGAGAAACAGAGATGCGGGACTCACGCCCGTAGTGACATGAGGTGCCCGGCGATAAGCTGCCAAGAATTTCAGTAGCTTCTGCTCCGCTGCTTCTGCTGCTTCTGCTCCGCTGAACCACTGGAGCCTTGTAGAGTGCGCAAACATTGCTTCAGCGATGATACAAAACGCTCTGCTTGGCCGTTGGATGCTGCATGGTAAGGCGGTGAGGTGATGTGACGAATGCCGTACTGCTTGTAAAATCGCTGCATCTCCCCACTGACGAGGCTGGACTGATTATCCGAGACAATGGTCACAGGTAGACCGTACCTCGCAAACAATGACTCGAGAACACGTCGTATTGTATTCGAAGTCATATCTCTTGTAATGAATATTTCTGGCCATTTTGAATGAGCGTCAATAATGATTAAATATATCAGACCACCGTACATTGCAAAATCCATGTGTAATCGCTCCCATGCACTTGCTGGATATTCCCAGTAGTGTGTAGCGGCCTTAACTGGTCGACCCTTGTGTAAAGCACATGATGGGCAATTTTTACACATATTTTCAATATCTCGATCGATATTTTTCCAGTAAACTACGCTTCGAGCAAGGGCTTTAACTTTAACTATTCCCAAATGCCCAGCGTGTAATTCTTCAAGTATTGCCTGTCTGTACTCACGCGGAATGTACACACGTAACCCGCGAAGGATGCACCCCGACTGCAGGCTGTACTGCCCATCTTGTCCCGGGATGGATTCACCGCGGCGAAGTTTGTCCACGATCTCCCGCAGCTCTGGATCCCGTAATGTCTCCGCGGCTATTTCTGCAGGTGAATGCGGGAGCACTGATATGTGCTGGATCTGGAACTCCTCCAATGTATCAGGCACGCCGAGTTGTTGGGAGTGCGTAGGCAGACGTGAAAGAAAATCTGCATTCCCGTGCTCCTCGGACTTTCGGTATTTGATGTTGAACGTGAAGTTCTGTAGAAACAGGGCATAATGAAGTAGACGAGTTGCACACAGCGGGGGTAGCTTTGACCGCTGTTTGCCAAAAATATGCACCAGTGGCCGGTGATCTGTGTACAGTGTGAATTCGCGCCCAATGAGGAAATGGTGTAGCTTCTCGACTGCCCATTTAATACTCAAAGCTTCTTTGTCGATTTGACTGTAGTTAACTTGAGTAGAATCCAGTTTCTTGTGTATGTATATGATAGGACGCTCGGAGCCGTCAGGGTAGGAATGCTGTAGCACGGCGCCTAAAGCCACTGGGCTCGCATCGCAGCACAGCGAGACCGGAAGTGAGGGATCGTAATGCGCCAAAACCCTGTCTGAAGCCAACTCCTGCTTCAACTGCTGGAACGCGTTCTCGCAGACTGGCGTCCATTTCAGCTTGGTGTCCTTCGTAGCGTCATACAATGGTGCAGCCACTGTTGACATGTCCGGAAAATAACGACCGTAATGAGTTATCATACCTAGAAAAGTTCTGAGTTCACTGATGGAAGTAGGACGAGGGACACATAACACAGCGTCCACACGCTCTGTAGTCTTCTCGATACCGGCTTCCGAAATAATGTGCCCTAGGTATGTAACGGATTCCACGAAAAATCTGCATTTTTGTAAATTGAGCCGGAGACCGTTGTCCTGCAGGCGCTGTAGAACTGCCGTCAGCTTTTCTCGTAACGCGGCATGCGACTCAGCTCCCAAAAGAATATCATCGAAGAATACTGCAATCCCGTCGATGCCTTGAACCACGCTCTCCATGAAACGTGTCCAAATTACTGGAGCTGCTGCACAACCGAACATTAGTCTCTTCGGCCTTAGCAAACCTTTTCGTGTATTCAGTGTAAGAATTTTGGATGATTCTGCATCCAGAGGTAGGCTTAAGTAGGCCTTACGTATATCTAGTTTGGCGAAAACTTTGCAACCAACTATTGAGGCGAGTAACTCCTCCAACGTGGGTATCGGGTATTTAGGTAACTCCAGTTGAGGGTTGACTGTAATGGAGTAATCCACGCAAATACGGATCCCACCTTTCTGTACGACTGGAACGATAGGTGTGGCGTACTCACTGTATTCTACTGGTTCCAGGACTCCATCTGCTATCATCCGATTGAGCTCCGCCTCCACACTTTCTCGTAACGCAAAAGGTACAGGTCGGGATTTACGAAATACCGGACGAGCATCAGGTTGCATTTTGATCGAGCACGTAAAATTTTTCGCTAGACCAATGCCTTCTGTGAAGACTTCAGGAAACTGCTTCACAATGTCCTTGTACTTTGTATTGGTAGGAGGTGTGGTTAGCTCCACTTTGTGAATATCTGCTTCTGTAAGAATGTCCAGAGCTTTCAGCCACTGTCTGCCGAGTAAAGGCACACACTCACCTTCAAGTATGTAAATGGGAAGGGTGGCTTGTCTCCCTTTGTAAACAACACGTACTTTTGCCATTCCCCGTGGTTTGAGGCGCTGAGCCCCCTCGCCGTATGGGCTGAATGCTTCAGTGGTCGTCTCCATGCGAACTCGAAGCTTTTCGAAGATTGCCATAGAGCAAAAGCTTGCCCCAGACCCGCTGTCGACTTCCATGTTGACTGGTACACCTTCCATGGTTAAACGTAAAATCCATGGCCTGCACTCTTGTAAAGGCTGCGTAATTTTGTAAACACTAAAAGCATCCTCTTGTTCCACGTGATGAACTTTTTCCTTTTTCGGTTTACTCTGATTCATTTTCTTCCGACAAACGGATTCCATGTGACCAGAAACCTGGCAAAAGTCACAAAATGTATTTTTCCTGCAATCAGGTGCTTTGTGCGAACTATCCCCACAACGATAACACTGTACTGTACGTGTAGAAGAAGAGGAAGGTTTGGATGTATGTCCAGCTTGCTTACCTTGCTTCTTTTGTATTTTGTTTACCGGTGTAGGGGCTCCCGAAAGTGTAGCGGGATGTAGTAAATGTCTAGTTCCTGTTGAAGCCGCTTCCAGCGAAAGTGCCAATTTATATAATTTATCGAAAGTCGTATCATCTTCCTCTAGGCACCGATCCAATGTATGCCGATCCCGAATGCCACTCACGAAAACGTCCCGTAAAATTTCGGACAAAAACTGAGCGTTGTATTTGCACGGTATACTGAGGTGACGTAGCGCGGCTGCGTAGGCTGCCACTGACTCACCTTCCTGCTGCTTCCTGTTCAGGAAAGCATGACGGGATGGAATAATCAAAGGTTTAGGCTTCAAATGTAGTTTGATTGCATCCGTAATTTGTTCGAATGTAGCAACGTTGAGATCCATGGGGTGTAATAAGTCCTTAGTTAAGGTGTAAAGTGAACCCGGTAGCGAACCCAAGAAAAGTCTCGCCTTATGTTGTTCCGACACGTTTGCGATGGTGCACATGGCTGTAACTTTTTCGATATGATCATCAATATCTTCTTCGACGTTGTACTTGTCGATCCTCGGTAACGGATGTTGGTGATCCTGCTGTACCGCCACCGCCGGTAATCTGGCTAGTATTTCGGCCATCATACCTTGTAATTTGGCGTTTTCCGCGAGTAAATTGTCCACGTGTGAAACCGAGGTGGCCATGATCGCAAGTTTGTAAAGTCGCACTGAACGTAACCGAGCACTTGTAATACGTAACGTAAACTTACGCGCACTTTGACGTAGATTTTAACCGAACCGACTGCGCCACTTTAGTGTTCTTACCTTAAATATAAGGAGTAATTGAGAATGGGTGCGCGTAGACATTCCATTTTGTACACACTCAGCACTTGCACACTGTCACGTGACTGGTGTCTGCAGCCACGTATTGTTTATTAGTCTATGTACACGACAGCCTTGCAACCCAAAAGCTCTTTCCTTCATAATTCACATTCTAAGTACCCACTGAATGCATCATGAAGAACAAAATGATAGCTTCCGATGTCGGAGGCGTCAAAAGATTTGTCATAAAATGAGAAAATCTTATTTTAACTTTTAAGCATACGCCTTACGCCTTACTAATCTAATGTTTATTTGTGCTATAATTTAAGCCAGTGATTTATCTTGTTTTCGTTTATTTCCTGCGATTTTACTGTTTGACTCTCATGTCAGTTAACACCTTTATCACCGTTTTATATTTCGATTCAGTTTACTGAATCTTCAACAGCTTCATGACGGATGATTTGAGGGTCAACAAGCAACACTATCTAATGGACTTTCTTAGGGAAAATTTTCACAGTTTTTGCCAGAAATTGCTCCTACAATTTGTCATACCATACTGGATCGACGTCGTTTGATTTAGCACTTGTTAAACGCTAAAATTATTAAATGAATGCAACCGATTTTTACTTTAACCAGTGAACCGTGATCAAATGCGGGGTGAGAGGGGAAGGGGATCGCCTCGTCTACAGGGGGTGTCAAATTCCCCTTCGTGATGGATATGCTGGATCACATACATGTCTAGGAGTTTTTGAAATCGCTCCTGTATTGGCAAGGGGGTAGCCACTCTAGGAATCTCGTTGAAGATCTCAGGAAATCATTGGAAATCTTTATGTAATCTCAGGAAATCTTGGAAATTACTGGAGTGGTTAACCCACTGGGGTTAATCTCTCCAGGAATTTCTTTGGGAATCTCAGGAAATCTTCGGAAATCTTTACGAAATCTCAGGAAATCATTACGAAATCTCAGGATTGGTTACCCCCTTGTATATTGGTGACTCCTATCATCAGCAAATCAAAGAGTCGTTGAGGACAATTTGTTATCACTATATGATAGCGAACATAAGTAAAACAAGACGGATGATAATTCATCACAAAGTATTTTGGTTGGTGTGAGTAGGATCCCCCACAGTGTTGTGGCCTTGCTTCGTGATAGTCAGTGAAATCATGATATCCGAGCACAATCAATCTGGAGCTTGCTGACACTGATGAGACAGTCGCATCCCGAGATTTATCAAATGTCAGACAAAACCCAACGGGGGTGACGTGTCATTTATTAAATGCACATTTTGCACCATGGCTTCATCGCCCAACCTGGGCCAATCTGTCCCATTCTTGAGTGGGTAACAGTTTCCATTCTTTTTTTGAATCCTGGAGTTCAGTTTGGTTTGGCCGATGGGGTAACCACTCCAGAGATTCCTTGAGATTCCACTGAGATTCCGTAAAGATCTCCAAAGATTCCCAAAGATATTCATAGAAAGATGAACCCCGAAGGGATAACCACTCCAAAAAATTCCAAGATTCCCTGAGATTTCATAAAGATTTCCAATTATTCCCAACGAGATTCCCGAGTGGTTAACCCCTCGGGTTTGGCTTGATTCAACAACATATCACAGTTCTTAACGGGAAATGAACTGAAATGAAAGTAAAATTTGTGTTAAAAAACAACGGTTGAATAATAATTTGACTTTTCGCGATTCATGTTAAATCGAGATCAAGCTAGTGCCTACGGACCAAATCAATAGATTATTTTTCAAGTTTAAATTGCGATTTTTTCGTTGACCCAGAGGCGTAACAGAACTTCTTTCGTATAATGGTCTTCTCAGTAGAACTATTTTAATGATGAATAATTGTGTTCCGAGAAAATTATACCATGATCAATTCAAAACATATTACATTCCTTTCAGGCCATTCCCAATTTTAGTTCCCTAATTACCGGTAATGGTAATAATGTACTATTGCGTATTGTAGGCAGCCAATTCTGAAAACAATCTAAAAACCATACGCACGCCGTATGGTGTTTCTGTATAGTGTACTTAACGTTGTACCACGTTGTACCTAGATCATTGTGGCTTCTACCGAAAAGATTTGGAAGTAGGAAACTAAGTAAATCCCGAGGGATTAACTACTCGTTGGGAAGTTCGTTGGGAATCATTGGTAATCTTTATAAAATCTCAGGGAATCTTGGAATTTTTTTTGGAGTGGTTAATCCTTCGGGGTTCATCTTTCTATGAATATCGTTGGGAATCTTTGGAAATTTTTATGGAATCTTTGTGGAATCTCTGGAGTGGTTACCCTCTCAGTAAATCCTAAGTTTTATAGAGGGGCGTTTCGTGGCTCAGATACAATACAAAGATTCAAGTGACCTGTTGATTTAATGTAAGTATTTCAGTATGCAGATCTACTGCCTATACTGTACTGCAGTCATTCTAGTGCTTACTACAGACTTCAAGAATACTAGATGCTTAAAAACTGAACAAGGCCAAAACTTGAACTCGCGTGCAAGAGAGTAGTGGGGAAATACTGCCCTCCCTCATTGGCCCAAAGAAAATGACAGCCGAAACACTATTGGATTATCTTGTAGTTTTCTCACATTGAAATCGTGCAATATAATCTAAAGAAAAGTAAACCAGACTGTTCGCAGGAGACCACAACATCCAACTGGCGACTGATGTTTGATGATCATGATGAGGGGGCGATAATATAGAAACCGAAATGTGTGGACCGGGGCCTCGGGCCAACAAATGTTTGTTTTTCCCTGGTCGGCCGGGGCTGCAGAAAACTATAGCGTGTTATCATCGTGCGGTCATACCCAACTCCAGCTGGCTCCATGCATGCCTTCAGTTGTCAGCTTAGTTATTTCAGCAGGTCAGATTTTCTCTTTTTTTATGAACATTTTTGTGTTCTTCTAGCATGAATTAATTTAATTTTGCAGCGAGACGTGGCGTGATGTTGATGGGCTGGGCAGTAGGGGGAGATTGAAGAGCAGGAGTGAGATGACTCAATCAGACATTCGGACACCTCACTCGGAGCTTCCCACACAGTCATTTGCGACCCCGCCAGCTTCAATTAGTTCATCTATCACCTGACCCCAACCACCCCCCTGTCCTTCCCATTTGGCCGCATAGGGATCAATGTGAAATGCTGCGGGAACATGCGATAGTGATCTACGATCTGCGACCACAAGAGACTACACACAGGTATACTCTACTTCCCTGAAACCAAGGGAGTGATTCAGGGTTCGGGATTTTCGGGTTGTAGGGACCACTGACGCATGTGGGAGTCGCAGACAGTATAGAGACCCATCCGCCAGACTTGCAGCCACCTCGGCGCACTGTGGGTTCATCTCCCTCCGACCATTGTGTGCGTTGGCAGCGAAGGATGAGCCGAGATAGATACCTGATTATCGCCACATCTATGAGGCCACCAACTAACCAAGAAGCCCCCAGTGCCGGTCTAAGAAAAACTAATGAATATGTTTGACAGTTTGATCCAAACCGACGGGTTAACCACTCGTTGGGAATCATTGGAAATCTTTATGAAATCTCAGGGAATCTTGGGATTTTTTTGGAGTGGTTCATCTTTCTGTGAATATCGTTGGGAATCTTTGGAAATCTTAATGGAATCTCAAGGAATCTCTGGAGTGGTTACCCCCTCGATCCAAACCTAATGGGTTCAACAAGTCCCCTTCTGCCAGTTTTGCCATATGAACAACAATTTACGGTACGGGGTGTACTGTTTCCTGTGGAAAGTGTTGTCGATGCATAGAACAGCTGAAGAGAATACTCAAAACAGCTAAACAGGATGGCGCATTAGGACTTAGCGGGCTAAATGAAGAGACACTGAAGGAGAAAGTTACTTTCAAACAACCACCCACAAATTACTAAGATGTATTCCTCATGTGTCAGTACTTGGCACGATTTATTTCAACAGTTTAGTTGGATAGGAATTGGGCTGATTGTATGCGGGCGCAGGTTAGGTACCTAAAACTTTCGACCATTATATTTAGAACCGACCCTGATGCGTTCACATTATGAAACGACTGTCATTCCGTTTGTATTAATCTAATTTGTTATAAACTGAACTGTTTTGTTCTATTGAAGCCGTACAGCTGGATCTGTGACCAATGTTTCGCTCCTAAGACCAGCTGGATTTCGTATTCACTACTCCTTTCTTCTTGGGGACCTTATCTATCTTTTGGACAGCCATCAGGCCGGACGCTTACAACTCGAGGGCAGCTTGGTGCTATTTGAATTGGGAGATAAATTCAGGTATAGAGGCACAGAAGGAGGAGGTATACAGCCTGAGTCTTTGAGCACTGCTATCTGTTGCCGCGGACAAACCCCTGCTCTCTTTCAATTCTATCAAACTGATGCCTCTCTAATATTAAGCCAGTTGTCCTCTCATCACCTCATGAGTTTCTTTCTGAAGAGGACTTGACGTCTATGACGTGATAATTCATTGATCTGGGACCCTGAAACTTCATAATTGGTCACGTCCTAAAACGACTTGGTCTGAACATTCAGTACCCCGAAAATTCGACCCCTCTCAGACCACCATAGGAACATTCCCGATTTTTGTAGTGTAAAAAACGTAAATGACAAAAAGGATATAAACAAAAATTAAAAATGATGAACGGCAGATTCTCCCTGGAGAGAAATCCCGGGATACGAATCGAAATGACACATGTGAGATAGTGACAAGGCCGCATATGTTTGGCTTGTAGTTGTGGCCCATTCACCCTTATCATTTTCACACCCTTTCCGTTTCCGCCCCATTCATTTTAATTGCAGTTGATTTCGGTAGTTGTTGAAAATTGGGTTTCTCTCTCAATGGGACAAATGGACTCCCACTGTCCAACACTTGCCACTTTCCCATGTACAAGTTGGAAAAGTTTCAGCTGCAGGCATTCCTCCCTTCAAATGTACAGTTCTGGACCCCAATTCGAAATGAAAACTATGGGACTAAGTATGGGTATTTATATACTTACCCCGTACATAAATTTTAAATCATTTCTTTCTGTACAACCCTGCCACTGCTGCTAAAGCTCAAAGCCGAGGGGTTAACCACTCGTTGGGAATCTCGTTGGGAATCATTGGAAATCTATATGAAATCTCACGGAATCATGGAATTTTTTGGAGTGTCACCCCTTCGCGGTTCATCTTTCTATGAATATCTTTGGGAATCTTTACGGAATCTCAGTGGAATCTCTGGAGTGGTTACCCCCTCGCTCAAAGGTAAAGCCCAGCAAAAATAAAATTGTAAATTGCACGTGTACCAGAGTAATGATTGTAGGTATCATACCTTTTGACTATAGCATTCTTGCTGCTAGTCCTTCAATACGTCAAGAACGAAATTCTTGACTGAAATAGGGACGAGTGTTTAGTCATCCCTCCCAGTGTTGGATTGATAGTTTTTCTTTAGGCACCTACTAAGTACCTACCCATGAAGTGAGTCACAAACATAACGGTAAAAAGAGTGATAAAGCACGGTTTTAGATAAGTACCCTGCTACGCTATCAAAGGGATCCTGACTCGGAGGTTATTGCAAGTAATCTGTACAGTCAATTTACACGTCGCTAAGTGGTGCGGAATGCAAGGCCAAGAAGCTATTTTTAAAGAAAAATTATCAGCTGCAATAGCTTTTACTGCAAATTCAAAGAACAACTCAGTATAAGACTGCAGGAAAAGCTACATAATCGGACTCTAATCAGAGAGTGTAGACCATCAGGTTTCCTCATATTTGCTTACATTTCGAATACAGGAAAACTCCCTATTGAAGGCTGCAAAAAACTCATAAACTGTCTGTCGTTAATCAGCTGGGAAAACACATCACACAGAGAAATTGCGGTGGTTGAGACTGGAGTGGAACGACAAGCTGATAAGCTGACCCTTTACAAATAAAGGAAGAGTCACGTCGCGTCGAAGAAACTGAACCGAGAATCGAGAGGAGAAAATTATTTCGGTAATAATCTCAGCAACTAACCCCATGTGTCGGGGGAAGAAAGGCAAACAACAATACCACCCGATGTTCCTCATATTCTAAATTAAGAAATTAAACAAATACGGGTTTCGACTTCCCCAAAGTATCAACCCCCGAAATAATGTCTAATGAAATAAAAATGTGCGCCGCCCCATCTGCATGGACCCCTACATGTGCACCCTCCGTCCGGGCCTATAAATAAAGATGCTACCCCGCTAAAACAGTGGCTGCGCAGTGGTGCCTGCGACTCACCCAATGAATGGAACCCCCGCGCGAGGTCTGCATTTTGCAAACACCCCTCACTGGCCATTAGCCTATCCGGCGCCTGATCAGCTATCCTAATTTAAAACATCATTTTTCAATTTTCGACAAGACACGTATCTTTTTTCAGGAGCCAGTCCTTAGATAACATGCCGTATTGATAAATCGGGGTGAAAGGAACAAAATTTGAGAGTATTTTGAAAAGATATTGCTGCATCAAAAAGATAAGTGATAAGCTTGTATGGGTGTTTTGAGCCACAGTTAGCCTCAGGTTACTGTCATTTAATTTAAAGGACGGATTCATCCTTTTTCGATGATGACAAAAATGTCGAAGACCTGTGAGGGAAGGTTTGACGCGATTGAAATTGTAGACGGGTGTATTTTTTAGTTCGGTCCCGGAAGTATCATTAGGAAGGAAGGGTCGCCCCCTGAGGGTTTTACGCCAACGAATTTAACTCATTAGTGCTCAGCTGTCCCTACAGGGACAGCTGACTTTGCAGAGAGATATCTCGGGACGTATTGCAGCTACGTCACTGATTCAAGAGCTGTAGGCAAGTGTCATGTTTTGACTCTATCGCTGCATTCCAAAAATGCATGCCCTGTTGTTTTCAGCAGTTTTATTCTGCGTTCAGTCATTCGATGTTCGGATTTTTTCGAAAAAGGTCAAACATTGCTTCAAAGAACTGTATGTACCTTTTTTATTTGTTTACCTAAAGTATTTTATATTTTTTTCAGCATTTAAGAAGGATGTAGCTAGTAGACTTGCTTTACAGAATAAGTTTACAAGCATTAGAGCCTGAGTTATGTGAGTGGAAAGTTGGACTGTCCCTGCAGGGACAGTTGAGCACAAGTCCTGATACCGAGACAGACATAATTACTCATTGGACTTCATGTTAAATTTGATTGTACATGCGTTATTATACTTTCTTATTATATTTTTATGTTTCTACAATTGCTTATTGTCTGATTCTCGAAAAATGCTGACTTAAACGACATCTGGGACGAAGCTAGATCTGCTGGATGATTCCCGAGATTACGTCAGAGTGTCTTCCTGGGCTTCCTAGTGAACATGAAAACGCCGAAGTGGACGTGGTTTCAGAAAAATCTGACCTAAAAGATGAAGGCGATCCTGCCCATCTGCCTCATCGTCTTATGGCTGCTCCATCCCAAGTCACATGGGAGATACCAAATACCACACGATGAAGACTACTAAGAGTCAAGGATGACATGAGCCGTTCAGTGTTGGTTACTTGGACGAAAGATCCACAAAGCTGAGTCAAACTTCCCCGAAATGAAATATCTGATGGAATTGCGAAGTGCCCCCGCAATGCATTTACTCCTGAACTACGGACAACCTGCCAAAATATCAGGTCCCATGCCGTCAACACCCACTGCAACCTTGTGGGCTGCTCCCGGAAAATCAAAGCCACGTGTTGACAGTGTAAAGCTGATCGTCCATTGGGCAGAGGCTTGCCAACGCGCAGTGAAGCGGCCAAAGCGCAGCGAGCTGAAGAAACGTAAGATATCCCATTGGGCCCCTCCGTCGTACGCCGCGCCGTTTCGGCGCTTTTCGGTGCCTCGGTGCACCTCTGCCCAATGGACGGGCAGGTTAAGAAACGGACATCCTAGGTATGTCACCTGCACCTGGACTGCTTCCTCATTTCTTCACATGCTGTTTCAAAATTGGTAAAGTTGCGTTCAGAAAAGGGCGGTGGACGACGTTATTCTATAAGAAGCTGCTGTGTGACGCAAGCTCATCACGGCAAGCCATAGTTTTACTAAGGGTGCGCTAACGTCTGAGCTCCCACGCTAAGAAGTCTGCCGTGACAACCACCTATCCTCACCCTTCCTGCCAGCTTACCCTACCTTGGAAGGCCTAGTTCCAGCTTTCTGGCACCGACTATACCTATAGCTGTAACTATCAAAATGATAATGGATGTAGGTACATTGTGTATATTATGTATATGTACATATGTTTATGTGTATAAACATATGTAGGTCCTAAATGTATATAGGTATACATAATTAAACCCATGGAAATAAAAAAAAGCACTAATGGTTGGCAGTGCCTATGTACTAGGACTTGTGCTCAGCTGTTCCTACAGGACCACCCCATTATCTCGAGAACCGTGCATCCTATCAAAAAACTTATTTGAAACTTTTTTCTTAGAAAAAAATTAGCAATAACATACTTTAAGGAGAAGTCTGAAATAATTCTGAGCACTAATGAGTTAAGACAGAATCCCGGCTGGTTGTTTATACCCTCACAGACGTAGCACGTGTGTCTAGCCTCCATGACCTATCCCAACCATTTCAACCATCGACAAACAGATAGCACATGGACTAAGCTCATGGTGACGCTCGAAAACAACGTACGCGGCAGCGAACGTGCCAAGTTCCAAGGCACACCAATCATAAATTAGGTGGGCGGGTCTCGCTTCAGTTTAATCACAATCACGATGCAAAAGTGGTGAAAACACATCAGCAACCAACAAACATTATTTATTCTGTCAGCTGCTACGCAAATTATAGTCAAGTAAAATACGTTAAATATAAATAATCAGCATTGTGATGTAAAGAAATGGGTTGGTATTTCTTCGAAATCTATATACCTAAAATGACGACAAGAGTGTCACTTCGACATTGTCAAAGCCTAAACAATGGCACAGGCAGGGGGCCAGGGGCATACCCAAAAGCCCATGCACTTATTAATTCCGAAAAAATACAAGGGCACAATTTCCCAAAATTAGCAACTGACACATAACATGCAAATTGGGGGACTGTCCCCAATTCTTTACAAAAAGGACAATACCTGTCCCAAATGGGCCCCATAGACAATCACGTCGCCAAGGCAAGAGAACAATCGTTTTGGAGTGCAACATGCATTGTGATGCATTCTGTATGGAAGCAGTCACCGCAGAACGTGGACAACACAGATCTGACGGATTAGCATTAAAAGTTGCAGTCACCTTGGCCCGTCAAACCGTTTGGAATCAAAGTTATTTACTGCAAGTCAATTGTCATCGGTATCAAAATTTACGTCGTTTCTCTAAGTGGTTTGGTTCATAAAATCCAGGCTGCAAGGATGTTTGTGGTGAATTGCGATTTACCAGCCAGTAACCTCTACTTGACATCATTCGTAATCCCGGGTAGTTTGTATGATATAAGGGTCATCAAAACAAACCAGCTGATATTCCCATCTCTTGGGGAATCATAAGATTTTATGGTCGTCATGACAGTGTGATAGGTGCATGTGTTGACAAGACGGAATGTCGGCTACTGAATCAAGGATGAGGTTTCACATTTGGGGAAACCCATGGCCGTATATGTCACCTACCCATGAGCGAGTATAGTCCTGTTATGTTTTCGCAAAAGAGTGCAAGAGAGTTTCTTCTTTTTGAGGAGAAACTTGGGTATAGTAGCGCCACCCTGACCTGCCTGGCCCGAGGGCATTCTGCACTGTTCACTGTTCACAGAATGCCCTCGGGCCAGGCAGGTCAGGGTGGCGCTAATATACATCCGAATACAACTGTGTCCCATATAGCAACTGCTTGTGCAGGGACTTGAACCAACACCACGCAGGAGTCAGGGCTTTAACTAGCTAACTAGCTATAGGGAAGTACCGAACTAAATTGTCCAGTAGCAGTTTTTCGTGTCCTCATGCAGGAAGTGTCGTATTCTGTGAGAAAAGACGAAGAAGAGACAGACCAGAGTATACGGAACGTTACCTACCTGACGCACCTGTTTGAACTGCTCTTCGAAGCTCCAAGTGTGTTGCTGCGACGAATTGGAGCTTTCAGAAGAATGGGATGAGCCGGAAGAGTTGTGGGGCGGTGCTGCAGGGTATGGGGGGACGGGCGGAAGGAACGCCGCCGCAGGGTGTGGGAACGGGAAGGGTAACGGGAGAGGGAATGCGTGCTGGGCCGGGTGCGCTTCCAGGACGCGCTCACGCTCGCGGTCCATGTCGCGGACTTGCTGCTTCAGCTTCGACAGGATGTCCGCGTCCTCACCTTCGGCCGTGCGCGGTATGTGTTCGTCACTGTCATCATCGTGGATATCACTCAACTCTTCGTCGTTATTTGACTGGAAAGAGAAGAAAAATAATGGTTAGGCAATCATTTTGAAATGATAACAGAACTATGCCGAAAATAGGTTTCTGGCTCCCTTGAAGGGGTGACCACAAACAGAATCAGGCAATCTAAATTTCAGTGTCACTATTTGTAAATATTTTTGTCCCTCTTTTAGCATGCAGTATCAATTTTTCTGAGATTTGTCATTTATTTGGTTACTCTTTATATTTATGTAAGAGACTGCGGAAAAAATAAGGAACATTCTCTGTGGGCGATAGTGTTTAGCGTGTCTAGAGGAAAACTCATATGTGGTGTATAGGTAGTTATGAATTTCATAGAATTTTATATCCAGTTTCGCAACTATCGCAAAAGACGACGACAAAGCCTAAAATTATCAACAACCTCGGGAGGTTTTTGGTACGCTAACTAACTAATCAAACGAGAAAAATAATGATGTACTTAATAACTTGGATCCAGCCCTAGAGCCGTGACACATGTCATTAGCTATTTCATATCCTTTAATTACCTGCATTGATATCAATTTCTTGGGCCCTTGATTGGCGTCAATTGGGCGCAATTAAATTTAATGGTTAATTAGTTCCTATAGATTTGATACAGAGGTAAATATTTTGATAGAGAAGTGATCGCGTGATGTCCACAGGGGGGGTATGGCGTGCGACCGTCGTGTATCACTGCTCGACCAACTATATACCACTATCCCAGTGCTACCTGAATTTCCTTGCCTGACCCTAAACCCATATCATTTCATCGAAATGCAGGCTAGATTAGACGATGCGCCAATTCGAAACTCTGACTCCATTGCACTCTATTTTTTCATCCATGTCCTACAAATCATCCCCATCCATCATCATCAATCGTCCGTCAAATCTAAAACAGGAGACCCTATGAAATAACCGAGGGGTTAACCACTCGTTGGCAATCTTTACGAAATTTCAAGGAATCTTGGAATTTTTTGGAGTGGTCGGGGTTCGTATTTCTATGAATATCGTTGGGAATCTTTGGAAATCTTTATGGAATCTGAGGGAATCTCTGGAGTGGTTACCCCCTCGGAAATAACCGTTCAAGATGAATTTTTCTCTGACTCAGTTATCACACAAAAATCGTCCCCTCGCGCCTTTCATTTTTTTTCGCTCATCTGTTGATGGTGATATTCAGCGAATGAGTGAATGGAGAGATTGAGTAAGCAGTCAGCGAGTAGGTCAGGAACTCTTCAGGGCGGAAACGGGCAATGCAGAGGAGTGACAAGGCTGGCGTTCTGCATTAGCATACAATAACTGGAGTGATATTAATAGTGATATTCATGGGGATCGAGGCGTTCTCCGAGTGAGGACCATGGGTTAACCTTATAAATAATAAATAAAATAAGGTACACCTAATAAATAACATACATTTCGTTTTCATCGATTAAAATTTTACGTGTTTCAGGATAACTGGATAAACAGGAAAATGTCAAGGTAAGTCTGCTTCTGATTTCGAGTCTCTTTTTGAGACCTTCTGGCAACAAAATATTTAACAAATAGAATTGAAAAATGGGTCTTGTCACTCTCGCCACCTAGCTGAAGGACCAGATACGTAGGCGAATTAATGATTACTTTCTGACAATAATTACAACCCGTTTTGATACCAGAAGCCGCACGCAATCAACACCTTTACCTTTTTTTACGTAATTATTAATTATTTCTGTACTCCTTTAATTTTACCTGTTATCACTTATCACTCTTCTCTAGTGATGCACGAAAATTTCTTGTCTTGCTCTTGTTCTTGCACTTCTTGCATGCAAGAACAAGAGTTGATTTTAGCGGCAAGAATAAGAACAAGAAGTGACTTGCAAGAACAAGAACTCTTGCAAGAGTTCTCGCAAGAGTCTTGCATAAACCCAGAAAGATTTTTTCCAAAGCTTCATTCATGAATTGCAGTCCATATTTTGTGCGAAAAACTCTGCAGACTATTCGACGATAGATTGCACTTGAAATGGCCGCTCGGTAGGCAAAAAACCACATTTTAACAGCATAAAATTCCATGTACATGCAAGAAATTGCAAGACTCTCGCAGCAAGAACAAGAACAAGAGCAAGAAATGATTTCTACTGCAAGAACAAGAACAATATAAGATTTTCACTGCAAGAACAAGAGCAAGAGTCGCTTTGCGAGAATAAGAACAAGAAATGCCGTTTCTTGTTCTTGTTCTTGCATCGTGCATCACTACTCTTCTCAGTCTTCTCCCTTCATTATATCATAATATAGTCCTGCCGCAGTTTCCTCTACATAGCACTGCAAAACAATAAATGGAACGTAACAAATAATATGACAGTTCGGAGACAATCGTAGAAGGGGCAACATCAAAGACAACCCGAAATAGCCAAGGTGTAAAAATAGTACTGAACCACCCCTAGTAGACAGAATTTAATTTAAAAATTTCAAGGGTGGAAAGATAAACTGTCAATTAAAGTAGGGGCTCCATTAAAATAAATCTGAAATGTCATGGGGGTTCCAACTGCAGCTTTTGTCTCCCCGCGACCTCGCTATTACAACACTGACTTATTTATCAAGACTTTCAGGGGGGTTCGGGCCCCCAAAGACTATTTTCAACTCACCATTTAATTTGGCAACCATACATACGAGATCACCCCCTTCATCAGACACAATCAGCACATTTATACATTTCAGCTAAGCTACCTAAGCTATAAAATAACCTGAAGGTATGATTTCATACATATCGTATACATATACAATCATGAAACAGCTCCTATAGGCAGTAGGCAGACTGACTAACTAGCACGTGCGCTTTTCTCATCTTTGGACGTGCACACTTATATATTTCTGCACGTGCACGTGTGCTTTTTTTGCACTTCGTGCACACGCGCATTATTTTCAAGGATCTGCAAGGTTTGAGAAATTTCCTCCTCACCTACCAAACAGTCTGTCTGGATCCGGCGTTGATGAGAACCTTACCTACTGCTGCTACCGCCCAATTCAATCTAGATCGCAATAGATCTTCAAAACTTTCAAGCCAGTTTCAATGGCAGAATCAAAATAAACATAGAGAATTAATTGAACGGGATAGAAATTAGAATATGAAAGGCAATAGTGGATATAGCGGAAGGGGTCACAAGCGAACCGTCTGATAAGGACCTCAAGTAGGTATCCAACAAAACCTGGCAGTGTTTGAGGTCCCACACGGGATGCTGATGGCAGATAACTCCGCTTGTTCTGGGAGGGTTAAATCATTGTCTGGACTTCTGTTAAATAGAGGGTGGTGTCCAACTTTGCACCAGGCACAGGGGCGGGTTAAATAATAGACACTGAAGGTTTTTAAACAATCTGAACCTGAAGTTTAACCTGATTTTTGTAACTGAAAACGTCTCTAACTTATATGAGGAATTCTACAGGAACATTTTTTTTCTTCTCGTTCATCGACAGATATACTATATTGATCTTGCACTAAGTGAGAACGTATAACTGGACTTGGTCACAAAATCGACAAAAAATGTTAAGGCTGAACACGGCTCTGGTGGTGATGATCAGTCAGCCCACTTGCCCAACAATACGGGCCCACACTACCACACATGAATTTCAAATTGAATTAAGGTGATAAAATTAATCACATAAATTTGTAAATAATGACCTACGGTGCCGGAGACAAAGGACAACAATAAGGTCTGGGGGATTGGGGGGTTTGTGTCGGGTGCGCCCCAAGTCCCCAACCTAACGCCCTTCCTCTTTCTCTTCCACATCTAGAACAGTGGCGGCTCCTACAGAGGGAGGAATATACAGTTGTCCTCTCTATAGTGACACCCTCTATATCGCAATAACTTATTTTCTCAAGTACTACTTCTGGATGTGGAACTGTAAAAATTACTATAACTGGAATGAAGAATTGAAATCGTCACCTGGAGGAGTCTAAGTAAAAATATACCGTTTTTTGGCGAAAGTATACGCTTCCTAATCACGACAAACGGGTGAGTCGTCCGCCAAATCAAAGAAACCGTGCCTCATGTCATTTGCTCATCATTAGTAAGTTCAACGGGTTTCAGAACGGGCGGCGCCTCGTCATGTTTTGGTGACCATGCGCCCTACTGAACCTGACCGTGCCACACCGGTACAGCCGTACGATCCATCGCAGGTCCAGGTACGGACACGAGACGAGAAGGTCGGAATTCGTTTGAGGTGACCGACGATCACATAATGATGACGTTGGTAAACACGCCATCAATAAGCCAAATATTGGCCCATAACAAACACTCGGTCAATTTCCTCACATATCCTAGTGCCTGTGGCACGAATTGGTGGAACCTTTTGTCTCACGATGCAAAGGATGTGAAGAGAGGAGGGACCTGAACTGATGTACTGAACGCGTGACGTTCAGAGAACATATGCACCGATGAGTTGGTTTGTTTTTGGCCGAAGCCGAAGACGAAGAGGCCGAAGTCGAATATGAGTGGGCCGAAGCCAATACATCCATGTCGGAAGCGGAAAAATTTTTCCGTTCCGCCGGGATTGGAACCCAGACCTCTCAGGACACAAAGTGGACCCCTTGAATTGAATTATTATTTGAATTTGAAATTATTATGAAATTGAAATGAATTATTATTTACCAAAAATATTCCGCATTAACGTGAAAAAAAGAGACCTAAACCAGTATAGCATTGTACAGGCTGCTCTATTAGCTTCACATAAATGGGACAGAAGAAATAAGAAAACCGGGTGGTTTTGTGTACTTAGATAAAGCTGATATAAATCTGACTACGTGTGGCGATATTGAAGCCATCTGTGCGTAAGATTCGAGAGGGTCCGCGCGTAAAAAATATGGTTTCGAGGAGGCCATAAAAACTGATTATAAGAGTTAAATCTATTTTAGTTTAGTAACACACCAAATGGGAGATTAATGAAATTGACATAAAAAGATAACGACGTCGGGCTGATGCAGTTATATTTTATACTGAGACCACAGGGGTCTCTCAACAGTCTCAGACGGAAACAGTGCATGTGCATTTTGTCGTCTCTTTTCGATTTCTCGTCTGAGCTTCTCATCGTCTAAGCGTGGGATCGAAATAAGGCTAGGACAAAAAAGTTTTAAATCTCAACTTCTGATAATAAAAAGATGTACCTACCTATTTCAGGACATGTACTGAAACTTCCAAAAGTGTTTGCGTTAGGTAATTTCACAGCTTTCTTATGGAGTGATATGCGTTCTTTCTATTTTTATAAAACAAAAAATGAGAATGCATCGGAGACAAAGACATCAGGTGAGCGTAGAAGGCGGCAACCCGACAACTACACGTTGCACTATCCAACATATCGTAGGTATAATTAACCAGCCTCATCACCATGGTTATTAACTTGTTTAAAAACAATAAGTACCACACCCTCCTAATTGATTTCAACATCGAATAAGATGACATGACTAACAATTAAAAAAGACCACCAAAAATATAGAGGAGCCCACTGATCGGTGCAAGGGATCCATTCCTTAGTGGGGCAATTATTATTTGGTACTGCATTAAAATAAAACCAAAATATAGGAAAATTTAGGTACCTACACTGCAGATTTTTGACAAAACAAGCTCATAAACAACAGGGCCTGCGTTCAGTTTTTGTTCGTTCTTTGTAATAAAATTGTACAAAACCTAAGCGACAAATAGCTTGGGGCATGGGCGTAGCAGGTCCAAAAACCTGGGGGGGGGGGGTGTAAGCCCTCCAGACCTTCTCCTCACCTGGGGGGGGGGGGGGTAGACATGACTTTATGTGACGTTCTGTGTGGGTCAGAAAAATACTGGGGGGGGGGGGGGCTAAACGGTATCTGGGGGGGCTTAGCCCCCCCCCCCGACCCCCCTTGCTATTCTTATGGTCTGGGATAGACCGAGACCAAATGACGAAAAGGTTTAGGTATACCCGATGTCTACCACTGAGGGCCCGGTGCATCAGACGTTAGTCCGATGTGGAAATCAACCGAAACGGACGTCTTTCCTCCATGGCCATGGAGAGTGATTTAAATTTAAAACAATGAAAACTGTAAAATGTGCAAGACAACGGTGCATGTGTCTCAGAGAGCACTAAAACTTGCGGCAAGCAATCATTTTTGTGATCCTTGGGTTACGACCGAGATTCACATGCATCGTAAATATTGTGGCTGCCAAAAGTTCCTTGATCGTAGTCTTCAACCGAAACTGCAACAGCAATACACTTAACCTATTTCTGGCCAATGATCCTTCATCTATCCAGTCGTTTACCCTTTCCCCGGCTTCGAAATGCCGTAGGTGTAACGAGAGTGCATATCAAGGAATTTCTTATCGTAAACAGGCGCAACTCCACTTGTAGCAAATGTCGAATCACCACCTGAAGGAATTTTACGACTATAGTTTCCTTAAGTAGATATTGACTTTACTTAGATGTAATTACGTCAGTTCAAAAGTTATTTATCTATTTGTAGTTTCCTACCTTTTTTAATTTTTTTTATTAATGGGGAAAACTGGAAGAGAGGCTGAAATACGGGGGCTTTTCGAAAAATAGAAATCTGACAATAGTGACAATTCAGTTATCATTCACACGTCGTATGCTTTGAAAACCCCTCTTAAGGCAGGTATACAATAATACCTACTTATATACCTAACCTAGAAACAAAACAAAGCCCACCAAATGTTACCATAGAAAACCAATGGTGATTGGTGACAAAAAATGTTTATTTGAATGATGTCGACCTCCCGCAGTGAAGCTGAAGCCAAGTGATGGATAACCACCTTCAAGTCCTCCTAACAGGAAAATTCATTTGGCGAAAGCCTTCACTAATCGTTGATATTTTTGAAAAAAGACCATTGATTGACATGAACCGTTGTAAGGAGACAATAGCCTTACAAAAATAGTATGACAGTTTCAGGTATACCTACATGCTGGACCTTTATACAACCTTGCTGTTTTAAGAATAGGTTGGGATGGACTTTCACGCGGTAACCTTGTGCTAAATACGAATTCTGATCGCACCTTGTACCTGAAATTGGGCTTTATATGTAGTATTGCAGGTTGCTCTGAATTTTAAGTTTATCCTACTATACTAACAACTGGAATGTTCTTCTTTCTATAGTCCCCACCACCCACTCTAGACGATACAGGTCGAAATTCAAAGTGTTGGCAATTATAAATAGTCTGATTCTTCTTCCTTATAAGCTCTAGTGTTTGTGGGGCCGACAGTGGTAACTTCATTTCCTAACTCTACCCATAGATGCAGGCAGTCCATATATGACAGTTAATGGATAAACAAAACATAAATGATTGAATAGGTTAACAAAACCTCAGTACAACGACCTGCACATCCGTATAAAGCAAGGTGCAACGATTTTATCATCGAGATCAACAGAATGAGAATGCATGGCGACAACCTCGACACAATATGGTATTGTAATTTAAAATAAAATGCGTTGAAAGGGAAGAGCATATTGGGAAATAACGGGACCCGACGGCCCATCCACATCAACACGGTTCCATGGATTCCAAATTCCACCAAGGGGTGGCCAAGGACAAAAGAGCCAGGTACAGAGCAGTAGGGGGGAGGTCAGTGCCCGGCTATCCCTGTCAATGCCATGTCACCAATCGCCCACTCCAAATTACAAATCTTTGTCATGTTAAAAATAATGCCAGCCTTGAACGGGACTAAGAGTAAACAAGAAGATTCTGATGTTTTTTTTTTGCATGGAGCTGGGGTCATGATGGATGGAAGGTGTGGTAAATAAAGGGAAGAAAATCGCGAGGAAATTGGGGAAAATGCGAAGGGGTAACCACTCCAGAGATTCCTTGAGATTCCATAAAGATTTCCAAAGATTCCCAACGATATTCATAGAAAGATGAACCACTCCAAAAAAATTCCAATATTCCCTGAGATTTCATAAAGATTTCCAATGATTCCCAACGAGTGGTTAACCCCTCGGGAAAATGCTCCGGCGACACACTCCGCTCTGCCAAATAAAACAACAATTTTGGGAATTTACCCAGCGTTAGATCCCATACCATAAGATCAATTAACGAGTGCCTGGCAATAGAATTGACATAAGAGTGCGAGGCGATTCACTTGAATGACTCAAAGAAAGAAGGATTCATGACTCTTGCATTCGAGATCAACTTTTGTAGCGAAACTAAGGTGCTCTTTTAGGGATACCCTCCACTTTTTTTTGGCCAACACTGGCTAGCTTTGTCTATTATCCAGCCTATAGGGACACTTACAGTCCAAGGACTGAACTACTGTAAATTTGTAGAAGAGCGAACGCACTGACAGGAAGGTGTCGCCAGGTTCTTAGCCAAGATTCCTTAATTTATGGACCTTAGGCGTCCTTTTCCCATCCAATTGTTCTAAACAAATTGTTCACAAAGAATGTGATCAATGCGTTTAACCGAAGTCATTTGGTATGGTATAAGCGAGGGGGTAACCACTCCAGAGATTGCTTGAGATTGCATGAAGATTTCCTGAGATTCTCAACGAGATTCGTAGAAAGATGCACCCCGAAGGGTTAACTACTCCAGAAATTCCCAAGATTCCCTGAGATTTCATAAAGATTTCCAATGACTGCCTGAGATTTCCAACGAGATTCCTGGAGTGGTTAACCGCTAGGGTATAAGCAAGGGGAGACGAGACAGGTTCTACGTGCCCAAACATTTTCCTCTAGAATCACGCTTAGCAGATAATGGTATTAAAAATACCTTTCCCTTAAATCAGCAGTTATAATTAAGCATTTATTATGGTTCTCACCAAATCATGCACTGTAGTTCAAGAAAGCTGCGAGCCCAGGCCGCTCGAGTTGTAGTCTAAATGAGAGATTAGCGGAAATATTATCTAGCTAGATTCTCTACGTGGAGCAATCGGTGTGGATTCCAAAGAAGCACATTAGAAAAGAATCAAACAGAAGACAACAAAGAACAGACCCGAACAGACAGTGTTTAACCTACGACAAAGGCTACATGTCTTACTCTTCTTTTTTTCCAGCTTGAACATTGACGGACAATGCTATAAAAAACCGTCGGCCAACCGATATAAATGCCGCCATCCTTCTTCGCTGGAATCGATCTCCAATTATATGAAATCGGTCGTAAAATGGCGGATCTTGGAAATGAAATAAAAGCTGGGAAAACAATGGGCGACGGCGGTCGTTACATCTTGGCAGACGGTGATTGGCGGGCCTTTACGTTCGATAATGCGGGGGTACAAACTACAAACGCCGGATAGACTCCGGTCCTCAACAAATCAGACATCAGACATTGTCCGTATAATGTTGGGGTACAAAAATCCTGCAGACACAGTCTAATAACCTGACCAAGGCCTCAGACCGGCCGAGTATAGATGCTTTACGTGAACAGGGTTTCTGCGAGTGATTTTTTTAGTTAATTCCTCGAATCCCACAGTTTGATGCCGACCGCGGCTAGATGGACACCCGCCTTGACACAGGACTTTGGTATATCTACTCAATTAATCCACAATTGGTCGGAACCGGGGCTCTTGCAAAAGATCGGACTTCTGCTTAATATTGGATTTGCGTAACAACCCAAGGCAATTGCCGTATTACCTCCCACTTGGCCCAAAGTCACCGTGCCATTCTTCGCTTTTGGGTCAAATTTGGATACAGCTCCCCATCCCACAATGCATTAGCACTTAAAGCATTTAACAGCCATGTAGAAAGGAATCAATTTGAAGCGCAAGGAAGGGAAACAGAGAACTGAGGGTGTTCATAAATGTTTGATGTAGCGCGCAACCCATTGGGGCATAGGCCTCATAGGCCCACATCCCAAATCCAATTTCCAATATCGAACGTGGCCATAAAAATCCCCATAAAGAAGTCCATTGCATAAAACCGACCACTCGTTCCCCGCAGGTATTTTAATGCAAAAATTTGCAGATCAATCACGCTCCATGATTGATTTAGGTTCATTCAAACCACGCGATTGGATTGGCGGTTGCATTTAAGGCAGAATAAGTACCAAGGTGGATATCATACGGACTATTAAGGTTCTAATTCACCTGATGATGCACTTCTGCCACCCATGCAGAAGGTTCCAAATTTTGACGTAGCCTCACTAATTTTCTGGGAATTCCAACTCAGATATAGTATAGCCACTCTGACCTGCCTGGCCCGAGGGCATTCTTTGTACAGTGAACAGTGCAAAATGCCCTCGGGCCAGGCAGGTCAGAGTGACTATACCATACCTACCTCAATTTCCCGGCGCATGGTTTTCGACTTCTTCTACATTTTTCCCCTTACAAAATTAAGTAATGTCATGTACGCTTTTGCAAAGATATTCTTACTTCACTACCCCCATTGCGCCCTGCCTGTTTTTCAACCTAGATAAGATAAGATAAGATAAGAGAAATATAATTGTCCAAATGCAACATTTGATAACAACGCGTCAGTCAATTATTAATTGTACATAAAGTAACACACAAAACAAACCAATAAGTTATAAGGTAAAAATAATCAGCAACAAACAGTCAATCACACATATTGCTTAAGAGGACGCTATACCTGACGATGCATTTTTTGCCGCCCATAAGATTAACATTGCGAGCGGCGATTCATTTTCAAGGTTTACCCTTGGTTGGAAAGACACAAAATTTTGCCTGTACCTAGCCCTAACAATGTTCTAGGGAGTGTTCGAAGCAGATTTCCCAATTTCTCACTTGTTTCTTTTATTGCAACTGTTTTGCAAATGCTAGCATCGCATACCTCAAGAAAAGTGCTGTATCTCGAAAACCAGTAAAAAAAATGGGAAATCTGCTTCGAACACTCCCTAGAACATTGTTAGGGCTAGGTACAGGCAAAAGTTTGTGTCTTTCCAACCAAGGGTAAACCTTGAAAATGAATCGCCGCTCGCAATGTTAATCTTATGGGCGGCAAAAAATGCACCGTCAGGTATAGCGGACCCTTAACTGAGGAGTACATTCACATCATACGGGCACAATTCAATAAGATATTTAGACATGGGGCATACTCAGCATCATTCCAGTATATACCATCATCTCCTGGAACTACTAGCCTCTGTGCCTCTGACCTAGTCACGTGTTTTGAGGTTTGCAGTGGCAATAAAAAAACCGAACCTAAAAAGCCATCACTAGTTCTGGCTATAGCAACGAAAATTTCCCTATTTACCTGGGTTTGAACCCGGGACTCAGTGAATACTCATGGATGGGTCATGCGATATGAACGCATGACAAGGGAACGGGGCGAACCAGAACAGAGTGCATGCATGCAAAATGCAATACACAAACATAACTAATTATGTTTTTATGATCATAATAATACAGTTTTATGACGAAGCTCTTAACATTTTGGCGGAAATTGACTGCGATGTTTAATTATGGATAACAGAAGGAAAAAACCATTTTGCGCTACCAATAATAGTGTCTATATCCAAGCCCCTACTTCGAGGTCGAATGAAATTCATTAAAATTGGCCCCAGGTCGATTTCATTGCAAAGTTATTAATTCTGTTTAACTGCCTTAGAAAAGAAATGGGTGTTAAAAATACTAATAATGTTATAGGTATCGACTGGACATGTTTCATACTCGTACAGCCAACTCAAAGCCAAAAAAATTTCCAGTCCTGATTCTTCCCTTTGCCAGATGTTCCCAAATTTATTCGATCTACCTACTTGCTGAAGTACCGAGAGTTTTCATGAAAAAAAAAATGGATTTCAGTCTGCATGGTCTATATGGCAATATCTAACCTTCTTCTTCTTCTTTTTCTGCCCCATTATGCCGCTAGCGCAGCGTTGGGGGATCACCTCGGACCCAACTCTTGTACTCCACTCTGTCCCTGGCGAGTCTGCGCAGCTGCTGCAGGTTCTTTCCCCGACTCGCTGCGACCTTCTCCACTCCCTCCTCCCACGTTCTCCTTGGTCTTCCGGTCGGTCTCCTGCCCTGTGCCTTCGCCTCCATGTACATTCGCGGTTTCCGTTCTCTCCCCATTCTTGCCACGTGACCAAACCAGGAAAGTTGCCTGTCCTCCATTCGCTTTTCCACCGGTTGCTGCTCAAGTTCATCGCGGATACGCTCATTCCTGATCCTGTCTCTCCTGGTTTTTCCCATAACTCTTCGGAGGACTTTCATCTGAACTGCGTTAACTCTGCTCACGCTCTCTTTTGTCGGCACCCAGCTCTCACTGCCATATACTAGTATAGGTTCTATGACAGCCTGGTAAACCCTTGTTTTCGTTTTGCGGCTGATTTCATCCTTGCCGAAGACACATCTGCTTAGTGCATAATATGTGTTCGTTGCCTTGTTTACCCTGTTGCGCACCTCCCCTATCAACTTCCCCGTCTGGTGCACTGTTGTGCCCAGATACTGGTAGCTTTCCACCTGCTTGAGCTGTTGACCGTCACACTGTATATTGATTGCTTCAACTTGTTCTTCAGTCCGTGCCACCATCATAACCTGGCTCTTGACCTTGTTTAAGGTCATGCCCCTCTCTTTGAGCGTCTCGGTCCATTCTAGCACGGCCTTTTGTAGCTTCCTCTCAGAATCAGCGATAAGGACAACATCGTCCGCATATGTTAGAGCTTGGCAAGTGACTGGTCTCAGGTTCAGCATTCCGACCACAGAGGTTTCTGTTCGTCTTTTGCATGTCTTGACTACCTCGTCCATGAAGACAACGAAGAGCAATGGCGACAAGCTGTCTCCTTGTCTCACGCCCTTTTCCATAGAAAATGCGCCAGAAGACTGTCCATTTAGTCTCACCACCCCCTTGACTTGTTCAAACATAGACTTGATGGCTCGCAGCAGCTGCGGGGGGGTTCCTTTTTCCTCTAGTGCTTTCCACAGTTCGTGCCTGGGCACTTCGTCGAACGCGGAATGCATATCAAGAAATGCAAGGTACGCAGCCTTCCCCCTACTTATCCACTTATCAGTGATGCATCGTAGGGAAAATATCAGGTCCTGTGTTTGTCTCCCCGGTCTGAACCCTGCTTGCTCATCATCTAGGTCTGCTTCCACACATGCTCTCAGTCTCTTTTCCAGCACTCTAGAGTACAGCTTCGCAATGACGCTTATGAGACAGATCGCACGATAGTTTTCGCATTGCGCTGAGTCTCCCTTCTTGTACAGTGGAACTATTATATTACGCTGCCAATCTTCTGGAATTCGTCCGAGTTGCCACACAGCTTGGAAGAGGTCCCGTATTTCTTCAGCTAAGGCGCTGCCACCAGCCTTAACCATTTCAGGCACTATATTGTCTTCTCCAGCTGCCTTCCCGTTCTTCATCCTTTTGATTGCGTTTCTCACTTCTTCGAGCGATATCGGCTGTTCCACCTCTTGAGACTGTTGACTTATCTGCCTCCTTCGCGTTACATCTGTCCCCTGTGATCTACTCTCCTTGAACTTCTCTTCATAATGTGATCGCCATACCTCTAAAACCTCCTCCGGGTCTTCTTTTAAGCAGTTATTCTTGTCTTTTATGCTTCTGACTTTACGTCCGTACTTTCCCCTGAGGTGCCTCACTACTTTCCAGAACTGTCGGTCGTCTCGCTTGAAATTCTCCTCCAGCTTTTCTCCGAACTGCTCCCACGACTTTCGCTTTGCCTCCTTCACCTTCCTCTTGCAGTCATTCCGCTTCTGGACGTATATTTCATATTCCGCTCGACCTCTAGTTCTGTTCCATCTCTGCCAAGCTGTCTTCTTCTCCGCCACTGCAGCCTTGACTTCCGGACTCCACCACTTGGTGCTTTTGACTCCTTCTTTCACCACTTTCATTCCGCACACCTCTTCGCTCACCTTCAAAATAGCAGTCTTCAAGTTTTTCCATCTCTCCTCAACCTCATCAACTCCCGCAGGCAGATCTCTTCTTTCCAACCAAATCTTTCTTTCATATTCAGCCTTGGTGTCTTCGTTTCTCAGCGATTCCCATTTCACCCTTGCGTAACTTGTCCTTTTCCTGGGCTTCGCATTGACAGTCTGCATGGTCTATATGGCAATATCTAACCAATGCACCTTATTATCAGTTTGGAGAAGCGAATTATTCAGTTAAATATAATTAAAGGGTCCGTGGTGCAAAATTATTGCGTATCTTTGTTGATCTTTGGATATAAGGAAGGAACCCATTAAAAGGGGTTGGAAACAGAGCGATATTTGAACTCATATACTACATGGGCGCGGTCAGCGATAGGGGGATTCAGTAAGCACTAAGCAATAAGGCAATAGAAGGTAAATAGCCATCAAAGCTCTTAGCAACTGATGGGCTGATATAAAGCAGCTGTTACACATTACACGTTACACATTACACGTTACACATTACAACAAATAGGCTAGTATTTTAACCTCCACCTATTAACGAGATCGAAACCCATTCGGCTGTGCTTAAAAATGTTATAAAAATAATAACTTTCCTAAATCACTCATCCCACATTCTCGCCCAGCAGGAAACTACAATTTTCGAACAAAGAGTAAAAGATCAAACTTTCTTCTTTTCTTTTAGGGTGCGTCCCACCATGCCCAGTTAAAATTAAACTGGAGATTTTGTCCTATGTTTACCATGTTAAATTTAACTTTTAAGTTAAATTTAACATGGTAAATCTCCAGTTAAATTTTAACTGGGCATGGTGGGACGCACCCTTAGAGGTCTATAGGTCTTCATTCTTTTTCCAGTTAGTAAGCAGCTGCTGAGTACATCGACATTCTCTAACATCCAAAAAGGAAAATAGAAAATTGTGTTCACCTTGAGGTGCTAAATAAGAGCAGTATATAGAACAGAGCATACGTTCATCTAGTGATGCAAGAAAAATTCTTGTCTTGCATTTGTTCTTGCATTTCTTGCATGCAAGAACAAGAACAAGAGTCACTTTTGGTTGCAAGAACAAGAACAAGAAATGATCTGCAAGAACAAGAACTCTTGCAAGAATTTGTGCAAGACTCTTGCACATAGAAATTGAAATTATTTATATTGGATATTGAAATTATTTTTTATATTGGCTAGAGCTGCTAATAAGATAGTAATGAATGAGAGAGTAGGTACTATGATAAAAATAACCGATGTTTCTTTCTGAGAATGGTACTTGCCTACGAACTTGGAATATGATATCGTATGCTTCGTAATTCTTAGGACCGCACAGAGTGTAACCTGATTTCTGTTGAATCAACTGACTGTGCGATCATTGTCGTACCCTTTGTTTCCTCACTTTTGCGTCAGTTCACTTCGGAACAGAGCACGATGAGTGACTCTAGTTCTAGTTGTTCAAGCAGTGAGGGGGGCTCAAAATTAAAAAAGAAAAAATGCTGCATTGAAGGAAATGAGATCAATAAAATAAAATCAAAATCACAGTAAATTTGTCGGCAAGTCGACCTAGTCGACCTTAATATTGTTCTTTTCGGTTACTCATGTTTCTGTCATTATTATAATTATACACTTATTATCTATCAATATCTTGCCTTTGTCCAAGATATTATGTTTTTAGGTAGGATTCAAAGAAATACTTAGGACCTATTTATTCATTAATTTAGGTCCCCCCTCCCCCCCCCCCCCCCCCAAAAAAAAATAATTCGTAGCAATCATGAATGAATGGCAGTCGATATTTTGCCAAGAAAACTCTGCTGATAATACGGCTGTCGACTGCATGTGAAAAGGCCGTCAGGGGTAATACCCAGGTAATAAATTACGTCAAACCGAAAAATTCCAAATGAATGCAAGAAATTGCAAGAGTCTTGCAGCAAGAACAAGAACAAGAAAGGATTTCTACTGCGAGAACAAGAGCAAGAGTTGCTGTGCAAGAACAAGAACAAGAACAAGAAATGCCATTTCTTGTTCTTGCGTCGTGCATCACTACGTTCATCCAATAGCATGTTAGGAGAAAATATTACGCCCCAATGCGATTCAAAATTTGTCCCAAGTGGGGTTCCATATTACTCCCATGCACAAAGAACTTGAGCAAAGTGTAAACAAGGCTTTATGCTTGCATAGCCACAACCCACCGCAGCTCACGAGAAACGGGAAACGCATAATAACAAGAAGGCAGTAAACAAGAAAAACAAAGGGCGCAGATAATGGGGTGATATAAACTCGCTTCCTATAATAACTGCAATACCATTAAATACCAAATGAGGTCATTTCTATCACCAATCTACCATCTAACTCGCTGCCATTTTACTAGGTCATCCACCCCTTACCCAGGTAGGTGGTATACCTACACAATAAAAGGAGATATAAATAGGTATAAATACAGTTGCAGGTACGTGTAATTAATATTCAAAGAAGCGGCAAAACTTGGACATGTTCTCGACTATTCTCAATCTATATTGGTACAACCTAATCAGATTGCTTTGAGGATAAAATTAGCACATCCTGTGTATAAGGTACAAACAATTTTGAAAATGCTAAAAGCCTTTTTGTGTTTTCGGGTAGATACCTAGGTAGACACTGACATCTGAAATGCCAGCCATACCAACCTCTTGCAATTTCATTTGTGGATTGTTTCAAATTTTGTGGCTAGGAAATTACGTGATGGCAAGAAGCCCAAATAAGTACACAACAGGATTTTTGGATCCCTACTTATAATTTTAGCCATGCACATTTCAAGGATTGAAAAAGAACAAACGTAGCGTATATCTTCCAGTTAGGAGGGAAGAGTACCGGGTTATGTGTTAAAGAATTTTTCGCTCAGAATAAGAATTCTATACCTAGACCGGTCTCAATGGTTTGCAAGAGTTTAGCAACGATACAATTCACATTTCTGTAGTCTATTCATTATCCACAGCTGGATTTGACTGAATTTACCCTCATCCAGGAGTGGGAGATGTTACCCTACCTATAGGTAAGGTTTGATATATTAATAGACACCGTCGTGGGCGTGAAATCCATTTGTACCTACTGTGTAGGGTAAATATATATATACTAAATACCAGCAGTGGTAATGCAGAAATAATTTCCGATTTTACAAGGGTGGTTTACGAATAATTTCCGATTTTACAAGGGTGGTTTACGAAGAACTTAGGTACGAATTTGATAGTTTATCCGGCTTAGTTAGGGATGATTCTGGGAACGGCAAACGAGCAAAGGTTGAATGAGAATGCACTTCCAGGAACAGAGGCGACATGTCTGCATTGGGCTATCACGCAAAGGCTCGGCCCTCCCTCTCAGGCTCAGGCTCCAGCCGCCCCTAGGGTGGTCTTATCATTTGACGGCCGCTCGCCACCTCATCTTTAGACTTTAAACCCGGCAATAGGGAAACCTAGGGAGGATACCCAATACCGGATATACAGACGCTTATTATCAATTGTCCCCCGCTCCTATACCTACTTACCGGATATACAGACGCTTATTATCAATTGTCCCCCGCTCCTATACCTACTTACTCGTCCTTGTAATATCTCAAAATTTAATGAACATTTCGATAAAAGCATATTTTTGGCGAGAAGATGAAGTGGGACCATTGTCGTACCTATATCCTTTATTTATTTTTAAATAGCTAGCCGTCTCAATCTTCACTATAATGTACTTAGAGGCAGATGTTTGGAACTGAATAAGGTCTCCCGATGACGTCAGATCACGTTACCGTTAACAAACGGAGGCTCTGACTATAGTCCAGTATCGAGCAGTCTCATCAATTAAGAAGAGACTTGTCAATATAGAGTGCGACATTGATAATGATGGGAATAAACGGAAATAAGAAACTGGGCAGTGGCGATTCGATAGAATTTCTGCCGTTCTGTCAAAGAGCGGAGAATGCACGTGTCGGCGTTTCTTTGGCAGATAGGTAGGTACTGTACGGTTGGATTTAACCACACGGTGGCCACGCGATTTTTCTAAGTCCCGAAAAATTTTAGAGTATTTTTCGTCATAGGGGGATTCTCAAATTTTAATTTCGTTTTACGTTTTGGGGCATTCTGAACACTTTTTGTTTTTTTTTTACTCAAAAATTTTGTTGGACATAGAAATTTTTCGCCGTCGAAAATATGGCAGAGTCCCGACAAATTTCTATGTTCTTTTCCCTTTTGATAATTCATATCTCCGTTACGGTCAAGAATTTGCGGTTGGTATATTCGACTTTTTTGTTCAACTAGGTACCACCTAAAACTTTTTCCCCGAACATTTTTCCTAAAACCCACTTTCAATGCCTAACTTGCAGATAGTAAGCCTGGCGGTGGCCATCAAAAATTCGGCAGAGTCCCGAGAAAATTCTATGTTCTTTTCACTTTCAGGAATTAATATATCTCCGTTACGGTCAAGAATTTGGGGCTGGTTTGTTGGACTTTTTTTTTAGTCTACGCACTAGTGGATGCGCCCATGTATAACATTCCCGGGGTACCTAAGCGACGCGACGCTGTATGTATATTCCCCATCCCTCCATAAAATTGGGCTGCTCAGTGTACAATGTTACCTACTTACTTAGCAGCCGTTACCTAGTTACTTAGTAGTCGAATTATCCTACCTTAATACTTACCGAAAAACCGAATTTATTTACATGCGCAGTAGCAGCAGCAACAGCAGCCGTATCCTACCTTAATACTTACCTATCATCCGTGACTTACCTACTTACTTAGCAGCAGCTTCAGCTACTTACTTCGTAGCCAAATCCTACCTACTTACTTATTAGTCGTATTTTACCTACATAGGTAGGTACTTAGTACTTAGCCGAATTTTACCTACTTAGGAACCTACTTATCAGTCATATTTTACCTAGCTACTTATCAGCCGTATTTTACCTGCTTACTTAGTAGCCGAATTTTACCTACTTAGGTACCTACTTATCAGCCGTATTTTACCTAGCTACTTATCAGCCGTATTTTACCTAGCTACTTATCAGCCGTATTTTACCTACTTACTTAGTAACCGCATGTTACCTACTTAGGTACTTATAAGCCGTATTTTAGGTAGTGCGTAGACTAAAAAAAAAAGTCCAACAAACCAGCCTCAAATTCTTGACCATAACGGAGATATTAATTCCTGAAAGTGAAAAGAACATAGAAATTTGTCGGGACTCTGCCGAATTTTTGATGGCCACCGCCTGCCTAACTATCCGCAAGTTTGGCAATGAAATTGGGTTTTCGGAAAAATGTCTGAAGAAAAAGTTTTAGGTAGTTCGTAGACTAAAAAAAAAGTCCAACAAACCAGCCCCAAATTCTTGACCGTAACAGAGATATTAATTCCTGAAAGTGAAAAGAACATAGAAATTTGTCGGGACTCTGCCGAATTTTTGATGGCCACCGCCTGGCTAACTATCTGCAAGTTGGGCAATGAAAGTGGGTTTTCGGAAAAATGTCTGAGGAAAAAGCTTTAGGTAGTGCGTAGACAAACAAAAACTTCCAACAAACCAACCGCAAATTCTTGTCCGTAACGGAGATATGAATTCCGGAAAGTGAAAAGAACATAGAAATTTGTCGGGACTCTGCCGAATTTTTGATGGCCACCGCCTGGCTAACTATCTGCAAGTTAGGCCAAAAAAGTCAGTTTTCGGGAAAATGTTCGAGGAAAAAGTTTTAGGTAGTGCGTAGACAAACAAAAAAGTCCAATATACCAACCCAAAATTCTTGACCGGAACGGAGATATGAATTATCAAAAGGGAAAAGAACATAGAATTTTGTCGGGACTCTGCCGAATTTTCGACGGCGAAAAATTTCTGTCCAAAAAATTTTAGAGTAAGCCAACCTAAGGTAACCAACTTACCTAAAATAAAAAAAAAAGTGTTCAGAATGCCCCAAAACGTAAAACGAAATTAAAATTTGAGAATCCCCCTTTGACGAAAAATACTCTAAAATTTTTCGGGACTTAGAAAAATCGCGTGGCCACCGTGTGGTTAAATCCAACCGTACTGTACTATTATCAGCTGTTTGTTATTTACTTCCTATAATTATCCTATGACCAATGAAGGCTAACTGTCATGATGTCATACAGCGAAATTTCAATTTTCGCTCTGATAATGAGTAACAGAGTGACGTAAACAGCAAAAGAGTGGGTTCCCTATCTCGGTAGCTATATGTATACAGCCCCAAAATCTCTCAAGGATGACTTACCATGCTGCCGTCCACTTCGCTCTCGTGCCCGTCCATCTCCATGGAGAGGTATACGGGGACAGGCACCCTGTTCTTGACCCTAATCTTGCCAGCTGTTGAGACACGGAGGGAAAAGAACCATCAAAACTCAACCACCGAACACTAGGCAAAAGAAAACACTTCTTAGACGCACATATAGAGTCAGCAAAAAGGTCCAAAATCAGGTTCGAGGTCTGACAGAGCACCAAAACGAAATCGAAGAACTGACTCAGTAAGAGGTTACCACGCGAATGAGCGGCGGAGCGCCGCCGATCACCTAGCGCGCACACTGCCTGGCCCTTCGAGTCAAGAAGGGCCCAACTCACAGCTTTGCCCTCACAAAATGAGCCTTTTTCATCCCAATTTACCATGCCTTGAGGATTTATCGTAAGATGAATGAATCGCCTTTACTTCCTCTACACTTTATCGTGTCAATTTAATCAATAACGCTTGAAAAGACGTCGAAACCTTTTTTCATCAATTAGTTGTATTTGACATTGATACAGTACCTAAATAAATAACAGTCTAATAACGTTTTTTGTCGATGTATTATTTATTCCTAACATAGATAAATTAAAAACATCTTATGCCTATCAAGGAAGGTAAGTAGGTATCGGTTAGGTGGGTTGGTCCCTACTCTCTACTGTAGGTACCTATAAAGTTGCTACTATTTTAATAAGTAAGTAGGTACCTATCTCAACAATAATTTAATTTAATGCATAGGCAAGTACGAATAAAAGAACCTTAGCTTAGGTACCTACCTACTTCATTTTACCTTGTTCTTGTTACATTAGTCTGTATAAAAGGACTAAAGGGTATAGGTACGATCAGCCCCGAGTGCCCTGAGACCCAGGCCCAGACCCGGACTTGCACGTGCATTTTTGTTTGCACACGCACGTGAACGTGCATAGGTAGGTACCTACATTTTTTCAGTTTCATACATTCAATTTTTTGCATGTGCACACGATAGTGCCTTTTAACGTTCGAATAGCTATCGATTCGAAAAAGCAGACATCCTCTCGTTAGGTTTTGTTGTGTCAATAGAATTCGCCTGCTTTGTTTACGTCAAATTTATTTCAACAATTTCAATCTAAAAGTGGAAATAACCGTGAAAAAAACCATATTTTTTCGGAGAAAGAAGTTAAAATGTTGATTAGACTACATTAGACTACACCAAATGGGTCGCAGGTATGAAAATTATCGTTTTCGCTAACGCACGGAAAATCCACTCGAAAGCTAACGAAACGGTAACGGTGCGATAGCGCTATCGTGTACACGATAGTCTTCACGTTCACGTGGTGAAATCCGCCTAAGTATTTATTGATATCGTGTAGGTAGGTAATATGTACCTACCTACGATTGCACTGTACCTACTTTTAAATAGGTATAGGTCGATAAGTTGACAGGTAGGTTGAAAGGGGCAGAGCACAGTTGGTATATAAAGGGGATAAATCTTCGAATCCAGTTTTAGTGGCTGCGCCTTTGTGTAGTTTGTTTACCCATAGTCATCCCATCATTGCCAAATCTTTCAAAGGCAAATGCTGCAATATCACATACGAATAATATTATATTACGTCATCTAAACGGCAACAGTTAACAGTTAGTTTATTTATTTTGTGTGTTGTGATTTTCCGAACGATCCATCAGTGTCTTATTTTTATTAGGTTCCCTGGTGCTGGTGGTACTTAGTGGTGGTTGGTGTTGGTGGTACCTGTAGGTACTCAGGTTGGAAATAATACGAGACAGCGCGATCTAAAGGTATATGCACCATCTCCCATCTGTGGGTCTCCTTATGATGGAATCATCTACAACAGCTGATAAGAGCACAAGCAAAGAATGGCCATTCTATCAGTCACTGCTTACTACTATTGCTGTAAAGCCCGATTGCCGCATCAGCAGCCAGCGCCCGGCTAGCTCAGTCGGTAGAGCATGAGACTCTTAATCTCAGGGTCGTGGGTTCGAGCCCCACGTTGGGCGAAATTTTATGATTCCATTCGATTATATCATAATTTTTTAATATTTTTCCACTTCTATACTGCGCGATAACGTTGGCGACATCTAAGTTGTCCATGAAGTTTTTAACTCATCTATGAACAAACATCAAACATGTGTATTGCAATCTGTAGGCAAAATGTTTATAATACTTACTTACCAGTAGATTTTACCTATCTACCTGCTTCAGATATTTCTGTCAATAACGCTGCAATTTTTCAGCTGAAGTGGAAGTTGAAACGTGACCTGAAGCGTCCGTAGCTATAGGACCAATAAATTTCGTGGCCATGCAGTTACTTAGAAGTCCTGAAAATACTGAAGACTATGGATTCTCTTTTTTGGCTGAAATGACCGAATTTTTTGAAAGAAGCTATTTAAAAACTGTTCGATGTTTGTAAACGTCGAGTAAGAATTTTTAGTCTATAGGCAGGCGCAGGCAGGTATAGGTACGCGGGACTACAAATCTGCATGACGCGGGTCTATCAAAATTGCAAATTAATTGTCATTTTAATAAACTTTTACACGAACTAAGAACTGATCAGCGGTTTTAATTTTGTTCTATAGGTTATAAGTAGTAGTTATTTCATTTCTATGACGGGAAAAGAAGTGCTTTGTTTTGGTTGGAAGCTTTTACTTCTATGCCTTTGACTTCTACGTAATAATATCCTGTGGAACAATTTACATAGGTAAGTAAGCCTTTGCTCTCCCATTTCGCGTGAAAGCGGGGACTGGAAAGCGAGTACGTGCATAGAAGAAATATTTTGTATGGGTTTGAGTACGTGATAAGAAGGCAGGCCTGTACAAACTGGAGTGGAGTTTGGAGTATTGACTGGAACGACCGTGATTGGCTTATGAAGCGCTCGATTGTGATCACATCTTATACAGTCTCCTCCTATCAGAAGCTCCGCCCAGCAACTGCCTACATAATAAAACCACGGCAAGGCTTTACCTATCGCTAATGGGATATATTTCCCGTGCCTGCACTGCAATATGCCTGTGTGCAGCCAAGGGCCGGTTACAGGGTCGGAAACTATCAGAGTCGCGCGGACTTCGGCGGGACAGTTTAGTGAAGGTAGGAATTCGCTACTTACTTGGTAGCTACCAAAATCCACGCTAACAAGTGACAACTATACCTATCTAAATTATTTTGGCCGTTGCCTATTCATCGAATATTGGTTCTTATAAATACCAACAAAACAATAAGTATACTAGGATTACCTACCTACACCTCGCTATACCTATTACCAAAATAATGCCTATTACATCGAGCAGCACGTTCGTCGGTGGATCCAGTTCGATTACAACGCAGCAAACAATAATCTCCCCTCTACTCCCCCTCTGTACCGTATGCAAAGTGCCTTATTGCTACTATGTATTTTCTATTCCACCAAAATCCAGCAAAATTTCAGTAACGAGATCTCACAACTGGAGATCCGACCACATCTATAAGAATAGGGAAGTGATGGGGATGCTGGGATTTATAGCAATGTTTTCTCAAACAAATCTCTATATAAGTATTTTGTTACCTCTATAATCCCTATACTTGAAATACTTACTTAGTTTCTGATATAAAAAGTAAGTGGGTACCTACCTACTTATACCTACCTTATGTATGTAGCATAGCCGTATCCACGGTGGGAACCCCCCCCCCCCCCCCCCCATGAGCGGAAAATTAACATGGTAATGCCAACGTGAAGCAAAAAAATATAGGCGAACCCCCCCCCCCCCCCCCATGACCCTAAAACCCCCCAAGACCGCTTTCTGGATACGGGCCTGACCTGTAGGTACCTAATACAGGTGGGCTGTAGATCCATATAGATATTAGATTGATAATATTGCGGATAATATTGTATATGCACAAGAAATAAATATCCAACAGTTTGATTTGAAAGATTTCGCCAAAAACTATTGAGGAATCTTGATAAGTAATTGATTGGGGAAGAAAAGGAGCCGGAGGAGAACAACTCGGTCATTGCTCTTTATTTCGCTTAAATCAATATGCGCCCTCACAATGTAGTATATGCAACAATGTTGCAGTAGTGAAAATCAGTAGTTTCTTTGTTGATATCCCTGAAACTGAAGACAGACCCTTCTTGCTTGCCTTTCACGCGCAATACTGACGCTCATATTATAAGAGCGATCCTTTTCCAAAATTAACCTTAAATGATAAATCGACTGGATATTAGCATTGCCGAACGTAAAATAAACGGAAGTTATTTGAACGGGATTCCAAACTCACATTCAATATCCAGCCATCATTAATCTCCATCCCACTGCCTGGCTGCCAGACTCTCCTCCTAAACTGCTGGGGTGTCAGCGGTTGCTGAATTTAAAACTTGGGAAATCATTTGCCTTTTCACCCTCCTCGTTCTTATTCATCTCACTTGTAATGGACGATTCTCTTCAACCTATTCCTTACACTCAGCATGAACCACGAAAGACAAGTTAGTGGCAAAATTTGAATAGGTAGGTAATGGCGCAAACAGCAACTGCAGGATCTGTGATGACTAGTAGTGATGCACGGTTGTGTGACATTCAATTAGATATCCATTTGTAAAATGTTTATGAAGAAGTTAACTAAGTACCTACCTGAATGCCAGGCCCGCCGGAATGGGGGGGGGGGGGGGGGGGCGAAGGTTTCCCTAAAGAAGCTCTTCAAGGTGTCAGTGTTCCTAGCTACTTCCCACCTTTTGGTCTTTGTTACCTTCGGTAATCGAATAATTATTCATATCCAGCTTTTCTTGGCGGACGTAAAGGCCGGAGGCCCCCTCTTCTCCATTTAGCAAAGGGAGATTTTTTATCTGTAGCTAAGTATCAACCTTAATTTTTTTCTCGCTACCAGCTAGATTTAGTTTTTTTTTTCAAAATTAATTTTCTCCTTAGAAGCTAGCAGGTTAAGGTACGTCGATTTCAATGTTTAACTATATATTTCTGTAGTAGGAAAGGGAATATATTTAGCCACAGGTAAAATTTGAAGTTCTCAAAACAATAAGTAGAAGAATAAAGGCGGTATTTTTTTTTTCCTTCACCTAACGGAAGAAAATGGAACTACTCACCTTGATGGTTCGTCTGCTGCCACGTTACTAATAAACAAAAATAAAGCTGTTTCCGTTGGCGGCTTGCAGTTTGCACTGAAAATTGTCTTATTTTCCATTATCTACGCTTCCTCCGTTTCCTTCTCAGGTGAGTGTTAAGTTAATAGTGTTACGGACACTTTTTATAATATTTCTTGACCTAAAATTACCTACCTAAGGAGTATGACGGCTTTGTAATGCAAGGGGAGGTACCTGGTTTGGTTATGTTAAGTACCGAGCCGGCCGTACCTACTCGGATCGTTATACATTCTTTCCTGAAGTCCTCAAGCCCTAACCTCAGATTAAGGCTGTATATACATTCTCGACGAACTCCACCAAAACCACTGTGCGAAAGTAAATATTCGACAAAACTAATGTTTACATATTACCTAGTACTGCCGGAGACTGGTAATTACAATATCGTATTCGTTGTGTCTACTCTAAAAGCGAAACATAGTGTGCTATTTGAACGCGAAACGAACGAGTGAAAGTAGGATACTATGTTTAGCTTTTACAGGTGAAAAAGTAGAGAAATGGTGTTGCAATTACCCACTTCCATAAGTGAAATAAAAATTGTCAAAATGTAACATGGCGACGGTAAATAGTACAAACATTTATCAAGCTTTTATACTAAATGTGACGATAAAATCATACATTTTGTAGTCCGAAACGTTACAAAAAAATATTCCGCGTGCGGTAGTGTTGTGTTTTCGCGATCTGTCAAAAAAACATGTGGACTGGTAGTTGACTGTTTAAAACCGCTCCTGTGGGCTTATTACTCCATTTCATGCAAAAAGACAACACTACCTCACGACAAAGAGTCTCAGGTTTACATCCCCATATAAACACCTTTCACTCGCCCTGTAACATCGGAGTAGGGCTTGAAGTACGTAGCATTGCGAACCAAGTAGGTACGTGTAGTCGACCTTAAGGGTGGCTATTAAACATCCCTTACACAAACATGGCAGCCTCTTTGAGCCCAAAATGTTACTGTACAAGTTACGTGTAATGTGTAATCATATGTGTCATCTGCCATTCCTTTTACGATACAATTTGCCGGATGAAACCTAGTACTCACATCATTTGACCCATTAAAAATTCTTGCAAGCGTTCCGTTGTTGCCGTAGTAGAAAAGGCACTCCTATGGCTACCTCCCTGTCTTACGGCAGATAAATGGTAGATAGGTATGTAAAAGCACGAAGCACCCATGATTTTATTACAATACTTTCATTTCAGTGATGAGGGCGGGAGGCTCAAACAGTGGTGAAGGAGAGAAAAGCAGCCGTATTGAAGCGTTGATAAAGAAAACTGAAACAGCTATATCTGCTGCTGAACAGCATCGGATTGAGCTGCTGCACCAATACAACGATTGCAAGGACGCCACGCAGATTATACTGGGAGTTCTTGCTGAGAAGGAAAGGGTAAGCATTCGGCAGCTGCATGAACGTTTTGACCTTCCTCTAAAAGACGCTTAACTGCCGTGCATTTTAATATTACAAACTGTTATGCTAGCGCGCTTGTTTCTTTGCCATTTTGTTTCACTAGTGGCCCCCCTGGCGTAATTTTAGGTGCTAAACTAGCACTGCCAACATTGTTGCCTCCTTTGTTTGTGAAGGTAAAATAAATATTGAAATTCGGGATGATTTTAGAACGCCTACAAATTCTGGATTATGGTTCAGTCACCACTCAAGTATTTTGTAGTGGAAGCCATTTCTGTAGGCGGGAATCGGACGTAGATGTCTTTTTTATTAAATTTTTTGTAACATACACCTACGCTGTAAGTTTACCTGCTCAGACTGTCTGAGGATAAAAACGGACTAACTACAAGCCGCGTTTCAAGGACAGTTCGGCTGATCAGAATTAAAAATGAAAGTTCGTCCGGAGGGCCCTGGCACTTCCCTTATTTTTAAAAAGTAATTAATAAATAGTTAATTACGCAGTAGTACATCAGGGTATTTATATATTAGCTAAGTTCTTCTTCTTTATACGTACCTATGTATGGGTATGTGTAATTCCTGAGTACCTATTTAAACTTAAGGCTTACGTTTATAATTTGTAACATTTGTAACTCGCTGCCTTGTGGAGTCTTCAGAAATGTGGTGTGTTGAGTGCATCTCAGGTAAATGAGTACTGACGTTAACTTCGGTAAGCTAGCTTTATGATGCCAAAGAAACTCATACAGCTAGATAACCAAAGAAAGAATCAGTACCGGGCAAACTTCCGTTTTTGTGTTCATCTGTTTGGATTGGTTTGGAAGTTCCAGTCATTGATGTCCGCATGTATCGATACTAGTGATGATTTTTTCTTGCGCCTGAAAGATAAAAAGGGTTACTTAGGTACAACAGTATAGAAAGTTCGTGTCTGATTTAAAGTTAATTTTGTTTCTCTTATCGCTATTGTACTCAGTAGGAACTGCTTCCAGGACTGAATCAAAACGGCTTGTGAAGAGGCTGTATTGGCATCAAACCAAGCACATTTTTCTGAAAAAATTGAAGGATATTTAGTGGGTCGTCTGCTTTGCCAATTAATTGACGATTTTATACAGGCACGAGACCCTTCAAGAACTGACTAAAAACTGACCTGATAATCTAGAATTTGTGGAGAGACCGAGGGAAACTGACTGATTTGTGCGAGCCGATGGCCAAATGTTTCATTCATAAACCGTTTGAAGAACCTTGAAAATTCGATTACATTTGGTTTTCTGATTCACAATTTATGTAAATGAACCTGGCCCAGGCCGGGCTGTCTCTCACATCTTAAGCTTGTTACACCTATTCATGTCCATTATCATAAGTAGATGGCTCGCCGAACATAATCGTTATGATCAATCTTTATATACGTGGAGCTTTACGAGCTCGCGGATATGTTCGCGGTTTTCTTTCCTACTTGAGTTTTATAATAATATGGTGAATAATATTATTCATTTAGCTGAGAACCTCTGCCAAATTTTGATATCAGTCTATTGCTGTTATATTCATCAGCAAAGACAGGAAAGAGGACTGATACACGAGATACGTGCCTAAATCTGGTACGCTGGGCAGAGGAACCTGGGGGCCCGGGAGTCCGAGCTGGGCCCCAAGTGCACCATGCACAATGCATTAGGTACGCTCATCGAGAACAGCCAAACCCTTGCCGTTACACAGCACATTTAGAACCAAGGCTTCCCTCCCAGACTCACACTCTCCGAGGACCTACCATTCACATTTCAGGTATTCAGGTACCTACTGGTATATACACAGGTACCCGTGATTATATCCTTATACTACAGACTCAGCCCATATTTGGAAATGTTTCAGGCTCTATAAAATCATAGAGATTTTATCAATCCAAACATAAGTTCTACAACGTGGAGTCTTTCTTTGGCATTGACTCAATGTTTGCTAACTTTCTGAGTAATGAATTTTATAAAATCTAAAAAAAAAAATAGGCTGTAGCTAAAAGGTAATTTCGGGACTAGATAAGAAGTAAAACCTATGAGTTGTCACATTTTTCAAGTGACGCAAAATCGATTGAAACCGATCATGAAACATCTACCTAGGTATCTGAGACTACTTTCACAGATTTTCAAGGCTATCTATCTGTCAGTTAATTAATCCAGTTCCCAGCCTGTCGTGACCAAGAAAAATTGTGGTTTCCATTATTTTTCTTGTCGCCCTATTATGTCAAAATTGGCCCCAATTTTATCCCAATATTGTCCCGAACAACTACGTACGTTAAAAGAATCTGCCGACCAATTTTATGCAAATCGGTGGAACTGTGCGGCTGCGGTGCGAAGATTTGGGCAGAAGGGACCCATGTCAAAACGGTTTACAAACGAGTCTGAAGCATCTATCTGGAAGCATAAATGGAAAATTGAAATGTCGTTATTTATAAGTTAGCATCAAGCCTCTCAAGCCTTTATACCCTGACCAAGGAGAATTGCAAATTTAAGCTCTTTTTTGACTGCATGGAACAGTTGCAGTTTTTAGGGACATTTTGTTCATGAACGGACCTTACTGAATTTGGAAAAAATAGTTTTTGACGGGGTTTTTGTATATCCCACTTTTTTCTACTCAAGAGACCTTCAAGCTCATAGGAAACCCATGAAGACATTACTACTAATCCTGAAAATGTCCAAGACTGAGTTTTGTCATGGTCTTGATTCGTCTTGGAGCAGAAAAAGCCGAGACTCAGACAGATAATATTTCCGATCAGAGTACGAGGACCTTGTTATTTTTCCATGCCCAACTTGGGAAGATGAATGTGACCACTTTTTTCCTGCGCAGACCACTTTTAATTGGACTCTTTTCGGCTTATCTTTGTTTGCGCGATTAAAATTAAATAACTGTCTCCTTCCTCTCATTGTGCCTGTCCTGCTAAACTAAACTGCGATCCTGTCCACTCCATGATTAACTCGTTATGCCCCGACTGGTGTGTAACTACTCGGTTATTATAGCCAACAATTAACATTTGGAAGCATTGCTTCAATGACTTTATTACATGTTCCGTCCTTGTGGCAACAACATAAATGTGTGAGATTGTGGGATGTCTCATACTAGGAAATGTGAAGGTGATGAACGTCCTTGGTTCGACAGTTTCAACCCTTTATCCTTTTACTTTCCCGAAACAGCGTATTTAGGAAAAACATTGTGATTGGGCAATTGACCTGGAGGTCCCCCAAGTCCAAAATTTGATTTTTAAGAACATGTCTTCAGTGATCACCGAGCCCAAACTGCTGAGCCATTTTTTTTTTCAAACATGATGGGCAGACTTGAAGGGACCATCATGGTGAAAATGAGAAATTTAACCTAAGCCAAAATCATTGGAAGGGAGTGGTCCCCAGAAGTTCCCAAAAAGCTGTCTTTTTATTTGTTCTTCATACGTGCCTAAAAAAAAAATAGGGTTTAATAATTTTTTCCTTAAAAGTCCCTAAGATTTTTGAGAAAGGTCGTCGAAATAATGTAATGCACGTGATATTCCCACAGAGGCTGTCGCTGGGAAAAATTTATGTTTCAACTCGAGAAGGGCGGCAAAAATAAAAATGGGCAAATAGCGTATAAGCATTTTTTGGTGTGTTTTACTTTCTCAGTGAGAAAGTATTGTTTTCGTGTAAAATTTCGAAATTGAGATTTTGAGTTTCCCATGATCCTGTGGTTTCTGGAAAAAAGACTTTTTCGTGCGTCCGTCAGTCCGTTCGTTGCTCTGGAGCCTATACCTTTTCTTCCGATTTTGATAAAATTTGGTATGGACCTGTCTAAAAAACCGCCAAATTAAGTCAAAAATCGTGTTTTTGGTTAGTCGGACATGCGCCGACGCTGCACTTTTCAATCTGCATGTAACATTGAAAATAGATGCTTCGAGGGCCGTCAGAAAAGTTTTTAGAACTGCTAACTATATAGCGTCCCCTTGAAATGGCTTGTCACTCTCATCGTCACCGTGGGCATCATGTATTTGCGACGGCAAAACGGAATGACGGTTGGAAATACCTCGTGTAGTCCTACCTGACACTGAAAAATTATGTAAAATGCCTCCCCACCAAACAATTAAAATATAACGTTCTTGGCCAGTTGGCGTTGAGTTTTGGCTTAAATCTGACACGGAAAGTGTGGATATGGTACAAGTTGTAGAAAAACGTCAAGTGCCCTAAGGGCGTGATCATCGCCAAAAGATATGCATGCCAGAAAAACCCAACATTCGATAAAGTCGCAATATGGTGCCAAAAGGAATCAAGAAAGTGGATCACCATCACACGACATACATGACAACATGACATACCAGGTATACTACCCAACAATAATCAGCTATAATCAGTTGTGTTATTTTTATCCATGCCATATGGTCCTATTTATGATGGGAGGTTCAAAACCTATCTTATTCAGAATGGATCCACGTTTTGCCATTTATGTTTCAATCAGATTTAAGTGAAAATAAGCGCCACTTTTCACAAAAAAATTCACACCGCGAAAGATATTCTGTCCATATGGTTAACAAGTTCCTCCATTCCAGCAGAGTGGAAGAGTGCAAGTTGATGTCATACAATACGGACTTTCCAAATCGAAAAAGAGATGATTTAAGAATACAAGATAATATAAGAAAAGGGTCGCCAGGGGAAGAGGTAAAGAAAATAAGTGAACCGAGCACGGAGCTCCTGCCTCACGGGCTGGCTTGGCGCTTGGCGGGCCATAGGGCCATGCCTGTCGCCCTGGCCTCGCGCCATTGAGGAAGGTCTCTGTGCAGACGCTCCTGCTGGTCCATGGCCACCATCTGGCACCCTCAGCCTCCCTCAGTCCTCAGGCGCGCGTGCCACCCCCGCACAGGTGGCGCGAGTACTATACGGGCCACGTTAAGGGGTCAACCTCAACGCTTGAGGTTCTCCTCAAAATTCGCGCACTTCCGAAATGACCGCTTAGACCAAAAATACACCATATGTTTAGAGATTCGCGGTAGAGCGTACTGAGCCACTACGCAGGGAAAAGTGTCCAGATGACATGTTGTGGTTAGAAAGAGGTTGAGAGCACCCACCTGGAGAAGGCTGATTCTGGTCCAGCTCCCGCATTCTAAGAAGATGATGCTGGGCTATCCTCTAGCATAGGTTCCCGATGTCTTTGGACTATTGTTAAGGGCACATATGAAGCACACCTATCGGCGCCGTGGTTAATCCTCAACTGCTTCTATTAAATGGTGTTCATCTCCGCGCACGGGCAGGTACAGTGGCGCAACCTGGCCAGGTTTCGCGCCAACCCGGCTCCGGCTCCAGCCAACTCTGTGCTTGCCAGCCTGCTAGGCTCAGGCTCAGGCTGTGCTTTATGGGGCACGACTAGACGGTCACGGATACGTTGGGCCTGCTATGGCGAAAACCTGCGAATCAGTCTTCATCCAATCATGTTTTTTGCTCTTTTAATTATATTTCTGTCGCTTACCGTGGGAAACGTCATTTTCTGGCGGATCCTTGATAATTATTACCTATGCAGCTAATGGTCTGCTTAGTGCTAATTATTGCACAGCGACTGATTACAGCTCGGATTACCTTGCATACAAATTTGCATAGCACGTATACGTGGCTCATATGCTACCAGCACTTTAATATTTCTGCATAGTGGTACACCCAGCTTCTAGGTTGTGACTTTGTTGTTCATTGATTGTAATTGGTTTTGTCAATATAGAAAAATATTCGCATGACTGCTTTTTAGCGTATCTTCTGCTGTAAACGGATAGTCGGAATAAATAAGATCCTTCGTTAGGTATCTAGGAATTATACCTATAATTTTTGTAGTCTTCAAGCTTCAAGCTTTATAGATGCAGTATTTTTATATTTTTTCTTTTTCTTCCCTAATTTGTAAAATGTTTTTGTTTTTGTTTTAACTCAGTCCCTTTGGCATGCCCCGTCGACCCTACCCATAAAAGAAAGTGTCCATGATTGTAAAATTATCGAACTACAGACTTGCTGGTTATTCTTTTTGGCAACCTCGACGAGTGCAGAGTTGTGGCGCGCTGGCACGATGTTGCTCTGGAGATAGTTCGTTTTTGCTCGGTTGGGGGACTCGCCGCCACACATTTTAATGTGTCTCGTAAACGGCGCGGCTCTTGAATGTTTTTTGTAGACCCCCATAAAAAACATTTTGGCAATGCAATTCCTTGCGCGCGATTCTCGCAAGGAAGAACCAACTCTTCTTTTCTGATGATGGGAAATTCCTTTGGAGATGGGGCATTGAGTTCATCTTTTCTTGTTCATTTTTCATTTATTTGTTGTTACCGACTTAATTTCTTGGATCCGCTTTCCTAATTTTTGACATTCCCCTAACTAGTTTTCACGAAACTCGTGTTTAACTGAAATCGGAGCCTATAAGCGGAACTGATTAAAATCAGAGTTGTGTTTGACAAATTTTTGACTTTGAGTGACCGTTGCAACTTCCCTTCTGTGCTGGCGATAAAATTTAGGCTTTATTGATCTTATGCCATACGCGATACCGAAGGTGAGACTAAAGTATAAGACGCCTGGCGCCTGGCCTTCCTGTATGAAAAACATTTTGAATTGTGAAATTAATCTCTAGACTATAAAATACATTTTCGAGCGAAACTTCGGACTGCTAAGATATGAGTAAAAATTGGTGTAAAGTTTGGTGAAAGATGAATATGAATACTAATGGAGTAGTTTCGAAGCCAATCCATATTTTGACTTGAGCGAGGAATATCCAGTGAAATGGTGGATACAACTCCATGAAACCTGTACGTACCTAAGCCTCAACTCCTTCAGTACAGGGCATGGCTAGTGGTCCATGTTAACATTTGATAATGTTACGTAAGCGATCACCATCGTCATCGATTGAAAAGGGGAAAGCGACTTCTTATTGTGCACTAGACGGCGCAAGGCATTAGCTGGTCCCTATACCTACTTATAGGTACATACCAACAACTTGCTATCATTCTGGGGTAACGCTACTGACGTCTACTGCATTCTAAAATCTAAAATCTGGAGAACTGCAGCCCGAATACAAACGTGTTCTCTTCTGTGAACCTAATCAATCCCAGTATTCAAAAATTATTTTCGGCAGGGCTACATTTATGCACTCCAAAATATCATAACTACTCAGCGAGGGGCAAGGTTGGGGAAAAGCTGGTAATGCATTTTTCCATCCCCCGGAAGATTACTTTCATTTTTTCCCCTTCTTGGTAAGTCTCTGCAGAATTTCGTCTAGACGGCTCAGTCAGTTGCCATGGCATGATGCACTTGTACCGAGCTTTTCGAACTCTTCCAGTTTTTCCGCTAGGACATAATAGCTGTGTCTATAGGTGAAATTTGGAGTCCTTCCAACTCCAACTTCCAACCAAGGGAAGAAAATAACAATAATTCTCGGCCCCAGTGTTAGTGTTGCTTTTAAGATGGTAGAAGTGCATCATCAGCTATAACCAACCTTAAGGAACCGGCTAGCTCGATTCTAAAACGCTCTTACTACCAAGCCGTACCTGGTAATGAGATAGGAGCTCGGGCAATCGGCATGGTTGTATAATTATCGAATTAAATGGGTTGTATTTGGTTTTCGTGTGGATATTGAGGCGTGGGCCGCTCGATTTGGCGTTAACTTGGGTAGGTATAGGTACTGGCCGAGTGGTGGCTACGGACTGTACCTATTCTAGGCACTAAGCTGCCTCAGGTCCCCTTGGAACCTGTTTCAAAGACTGGCCCAGTTCGTCTCGAGAATAATACGCTTCTGTCATTCGAGCAGTGCTTGTTCCAATCGCGAAATCCGACAGTGCCGTAGCTAGACCTAACCCTCTCACTCCAAGAAAAAGAACAAGGGGTACTGATTGGCTCTTTCATTGTTCTGTGCCTGTATGTCTTATCTATACTTATCCTTTTCCACCCCCGATTAGACTATATAAATCTATTAGGGCCGAGTCCCTTTCTCCAATTTATATTTCAAATAACCGTCTTATAGCAACTCCTACCCGTGGTGTACGTCTACTTCCCATGCATGCAGCTTCGAAGTTTCGAAGTAGCGTTGAAGTATGTTGTTGAGGCAGACTTTTAAGAACCAGGTGGAGACAGATAACATCGGGATTAAGATTATGGATACTGTAAAGACTAACATGGATGAAGCGCACAGCAGAGCGCATGACGGACTCACAAATCCAGGATTCGATAACCGACCTGATTTTGTCCCTGCCCAAATCAGGCACCCTGATTCACAAGAATGAGAAGGCTTTTTTACTTTCTCGCTAGCCATATATGGCGAGAAAGTATTGTTTTCGTGCAAAATTTCGAAATTGAGATTTTGGGTTTCCCATGATCCTGGGGGTCCCCTGAGTCCAAAAAAGTGGTTTCTGGAAAAAGTCTGTCCGTCCGTCAGTCCGTCAGTCCGTCAGTCCGTCAGTCAGTCCGTCAGTCAGTCCGTCAGTCCGTGCAGTGCTCTAGCGCCTATACCGTTCTTCCGATTTTGATGAAATTTGGAATGGACATGTCTAAAATTACTGCCGAGGGGCATTTTCAAGGATTTTTTGATTGCTCAAAAATTGCGGCCGCGATTGTCAAAAAACCGCCAAAATAATTCAAAAATCGTGTTTTTGGTTAGTCGGACAAGCGCCGACGGTACACTTTTCAATCTATAACACTGAAAATTGGTAAGTGTGTTGACAAGTAGATGCTTCGAGGTCATTTTCAACTAAAATTGAATTGGTTGAAAATTACGGCCGTTCTGGACCAAAGTTCGATCCTTTCGGCGCCATTCACATATATTGACCGATTGTCATGAAATTCGGTACATTTGTTTAAAACTACGTAACTTAAACATTTGTCGAACAGAATTTTGTTATCTTGAAAATTACGGCCGTTTTTGTCAAAAAAGTGTTGAAAATGAGTTGAGAATGAGAAACCACGTTTTTGAATGGTCGGAACGCATTTGGGACTACAGTAATAGAATGACAGCCATGAAACTTGGTAGAAGTGATCTCAGATAGATGCTCTTGGGTCATTTTCAACCGATTTTGGATTGCTTAAAATTTACGCCCGCAAAAAATTATCAAAAAAATCCCCCCACCCAAAAAAAAAAAAAAATCATACGGGGCGAGAAAGTTAAGTGCGACTGTTGTCGGACCCTTTATTTTACGTAAGTGATTGGGCAACTTTTTTCTCTTGTGTGTTGTCTTCGACAGAAAAAAAGGAAAACGGTTGATTTATGGGTTTGATTAACATAGGTGGAGTCGCAAAGAACTGGTTCCATTTGAATACTGGGATGCACCAGATAGGTCCATAGGCCAGCCTCCCTCTGTCTCCGCGCTTGTGCACGGCACTGCAGTCCCGTGATTCAGAAAACCCAGGTCCATAAAAAAGCAAAGGGTGAAGGGAATCAAATAACTATACTAAGTAGAAAATACATCAGACTTTGCAATTCTTGAATGCCTTTGTAGATTCTGAAATGGTCAAACCTCTTTTCCGAGCTCTTTTCATTTTACCCTGTGAACAAGCTGGGAGGGTGAGTTCGCTTTGTAAGCAAGATGACGCGGAAAGGGGGGAAATCTGTTATTTCTGAGATTTTTTTTTTGGTCACATTGACCAGAGTTTTGTTTTTGCTTTTGTGCATGGTCTAGCAGTCGTCACTCAACAGGTAGTAGATGCATTTTTACATTTGTTTCTTCAGCTGTACTTTAGGTACTTTAGGATATACCTAACCTATTCTGCGTTACTGACATCTGTTTCTGATGTGCTTCAGTATTATTGGATTCTTAGGGCCGGTGGCCATGGGTTGAACTGGCGTGCCGAAAGCAGCCGGTGTCGGTGCAGCATTTTCCGGACCTTGCTGATCTGTCAATCTTTCCACTGACCTTTCCATCCGACATCTAAATTATAGTTGTCTGGTCTTTCATAATATTCTATTAGGAGGGTTTTTATCCCTTTTGAATATGGGATATGGGGTCGACGCAGTTGCCGCGTGGACGGCAGCACTTTCCACAGGATGAAAGTTATATAGGCACGTGATGTTTTAGCCTTTACTCTCACCACGGAAGGTGCAGGGTTCGAATCATCTTACCAGCAACTTTTCTCTTGTTTCAATGGACATCCTTATTTTCGTGCCACCTGGTGTCGGCTTCGGCTCTGTTCGTGGCTCGCTGGACTTCAGCTGCCTGTGGGCCTTTACCTGATTTTCTGAGTTGCTTTGGATTAACTGCCGCTATTTTTTTTTATTTTTTCGAACTCTTATATGGGCGAGTGGGTAATTTTTGAGTGGTGCGTGTACCTACGTCGGTTGAGACTGGTGGTAGGTAACCCTTTGAACCTGGGCAGTGGGTTGGCGGGCGGGCGGTGTGGCAACACAGCATGAAAGTGAGATCCCGCTCACGCTGCCGAACTGCATTCCAGTCCTGGACCGGTCCATAAAGGTACACTTGCCTCTGGGACTCAGTCTCCCATCGGGTACACTGGCCTTCGGGACTGGAAGTCTCCCCTCTGATACACCAGCCTCCGGCACTCGCAGTCTCCCATTTCAATACGAGCTAGCCTCTCGCCAAATTTACGACGGTTAGAAAATGTTTCTTAGGGCGGGCAAGATCTGAGGAGGGAGTAGTTAATTAATTTTTACACTAACTTCTCTACGAGGGGGTAACCACTCCAGAGATTCCTTGAGATTCCACTGAGACTCTGTAAAGATTTCCAAAGATTCCCAACGATATTCATAGAAAGATAACCCCAAAGGGGTAACCACTCCAAAAAAAAATTCCAAGATTCCCTGAGATTTCATAAAGATTTCCAATGATTCCCATCGAGATTCCTAACGAGTGGTTAACCCCTCGCTTCTCTAGAGGGAAACCTCCTCTAGTATTTTTTCCCCGCATATTTGCCGATCACCCGAAGAATCACCCCTGAGGCCTGAGGGGACCGGACGGGGATAGTCGGGGATTCTCGAAGAAGCTTTTTGACGAGGAAGCCCCTCCCTAAGATAACACACATAAGGCATATTTTGCGATAGTCTGGAAACTCCGTCCTCCCCCTCTCCCCCGGCAGATGAGGGGCGATTCCCTCCTTTGGTACAGTGGGGGAGTTTTCATGGGTTAAAGGTGATTTTCACAGAAGAAAAAAAATCAAGACAACACAACTCAGAATTTTATTTTCCATTGATTATGAGAATAATTGCGAGAAAGCTAAGTGCGACTATTGCCGTCCCCTTTATTACTGACGTAAGTCTTATCACTTCTCACCCATTCGCCAAACGGTAAAAACGTTATTCGCCGATCGCCTTTTTTTATGCTGCCGATTTACAATAACCATCAGTATGTTCTGCCCCTTGTGGCTTCCTGTCGGGGAGTTCTCGATCGAGGGTGTATGCCGGGACTTTCATCTCCCTCCTCTGCGTCCCAGACTCAGCTTGGCTGGTGATCTACAATCTGGTTTGAGGGGTTTTCAGGTACACTAACCTCGACCTACACTTGCCTCCTGTGGCGTCTCGCCTAACCTGCAATCGTTTCTATACAAGTCCTTCATGAAAAGAGACGTCTGTAGAAAATTGCTGTGTTACTTTCTCGCTCGTATTGTGCATGGGTATCATGCGAAACTTCGAATTGAGAATTTAGGTTTCCCATAGATTCTGGTGGTCTGGAGTCTGGAGTCCAAAAAAGAGGTTTTACAAAATATGTGTGTCAGAATTACGTAAGCACGTACGTTTATCACTCCGTTGCGCGACTGCAGGCAGGTCACACCGTTCGACCGATTTTCCGCAAAGTCGGAGTACAGTGTATTGTGCATGGCTAGGACTTTTTTTTTGTTTTTTCAAAATTTTTTTTGGTAACTTAAAAATCAAAAGTGAAGTTAGATTTGAGTCGCAGTTATCGTCGGATACCTAACTTTTTCCTTACTATCTTACCTATCTACCTTCCTACCAGCAGTCACCTTGGCTAATGCTTCCTCTATGTGTTCTTTGCGGAGGTCGTCTACAGGTATACCTGCCTCACTCAAGCAGATAACCGATTACTTAGATTACCGGTTCTATAGCCTCCGAGTCTAGCTACCCTTCATTCCAAACCATCCCTAAGGGACTAGTGGCAGAAGAGGGATGTGGGGTGACGTCCCCATTTCCATTATCCTCCGCTTTAGCAGCAGCAGCACTTCCTAGTACCAGCTCCCCAGCCATCGTGTTGGTACGCGATGGGGTATTCCATAGCCGTATCCACGGTGGGGTTAACCCCCCCCCCCCCCCCCCCCATGAGCGGAAAATTAACATGGTAATGCCAACGTGAAGCAAAAAAATATATGCGAAACCCCCCCCCATGACCTTAAAACCCCCACCATGACCGCTTTCTGGATACGGGCCTGGGTCTTACAGTTGTAGACAGGTTCCAAACCACCACAGCCTCGATATGCATTTCACTTGTGATGCTGAACATATCAGAGGTGAATTAGAAAAACTTTAATAGGAGCGGTACCGAACCAATGTGACCTGGCTCTCATATAGTGTTCCTCGAGGGGGTAACCACTCCAGAGATTCCTTGAGATTCCATAAAGATTTTCAAAGATTCCAAACGATATTCATAGAAAAATGAACCCCGAAGGGGTAACCACTCCAAAAAATTCCAAGATTCCCTGAGATTTCATAAAGATTTCCAATGATTGCCAACGAGTGGTTAACCTCTCGGTGTTCATGTAAATGCACTTGTCTAGTTGACATGGTTCCAACTTATACAGTTGGTAAAAGATGCGGCAGAATACTTGTAGGCCGTAAATTGGCTTTATATGAATGACCGAATAGGCGGTAGACATGATTGAAAATTTCATCGCCCCCTCGCACGCAGTTCCGAGCTTATATGAGGAAGAGCCACGCGGTGGATGATGATTACAATAATTACACCTATTACCTGTTCAACACTTACCTCTGCTACCTAGACATTCCGGCTTCGTGCTTACCCTCAACTACTTGTGTTTTCCTACGACTGCACTTCCCTTTTGGGAGAGACACCCAATCAACGTGACATAGATAAAACGATTTCAGTTTACCCAGGAAAGTGATTTCTGTGACGGTGTTACATTAGTATGCCGCGGCACTCGTTATTTCATGGAACTTCAAAATTTTGATTTTGGCGGCAAATTTTCTTTCTGGTTTGTCTGTACTATTTTCCCTCTCCGTACCTATTGAGTTGGAAAGTTGAAAGCGTAAACTGTATTTGCAATTACCACTCTCATTTAGTACCGCATATACAATACACATATGTATACCTACATAATAATACGAAGGCCCAAAAATTACAACAGTGGTTATAGCAGTTGAATCACTTAAAACGTATTCTTGAGTCTGCCTCTTCACTCTTCATACAGTATGTAAAGGGATTATTTTATTCAAATAATAAACCTACTCTTCAGTCGCTACTGCCATTTCTTTTGAGCCTTCAATAAAACACATGTGATATAATCAAGAAATTGTAGGCGCAGGTACATAGATACTGACATGGATAAAGGTCACTATCCTGTGTACCTTTCATTCAGTACTGCAACTTCTTTAGATCCTTCAGTCGAACACATGTGAATATAATTAATAAATTGTAGGCGCTGTATGTATAGTCAGTATTATTGTATTATAAATAATGTACATGTACGAGATGTGACGGTTGAGGGGTTAACCACTCGTTGGGAATCTCGTTGGGAATCATTGGAAATCTTTATGAAATCTCAGGGAATCTTGGAATTTTTTGGAGTGGTTACCCCTTTGGGGTTCATCTTTCTATGCTATGAATATCGTTGTGAATCTTTGGAAATCTTTATGGAATCTCAAGGAATCTCTGGAGTGGTTACCCCCTCGGTGACGTTGCTTCTTACTCTTTGGACGTTATCGAAGTTAGCAGTGATTGGTTGATTTTAATACATTGTTACATTTTAACACATTGTTTCTTATTAAAACGTTATCTGATAATTCGTTATTTTCACACCAGTTGCGAAGCCTTGCTGGGTGAGATTCTGGGCAGAATAAGCCATTACTGAGCATAATACACCTGCTGCTGAGTTGAGGATACAAAGGGCAATTCTTTGAGGTAGACTCATCATTCCAATGAAGGGATAAGGCCAAACATTGCCCACATAATAAAGAAGATGGATCACACAACCGTAAAGAAACTGGATCGAAAACATCTTTCCAAATGTTTCACGCAGTGTAACGTATTTTCGGGGCCTTTTTGAAATGAAAAGTTCCAGTAAAACAAGAGGTACTATTTTGAAATGTACACTATTGTTGATGTTGGGCAGGACATCTTCGAGTGCATTGAAATCGTCCATTAATTTGGGATCGATTACGTAGAGAACCCAGAAGTTGAGAGCCACTATGAACGACAGTGGAAGGACCATGGAGTGAAAGGTGATGCTGAGGGACTTTTCAAGAAGAGGCTTCTTCTCATCTGTTGCTTCCATCAAATCTTCTTTCAAACTCCACATAAAATAGGCTTGTTGCAATAACTGCATGGAAATAGAGAAATAATATCCATTAGTTTCTAAATATTGAATATTCTTCGTGAATCTTGAAACCTTACTGGCATTAGTCCTGCATTGGTATTTATTTCTAAAACATAACCACGTATGTGCCTACTCCCTCTTAAGGCTTCTACGCAGTCGTGTTTGTTTACGTTTTTTCTGCACGTTATTCGGCCGAAATAATTAACAGGTGATATGATTTGTTGACACCACATAGCCTATTAATTTCGGCCGTTAAAAAGACACACCTACCTATTACATTTCACAATATTTATATATCCAGTAGGTACCTCATAAAGTGCGAAGAAAAAAACGTAAACGTAAGATCCTATTTTGAAGCAGTGTCTAACTAAAAATATCTAGTCAACATTGTAACGTCGAGAATGCGACATACCTAGATTGAAAAGAAAATTATGACTTTTACCAAATTCCATAGAGTAAAATATTGGATTCCAAAACCACACTGCCCATCAACGATATCCTGTCTTGTAAGAATTACGAAGCCCAGCAGGTATATTTCGTGGATGTTCAACCAGAAGTACCATGCCACAGCAACTGCGTGGAAATATGTCTGCAGTTTACTGCCCATCACAGTCACAGTCCTATAGTCAAAAAATTGCAGGTGTCAAAAATGTTCTAGAATTGTGATTGGTTAGGTTCATATCTAATTTGATTAAAATTGGATAAAGGCACAACGCAATCGCAATCGACCGACATGCAGGAATTGTCCAGAAACCAGAAACACAAAATCTCAGAATAAACATCTCTAATGCAGTCGAGAAAGTATAAAGCGGGAATTGAAGTGTAAATACCTTACCGCTACTTACTTGACGGCTCACGTTCTGTAACTGTCAGGAAAATGAACATTTTGAACCATCGTAATTTGAATAATAGTATACCTTAGGCTTACTTCCCGTCAGTAGAAATAAGATAAATAAAGGGTCCGACAACAGTCGCACTTAACTTTCTCGCCCCGTATGATTTTTTTTTTTTTTTGGGTGGGGGGATTTTTTTGATAATTTTTTGCGGGCGTAAATTTTAAGCAATCCAAAATCGGTTGAAAATGACCCAAGAGCATCTATCTGAGATCACTTCTACCAAGTTTCATGGCTGTCATTCTATTACTGTAGTCCCAAATGCGTTCCGACCATTCAAAAACGTGGTTTCTCATTCTCAACTCATTTTCAACACTTTTTTGACAAAAACGGCCGTAATTTTCAAGATAACAAAATTCTGTTCGACAAATGTTTAAGTTACGTAGTTTTAAACAAATGTACCGAATTTCATGACAATCGGTCAATATATGTGAATGGCGCCGAAAGGATCGAACTTTGGTCCAGAACGGCCGTAATTTTCAACCAATTCAATTTTAGTTGAAAATGACCTCGAAGCATCTACTTGTCAACACACTTACCAATTTTCAGTGTTATAGATTGAAAAGTGTACCGTCGGCGCTTGTCCGACTAACCAAAAACACGATTTTTGAATTATTTTGGCGGTTTTTTGACAATCGCGGCCGCAATTTTTGAGCAATCAAAAAATCCTTGAAAATGCCCCTCGGCAGTAATTTTAGACATGTCCATTCCAAATTTCATCAAAATCGGAAGAACGGTATAGGCGCTAGAGCACTGCACGGACTGACGGACTGACTGACGGACTGACTGACGGACTGACGGACTGACGGACTGACGGACGGACAGACTTTTTCCAGAAACCACTTTTTTGGACTCAGGGGACCCCCAGGATCATGGGAAACCCAAAATCTCAATTTCGAAATTTTGCACGAAAACAATACTTTCTCGCCATATATGGCTAGCGAGAAAGTAAAAATGTTTGTTTGCTACAAAGGTCATGTAGGTCCTTCTACAAGGTACATAATATGACCTGCAAAAAATGTTGTCATTCGAATCATTGAACCTACAAATAATAGGGCACCTCGAGTAGAATGAATATCCAATCACGTCATAGTTACTTAATTAGGTACTTGCGCATAATCCACGCAGCCAAGATCGAAGTTAGACTCCGATATGTTTGCTCTAGAAATGTTTACATCTATGACCAATATGACCATGCATGAATGAAACCTTTGAACCAAAATTTTAACCTTATTCATAGGCAAAGTCCTTATGACCAGAGCAGATAAATATTAGTCGACTGAGGCTGCCCTACTGACACAGCCATAAACTAGTAGAATGTTTCAGCGGGGCTAATGAGCTGACACTGCAGAGTCCCTAACGATATACCCATATAGGTATATAAATGGTTGAAAATTTTTTGTTTTCAGTTTGATTGGGTTAAAAGTGAGTAGTTAGGTCTCTGTCTTCCCTCGTCTAGCACAATCGGTATCTATTCAGCGATGTCAAAGGGCAACCGTGTTAAGGTCGACTACACGTACTTGGTTCGCAATGCTACGTTCTTCAAGCCCTACTCCGAAGTTACAGGGCGAGTGAAAAGTATTTATAGGGGGATGTAAACCTGAAACCTTTTGTCGTGAGGTAGTGTTGTATTTTTGCATGAAATGGAGTTATAAGCCCACAGGAGCGGTTTTAAACAGTCAACTACCTGCAGTCCACATGTTTTTTTGACAGATCGCGAAAACACAACACTACCTCACGCGAAATATTTTTTGTAACGTTTCGGACTACAAAATGTATGATTTTATCGTCACATTTAGTATAAAAGCTTGATAAATGTTTGTACTATTTACCGTAGCCATGTTACATGTTGACAATTTTTATTTCACTTACGGAAGTGGGTAATTTCAACAGCATTCCTCTACTTTTTCTCCTGTAAAAGCTAAACATAGTGTCCTACTTTCATTTGTTCGTTTCACGTTCAAATCGCAAACTATGTTTAGCTTTTAGAGTAGACACAACCATTGCGATATTGCAGTTACCAGTCTCCGGCAGTACTAATATGTAAATATTAGTTTTGTCGAATATTTATATACTTTCGCACAGTGGTTTTGGTGGAGTTCGTCGAGAATGTATATACAGCCTTAACCATGACACCATGATGACCGATTGAGGTAAGTACTTACCTACACCTACCTATATTTCAAATAATGTAGATACCTAGGTACGTACCATTGCTGCAGTGGCAACTTGAGTGCATTTGGCCCAGCTTAGGTAGTTAACTATTTATTGTTATATTTTTTATAATATTCAGCATTTACATAAACAGACTATTAATTTAATAAAAACCAATTGTCAAGACAATAAAAATTAAATTAGTAAAACCGGTAAAACTTTGAACTTAAAAGTTTTTCGAACAAAATTGGCGCACAAATATCTAATGCCACGATTCTTTACCACGGGACCAACATGATCACGTGATGTTTTGTTTTATAACTCCAATTTTTGTGTGCCGCAGAATTCGTGATTTTTCTGTAGTTTCCTTGCTTTAATAACTTTCGTTTCAAGATAAGACTTTTAATAATGTTTAAACAACAAGAATCCATGAAAATACTACAAAGGTGAGTTCCTGCTTCCTCCATGATGGTGCAGTTTTTTCAAAGGGCAAGTAAGTACCTACCTATGCATTGCCCGTAGCTAGGTACTATTTACCACCAACAAATTAAGATTTGAATTTCTGAAAAAGAAATAATAAGCTTGTATACTGTATGCTTTGTCACCTGCATTTCATATTAGTGGCAAATACACGCTCAGCGTGACTCTGAGCACAATAAATTAATATTAGCGATAGGACGCCCGCTGAAGAATTTAAGAAAGCAAGGCCAATTCTGTGAGTGAGAGACATCATTCCTAAGAATGGATAAGGCCAAACATTTGCTACATAATTGAGCAAGTGTATCACGCTACCGTACATAAAATGAAAAACAACTAAATTTCGAAATGTTTCTCCCAGTGTGACATGTATTCTGGGTCTTTTTGAGATGAAAAGCTCTAGTAAAACAAGAGGCACGATAATGGAATGCACGCTATGGTTGACAGTGGTTAGGAGGTCATCCAGTACGTTGAACTCGTCCAGTAAATCAGGGTCAACTTTGTAAATGACCCAAAAGTTGAGAAATACGACGACCGCTAAGGGAAGGACCAGGGAGTGAAAGGCAGTAGCAAGAAACTTTCGTAGGAATAGTTTCATTTCATCTGTCTGTTGCATCAAATCTTCTTTTAAGCTCAGCATGAAGTAAGCTTGCTGGACAAACTGCGAACAAATTTATTAGGTGCTATTTTTAGCTAGTTTTTTCCAAGCCCTGGCGGTGGTAGGTACTTCACGGAACATAGCTGAAATAGGTGCTCGTTGAACGAAACAAAAAGGCTCGCCATGTAATTCAACTGAAATGTGGACGTGTTAGAATAATTAGGAGAACATATTTGGTTGGGGAACTGGTTCAATTTTCTGTACCTGCGGTACCTAGGTACTTAAGGGTCCGCTATACCTGACGGTGCATTTTTGCCGCCCATAAGATTAACATTGCGAGCGGCGATTCATTTTCAAGGTTTACCCTTGGTTGGAAAGGCACAAAATTTTGCCTGTACCTAGCCCTAACAATGTTCTAGTGCGTGTTCGAAGCAGATTTCCCATTTTTTTTACTGGTTTTCGAGATACAGCACTTTTCTTGAGGTATGCGATGCTAGCATTTGCAAAACAGTTGCAATAAAAGAAACCAGTGAGAAATTGGGAAATCTGCTTCGAACACTCCCTAGAACATTGTTAGGGCTAGGTACAGGCAAAATTTTGTGTCTTTCCAACCTAGGGTAAACCTTGAAAATGAATCGCCGCTCGCAATGTTAATCTTATGGGCGGCAAAAAATGCATCGTCAGGTATAGCGTCCTCTTAACTACCTTCTGATTCATTTGAATAAATTTGGGGAGGTGAGGCAATGATATTCTTACCAAGTTCCATAGTGTGAAGTACTGGACGCCGCAGCCAAACTGTCCAAAAAGTACATCCCATCTTGAAAAGAATATGGTGATGCCCAGAAATAGTAAGTGGACGTCCACACTGAGGTACCATGCTACTGCAAACGCGTGGAAGGATGTCTGCAGCTTGCTGCCCATCACAGCCCTATATGGTCAAAAAAATGCCATTATCAAAAAAAAGTTAATTTTGGTTAAAATAATCGCTCCCGAAAAAAACTACCACATGTGTCTAGGAAAATGACAGCGACTGAAAGGAATGTGGATAGGTACTGATAGCGTGAGGTCTAGAGACGTCTTATCGCTGCTTACTGAACGCCGCACGTTCTCGAACTGTTTGGACCTTAAACTGACCTTAACGCATGATTTTGAAGCGGCTTGTTTAATGACCCATAGGTCATGTTATGTTGTATTATGTCTCTGTCTCCTGTTATTGCCAACAGCGATTTGGATGGCTCGTCCTGATTGCTTTTTAGTGGCCCTTGATTATGATGGTGATTTTAGTTTATTACTTACATATCCGTATCAGCTTAAAATCTCATTTGCAGAAAGACAGCCACTGTTATTTGCATGAGTTTACCTGTCTTGAAGGTTATCAATATTAACCTCAGGCTCCCAGGTTTTCCTCCTATGCTTGTGTCTGACCACACTACTATGCCACTACTGATTTTATCTGCCTTGAGATATAAGAATGAGATTTACGGGCATTGCAGTAGGAAGTAGTAAGTTTTTTTTTTTTTTTTCAAAACGATGACGGTTTGTCGATGAGTACCTATTATTACATAATCCTTCGCTCTGTCAAGTATTAACAACAGCTAAAATCACTAAATAGATAGCAGTGAAAAAACTTACAGTTGCCGGTGTTGCCCGCATGACCAATACTGACATAAGTGGCGTGTAATGTACCTAACCCATTGTCCTCCTTGCTATGTTATGAAGAGTGGAAGGACTTTCCAGCATGATTTGCAAGTTTGGCAGTGAGTGAAAGCCATTGTACCCTGTCCAAGAAGGTACTTGAGAACAAGGGAGAATCTAATACTGACTGGTCTGGGTTCGAATCCCGGCGTAAGCAATATTTTCCGCATATAATGGCTTAACTGGCTAAGTGGGAAATAAATATGTTATGAAGGTGGTTGTTTTAAGTTTTATACTGGCGTGCACGTTGTCTTCACGCACTCAGCCACATTTTTAGTCATTAGGTCTGCCATTAGGTTTAGTTTTCGAAGGTTGAGAATGTAATTGTGCCACAGGAGGGACGAGGTGGAGTTCGATACACCGTACCAGTCACGAGGGGCTCACTCGCTCCCTTCCTTCCCCTCCATAGCCACAGTCAGCAAGAATTCCTCCAGACTACCACTGTGTCAGCTTCCTTTAAGCGCTGAATTTTTTGCACTGTGAGTTCAAATTTTTTCTAAAATTGAGAATTGTACGAAAGGCCACTCGGCAAGGGAATTCTTGATCTATTCCCCTTTGTTTTTAGAAAGCTCTTGGTATCAATAACCTGCTAAGCCTCCAATCGGTAGAGACCTCGTTCATGGGTTGTTAAACTATTCTGACTATTCTGAAATGGTCAGTCGAATTTTTGACGGTGGGGAGAAACCTTCCCGGATTAGGTAGGTACCTACCTGAAAATGCTCAAGCTCGCAAAGCGGAGGTAAGAAAAACGAGTGTTAAGAGTTGTAGCTGAGGGTCAGTTCGAGAATCCTCAGTTTAGTTTTGCAGCTATGTTAACCGTTGCTTAAGGATTAATATCTTAGCCGTGGTATCCCCACTTTAATGGTAGATTTCTTTAATTGTTCATTACAATATATTAGCTACTCACCTGCAGCATGCCAAAAAGGCCGAGATGAGATAGTGAGACGCCTGTACTATGAGTGTTATCTCTACAAGGCCTATAGCCTATACTATCCACTGTATAGGTACTCGAAACACGTGGCTATCACAGAATGCATCACTATTGACATACCATACCTTAATGACCACTCGTGGCCTGTTGACCTTCAGCACCTTGAGGACATCTGATGTTACAGAGAGCCTAATATCTATTGAAGTGTTCGAAGCAATAATATTCAGGTGACCTCAGGTCAAATAACGAAGTAAATAAACGTTAACTTTATTTCAACCAGTGGACCTACCTAAATAAAATTGCGTTCATAATATAGCTGGAATATGTCTGAAGTGGGTGGAGTGATTTAAGCTTGGCGATGAATGAAGAGCAAAATCTCCGCTCGACACCCCTTGTGCCCGAGCGGCCGGAGCGGCACCCTTCAGTGTAAGTCTCAGGGCTCAGCCCGGCTTGTCGCGTCTGCGGCGCGCTGTGTTCTCTCTTCTCTCTGCGCGCGTTCCTTTACCTCCTGTGCTGTTTTTGTGTGCATATCATGTTTAAGCTTATAGGCTGGTGGACTCTCAGGATTCACAGGACCATTCACAGTAGGTACGTTGGATTTTTTTTTTTTTTTTTTCGTTTCATTATCCACTACCTAAGGTAAACTGAAAATCTGATAGGAAAATTCTGACCTTGCAAGCAACATATTATCATCCTTCAAGTGATCCGGTCTTTAGTGCGTCGCTTTGAATAGCAAGTACTTTCTGTCTCTACTGTCTTCCTTTGTTTTTCTTGGCCCCTTGTATGGGCAGTTGTATACTTTTATCATTTTATTTTGTTTCAGTAATCCAGTCAGAAGAGGATGGAGAGTATGGAGGACAGCCTGGACAGGCCACGTTCTGGTGTCCAGAGGAAAGACTGGATCGAACGTCAGAATCTGGAAATCCGTGGCACTCCCGACTTGATAAGAGATGACACAAAAAGGGGGATGAAGGGAAACAGGAGGGAGATGACAGGGAGCAGGGAGGAGTTGAGGGGGAGTAGAGATCTGCTGGGAGTCCCCTGTGCCTCCCTCTCCACCCTCACCGGCCTGTCCACAGGGTCGAGGATAGTGAGGCCATGCCAAGTCGTGCGCGACGCAAGCACGGGCAGGGGCGCGTCTACCCGAAGGACTAGCCCGTCCATGCTCCTGCAACATGGGTTAGTATTGGCGTTGACTATAGATGTGTTAGACCAGCCACTCTCGAAGTCAGGTGGATCCAACCTGTAAGTCCTGGCTTCTTTTAGATAAGATAGATAAGATAAGATATAATTTTTTTGTCTCACAAATACAATGATAGTACTAAAGACAACGTCATAGGTACAAAATAGGAATACAGTCGTCACAATGAATATTGTCGTGTCAGTACCAAAAACTAAATCCTCATTCCCCAATAAAATCAGAAGTGCTATAAAAATTCTCCAGGAAGTACCTTTTAACCTTCCTTAATTCTAATTTAACACTCAGGTCTTCCAAATCTATAACATTTTTCAGTTTATTCCAAATTTTAGAGCCATTGTAGTACAAATTGTTTTCGAATAGTTTAGACCGATGAGAAGGCAAAATAATTGAAGTTTGGTTCCTCGTGTTACAACTGTGTACGTCACAAAAAGTTGGTAACACATTGCCATATTTTAAAATAAAGGAAACACATTCATACATATAAAGGCTGGGGAAAGGTAAAATCTGAAGTTTGCGGAACAGTGGTCGGCAAGAGATTACTTTCCCGTTTTCATCAAATTCTTTGCCGTTAATAATTCTTAGAGCTTTTTTTTTACTAACAAAAATATCGTGCCAATGCTGCTTTTAGCTGCTCGAAACACAGTGCTGCTTCCCAATACTCCATGGTTCCCAGTACTGTCTCCATGGTTCCCAGTACTGTCTCCATGGTTCCCAGTACTGTCTCCATGCTTCCCAGTACTGTCTCCATGGTTCAGTGTCTAAGCGCTAATTGTTTTGCCCCAAAGTTGTGTCTCTGAGTAGTTGGACTGCTAGTTTTGTTGAGTTTGAATGGACGAAAGCAGAGACGTGAGATGCCACTTAAACTACTGTGAGAAAATAGATAAACTTGAACCCGGTAAAATCCTTGTTATCGCGATAGTTCCTTAAGGTGTTTGACCTTGCGGGTTTTTCTCACACCCTGGTAATCGGTTTTGTTCGCTCAGCCTTGAGTACAAATGGTGATTTAGCCAGGTAAACCGGCCTGTTTTTGTTCAGGTACGACTGGATATCTGCTGAAGACCAAAAAATCATGGCCATTATGGCCATGCGGAGGGAGGCACAGATGGAACAAGAAGATATGCTATTGTCAGCGAGAAACCTGTGGGAAAAGGATCGCATTTTATATAACCAGGTATGAAAATGAAGAGTAGTGAAAGTACCAGCTTATCAGGTCAAAACGTTTCTTTCTTGAGTCTTTGGGAAATACTACAGTGAATCTTGTGCAATCCATGGAAGCTCAGTACCATCAACCGAATAATTTTATCGGGCGAGGTAAAACGGTTGGCCGCCAGTGTTGCCCAGCTGAAAAGTCTTTTTCAGCTTTCCAACTCCAAGTGTAGCCTTTGGATTTATAATTTTCGGAGTTCTGCAGGACCTGCTCTCGTCCACCGCGCGTTTACTGCCCCCAGTTTACCTTTGATTTCACAATTTCAAAAAGGTGCATGCCCCCCCCCCCTTCCCCAAGTCTGCATACCAGATTTGACCAAAACGGTAATAGTTCGGGATGGACATGTGGCAAACAGTTTCCTAATAGCCTGAGTTCCTGAAAGTTAGTCGAATATCTGCTGAATCAGTACTTAAGGTTGACTACACGTACTTGATTCGCAATGCTACGTACTTCAAGCCCTACTCCGAAATTACAGGGCGAGTGAAAAGTGTTTATAGGGGGATGTAAACCTGAGACTCTTTGTCGTGAGGTAGTGTTGTATTTTTGCATGAAATGGAATAATAAGCCCACAGGAGCGATTTTGAACAGTCAACTACCAGTCCACATGTTTTTTTGACAGGTCGCGAAAACACAACACTACCGCACGCGGAATATTTTTTGTAACGTTTCGGACTAAAAAATTTATGATTTTATCGTCACATTTAGTAGAAAAGCTTGATAAATGTATGTAATATTTACCGTCGCCATGTTCATTTTGACAATTTTTATTTCACTTACGGAAGTGGGTAATTTCAACAGCATTTCTCTACTTTTTCTCCTGTAAAAGCTAAATATAGTGTCCTGCTTTCACTTGTTCGTTTCGCGTTGAAATAGCACACTATGTTTAGCTTTTAGTGTAAACACAACCAATACGATATTGCAATTACCAGTCTCCGGCAGTACTAATATGTAAACAGTAGTTTTGTCGAATATTTACTTTCGCACAGTGGTTTTGGTGGAGTTCGTCGAGAATGTATATACAGCCTTAAGCATTACCGCTTGCTTTACCAGATGGTGAACGAGAAGCGAAAGCAGTGGAACGAGTACTTACAGGAGCGACGCCGAGCGGAGAAGATGGAGCTGGAACTGCGGAAGGAGAGCGCCGAGGTTTCCCTGCAGCGCCGCCTGGCAGAGCTAGAGCACCAGATTAATGAGAGGCATTCCCGTTGTGAACAACGTCATAGCCAGATCGTCATGCAGAAAGTAAGGTCCTAAAGTAGTAACCAATAGGAACGGCACCGGAAAACTTGTCTTTTTAACATCAGAAACTACAAACAAAGTTAGGTGCCTTATTTCTAATTTTAAAATAAAACACGGAATTTGTAGTCTAGGTGTAGATCGGTAGTTCAAAATTTTTGCCTCGTGAACCCCATTGTGGTGAAAAATTTTCCCGCTGTGAACTACGCCTGCAAAAACCGTGATTATGTAATTTCAAAGTGGGTGTACACGTATTTACTTCAGCAGCGATAGTCGGGGCGTGTAACATTTCAGACCGACTTGAGACTATTTAGTTCTTTTGTTATTATTTCTTCTCTTTTGAATCTTTTGATTAAAAATCTGAAGTATTAGTCAGTTTCAAATCAGAAAAGTATCAAACTGTTTCTTAGGAAATTCTTGCACAAGTCGCTTCTAAACAGGTTTTTCAGTGAACAAAAATGATTTTTAGAGGCTCCCTCGCGGGGATGTGGACGCAGACACGTTAAACCACCGGCTGCGTCGTGAGCAGCAACAGCAGGAAGAGCTGCTGCGGTCAGCGATGCACGTCAACGCTGTTGAGGCCAAGGAACGCCGCGTCCAGGACAACCTCAACGCCATCTTATGTTACCGCGATCGCACACTCAAAGAACGCAGGTGAGGTAATTAAAATCCTCAGTCATACCATTGCCTGCCCTGAGTCCATCTCACTGTTGGATGAGAGTAACGACAACAGCTGTTCTAAAAAAACACAGGGTTTCCAAAATTATTTCTTGTTCAGAACAGGAAGTAAACTTGAGAAGAAAGGGTCACAATGATTTAGTATAGTTTGGCAACTATTATTCATATTTCTTTAGTATAGCCACCCGTGAATATGACTGAACTGACTCTTACCCAAAAGAGAGGTGAGAGGTGTACCATAAGTGACATTCAACATTTCGGAAAAGTTCTTGGATGCACTAGAAATCAAAATAAACTCTTCTGCGCCACAGCCCGAGAAGTCTGGACTACTATAAAATCCTAGCATAATCATTTGGTAAATTACTCATTGGTAGATAGAGTTTTCCTTTGAGTTTTGAGGTTTCCGCTGTTTTGACTTTGTGAACTTGGAAAAGGAAGGAATTTAAAAAAACGCTGAGAAATTAGGTTGTCCCCTGTTTCACTTAGGGAAACAAGTACAAATAATTTTTTTTTTAATCTGATCCAGCACAGGGTTATGACCATCACCTCTTGATAGTTTGTATCGCTATTGTGTTATTTATTCTCAACCTGTGACTGTTTTTAGTGAGCCTAAATCCTTGTTTTAGATCAAAGCGTGAAAAAAGGATGGCTGCCGCCCAACAGCTCCGTGAGGCGTTGAACATTCAGTTTGACGACTGGCGTGAGGAGAATCAGCGGCTGACGATGAGCAAACTCTGCTTGAGTGAGCAGCGAGCCGCCAAACTCATCGACTGGCGTCGCAAGATCACTCACGACAACAATCAGATCAAGATGGTTCATCACTTGTACGCCATGGCACAGTGAGTAAAAGAGTCTGACTGGTGAGGGAGACCTCAGTGATTAAGGGTGGATAGTATACTATTGTGTCTCCTATCCAATAGAGTTATCTCATCGTATGTTTAGCTTAACAATTGCTATCGCAAGGCACTTGTCATAAGGTTAACATGCGATAAGATAACCAGTTCGATAGGAAACACGGTACACTATAGTATACTTAAAGAAGTGGTGAAATCCAGCCTCAGAGTAGGTTAATTACTCGATTGTTCAATCAAAACCAGTTTCTGATATTGAAAAGACATTACATTTCTATTCTGAACAAAGAAGTTTTGACATTTTTATTAGGTATCTGTCGTTAAGGCACAAATGTAATAAATAAACAAGTGTTGACGTGACTCTGCTGTAGATGTACTTATATGCAGTAAAAGTGAAAATAAAAAATACTCTGGTGCCGTTTGGTGAGTTTTTTTTTATTGTGGGCCTGATACAATTTTGAATTTTTAGACTAGACGAAGAGGAACGGGCCAAGGAGCTGCGGGCGCGGCAGGAGTTGCTCAAGAAGGAAATGAAGATCCGCACTGCTTTGGACCGGAAGGAGCAGGCCGTGCTGAGGTCGCGCATGAAGGCCCTGACTACAGCCTCCCTGCGCCAGAAAATCAAGGCTTCTTACCAACTCAAGTAAGGCTTTCATTTTTCCCATATTAAGTATTTCAGTCTAGTCTAGTCGCGCCGCGATTGTTGATGGCATATAGCAGGATAGGGAACGAGCTGCGTCACCCCGTCCAAGCTCTTTTATTCCATGCAGACGGCGCGGCTAGATGGACGGCCTCCATGCCATAGGGAAATCATTACATTGTGTTTTCAAAGCGGCAAGCAGTGGTGGTTTTGCTGCTTCTGGGGTGGCTGCTGGTTTGTTGCTTATTTTGGTTTTGGATAGGGACACCGCATAATATTTTGAACTTGCCACAGCGATTCCAAAAAGATGAAGATTTTACCTACTGACGTTTCTTAAAACATTCAAGAATTGCGGAGATGGGGGACCAAAAGAATTACTTTCGAAAAACATTGTTTTGTATTATATAAAATATAATTTTAAGACAAGACGTAGGTATCTCTACATATCTACTTACAAAGTTGTTTCATTATCTATCACAGATAATGTGATACGGTATGTGAATATTTGCCACGTGGTATAGGACACTCCTTATACTCAGTGCGGCTTTCTGTGGTTCGAATCCCGGGAGGAGTCCCACTTTTTTCTCCACGAGGGACGCAGAAACCCTCAAAATATTTTTTGATTATAAACTCAGGTGAGCGGATGCCTATTTTGAACACTCAGTCAAATTACGGTCAGCTGATACGTTCATGGGTGAGAAATGTCTGGGTAAAGAAGAACCTTGTAGGTTTCATTATGACTCCAAAGCAGGAACTAATTGGATCATGTATACACGTCGTATCCTGTTTGAACTTGTGCGCTAGCTTCTGGTTCCCCTTTCTCCTCTTTGGTGACGTTGTAGCCGATCTCATGGTATCGCACTGGGTACGTCAGCTGGTTGCCCTTGTCCCACGTATACAACTCCTGTAAAAAATATCCAGTTATGCAGGGGAAAACGTACCCTTCGTTTTGCAGTGGTAAGACTAATGGCTTGGGAGTCCATGAAAGTTACAATAACACCATTGTGTCGCGTATGTGCATGAAATTGGGTGAGCAACTGTTCCTTGTCAGGTGGAAAAGATGAATTCATTTTTTTTTTTCCAGGGGGTGAGTGCCCTGCAGAGCCGAACACCGCAACTAAGTGAAAGCCAAGGAGAACTTGGCTGAAACCACACAAGCATATTTACATCATGCGATGCGTCCTGGAATGCAGAGGCTGGAATGCAGGGGCTGGAATGCAGAGGCTGAAATGCAGGGGCTGGAATGCAGAGGCTGGAATGCAGAGGCTGGAATGCAGAGGCTGGAATGCAGGGGCTGGAATGCAGAGGCTGGAATGCAGAGGCTGGAATGCAGAGGCTGGAATGCAGAGGCTGGAATGCAGGGGCTGGAATGCAGGGGCTGGAATGCAGAGGCTGGAATGCAGGGGCGGCTGGAATGGCGGGCTTGCAGTGCTAACTCGGGGATGGCCATCCCTCCCCACTGATACCTCAGATAGACCACGGCTCACGGCACGGCACTGGAAGGTGAGCCAATACGGTGTACCACTTTGGCCCACGAGAGCACCCTTCGCCAGTACTGCTGTCTGTACGATGGACTCTACCGCCCCACCCCATACACGATCCGAGTGGGCCATCTATTGTAGTACCAGCTGGGCTGCCACCATAATGACGATGGCTTATACTGGCTGAGGATGGCCCATAGTTTACGGATACGCCGGGGGATGACAATCGCCAGAATAGCCACCCAGGACACATCGTTTGTGGCCCATATGCGGATTACATTGTGCTTGTTTTGTCTGAGAGACACTTCATCCATTTGTAAGTACTAAGGGTCCAGTTACACGTCCATATTTTGGGTTAGAAAGGTTGTCAGTGACAACGGTATCGAGGAAAATGTCATAAACGTGCATGTACGCTCTTTATATTTTAACTGGTCACAGGTGTATTGTATCGAGGAAAACGTTAAAGTGTTATTTGATGATTCTCAGAAAAATTTAGCGATCAGAGAAGATGATGATACGGACGTGCAATTGGACGATGGGTACCTCGTGAATCTGTACCTAACTGCTAAGCACTCACCTTCGTTCTGTGGTTATATGTGACCATTGTAGTTCTTCTAAAAGGATTTGTGAAAACCAAGTTGACATCGAGTGGATAGTTTTTGTACAGGTCGAGCGCAAATCTGAAAGAGAATGACACGAGTTAAAAATCTCTGCGATCCGTGCGCTGGATTTCATGTGGAAAATGTATTATTTTAAGGTGAACTAACTTGGAGTAGCTAGGAGGTAGGGTGCAATTCTCCAAAGTAATTTAGATGAGTGTTTTTTTATAGTGAAAGTGTACAACATCTGGACTAAATGTCAGTATTCGAAAAATTGTAGAGACCGAAAATATTTTTGACGTGTCACGCCTATTATCAGTTTTGAGAGTCTGGAGACTGTAGAAACGCCCTGCCACCTTAGGACAACCGATTCTTATGGTGGCCACATGTCATGCGTTTTGGACGGCCGTTCTAGCGAGTTGCCATACCAGACGTATCGTTAGTGAGAAGGGAGAGTACCCGCCACCCCAGCCCCTCTACTCTAGAACGCAATCATATGTGGCCAGCTTTACCTGATTTTGGTGTTTCTGTCAGTGACACTGTCAACCGCGTAGAGGACGCCACAGGCGACGAACATCTCCCCCACCTTGTGGTGATTGATGCTGATGTCCCACATGTATTGCCGTTGCATGGTGGCTGGGTCCACTTTCATAACTATCGTGTTATTGCTGCTTGATAGCCCGTAGATTACCCACAAGCCTGCGAACAACGAAATCAATTTTATTTTTTATCCGAGAGGCATGAAGGCTGAAGTCAACAAGTACCGCAGACTCCATGGATGGCTTGGTTCAAATTTCAAAATATGTTCGATACGTTTTGTAGTAGGTACAATACAATAACATTCGAAGTACATTTCTTTATATCATTATGAGCCAACGTTACCGAACTGCGCCTTGCCAGCGTCATAGCTAGGTACTTATTCCTAAAGCTGGAGTGATAGCAACAGTAAACCAAATACTGATTTACTTGGCAGCTGAATTTCCTGTTCCTGAGCGGTGTCATTTATCGATAGCGATCCACGGAATATAATTACTGTTCACTTCGTCGTAAACTTGTGTTTCACATTTTAAAATCCCAAACACTTAGGTACGGGAAATCTGACTTTAAAAATATTTTGCACAATGACAGAAAAAACTCAGTAATAAGTAGTCTGCTCCTTATCCTGACTGGGACCTTTTTCGACTGGCTTTTTTTTTGCACGTTCACTGTGCCCCGGCGGCGTTACAGAATTGCATACATCCACTCAATTCTAAGATACAAAATACTTCTCTAGGTAGGAGTAAGGTAGAAAATTAAGCCGAAAAATTCAAAAGGAAGTATAAAGGACTCCACCGACCTCGCCACACCGCGGGAAAGCGAGATAGCGCCTAGCGGTCTACGGACTATAAAATGTTTCTATGCTCACCGTTGTCATCGACGGAGAAGTCCAGATAGTTATACTCGGTGGTGTATAAGTAGAAGGCGCCGCTGACGACAGCACTGGGGACATCCAACGTGACAGAGTTGCCGCTGCTCAGCTCCAGCTTCACAATGCGCGGCTTGTCCCTCTCATGGTAATAGAAAGACCCGTTGTAGACCACGTGACTGTTGCCCTAAAACACCAATAATTTAAGGGGGCATTCAAGGAGGAGCATCTTTCGACAGTCCACCTCCATTAGAGGTTGGCACCTGCTATAGGCCAGGCCAGACAATAAGACAGAATAATTCTGTTAACTCTCGAGCCTAGGAAAAACCACACTGTAATAATTCGGACTAATGGGAGAGTGGTAATGGCAGAGCACTAAATAGGTACCTAGTGAACCTATAAGTTCGAGTTCTGATATGACCAGACATTTCTCTGTTGGTCAACCTGCACAGCTCGGATCGGTACCTGACCTTCACCAGCTGTGGATGTGGGGTGAGGAAAGGTGGGACATTATCCCGTGTCTGTGACAGTAGCGCGAATGAGTTTCTTCTTAATAAAAAAGTCATACTGCGAGATAAGCGTCCCCCTATTCCTCCATTACTGAAGCTAGCATATCAGAGTGGAGACATTTTTACTTCGCAACTCAGCCCCAACATGTCATTAAAGTTCATTCGAAATTCATACCCGCATTGGGTGCTGGAGGATGTATTTCCGGGTGTAAATATTGTTCCTGTAGTAGGTTTTGTTTGCAAACTCAAAGAGCGTGAAGTTGTCGATCTCCTTGGTCGTCCAGTACATTTCTGAGGCGGCCTCTGTCTTTGGCAAAGGGTCCCGCATCCACGATCCATACGCCTCGTCTGAGAATTTGTGGTACACCGGTTTTCCCACGGCATACAACACGCAGTCTGAAATAAAAATTAATTAATTAATCATGCAAGCTCAGCACTGAGTTCAGTCAATGTCACCCTTTTAAAACCTTTTTTAAACGTACAAGACCTGGCCTGGCGCCGGTGGGGAATTTGGTCTGGCATACTGAAAAACCACGCATAGGCTTTCATACCTAATGTTCGGTTAGGCAGTCCTGGGAAAGTTTCGTTTCCAAAAGGCTTGATTTCTAGCTTTCCGACCAGATCGGCGAGTGATATGATCCCCTCGCGGCACTTGTCGCGCGTCTCGCGAGGATCTGCGCACTCAGGGCAGGATGGCTGAGGGGGGCAGATGTCGTCCAGATCCACCAAAGCAGGGGGATGGTCCCCGTAAATAGCAACTCCTTGCCCTCCAAGGTGCAGGGGCGGTGGGGTGGCCAACCTTGGGTCCACTTCTGCAAGAACAATAGGAAAAGTTGGCAGTTATTGTAGTTGCTGCATTACTTATAAGTATAGCCAGAAATTATTATTTTTTAAATGTTTTACCATGTGGCTGAGGGTAGACGGGAAGGGAAAATATTGATGTACGCTGACGATACAGTGCTGGCCTGTGCTGGTCTCGAAGAGCGAATAAGTGTGTAAAGGGGAGAGAGATGGAATAGACTATAATAGAGTAGAGGAATATTGTGTAAGGTGGGACCAAAGGTTGAAAGTAAGCAAAGCGAACCTTTCATGATATTGAGAGTAGGAGTCAAGAGGGGACGGACAAAGAAATTTTGGGATGGAGAGGAAAAGTTAGAAATACAAATTTAGTAGGTACCTAGGTACTTAGTTTGAAGAGGGATTGTTGTGGGTGCTGACGGCCTCGCTATGAATATCATTACAGTGATGAATAAAAAGAATGAATGGATAAATTTATATGCTCATATTTTTACAAGAGCACAGGTAACAAATCATAATTGCTCATTACTACTACAATAGGTACAGCACACAATGTTAATTAGTACCTACACACTAAACCTAAACCTTGTCAAGTAGGTACCTAAAATAATTGGTAAAAAAATAGAAAGAATTATAAACAACTAAAATTATAAACCTACGATATGGTCGAAAAAAACTTCACTGTATCTTTTGTATTACATAAGGTGAACTCACCCCTATAAAAAATGGGAGGAGTGATTTGGAACTCACAGAAACACATGAACACATGCCTGAGAAAGCCTCCCCGTGTATTTTGATGCCCCACATCAAGGGAAATTCCATTAAGGCCGTAGGTACCTAGGAAAGTATTTGGGGGGGGGGGGGGGGGGGGTTAGGTACCTAGGTAGCATGAAACTATATTTTCTCCTTCAAAACTTAATCCTTGCTTAGCCGTGTAGTTTTCGGGGGGTTTGAACCCCCTAACTCCCCCCACTGGGTACGGCCTTGAATCCCATAGAGGTCAGGTATTACCAGACGAAATATGGGTAGGTATTACCTATCACAAAATAGGAGAAAATATTTTTCGCAACACTCCCCCGAAAAAGATCGGTGCCACTGGCAAATAGGTACAACAATAAACCTAAGGTACATGTACATACCTTAAGAAAGTACACCAGTGCACATAAAAGGCATCACACGACAGGTAACAGACACAGGAAGTCGCGGACAAGAGCGGCGCGCATAGCGAACCGGCGCGCGCGAGGGCAACAGTGCGACTGACTCGCGGCTAGGGGTGAGAAGGCCTTGCCGCCTTGAGCCGCAAGGGACAGACTACGCAGCTGCTCTCTGCCAGTGCTACATTTTCAATCCCTGAACATCAGTGCGTCGTCTGACGCCCTTACACTGTTAACTTACTATCTTCTCTTGTGACCTATAAGTAATCTATAATAAGAGTAACTCTGTTGTTTAAAGGAGATGGGACCAGGGGCGTCATTTGACGGGGCAATCCCCCCTCCCCCCTAAGGGGGCAAAAGTTGTGAATACCCTCAAGACACTTAGTAAGCTCCCAGATGTATTTACAGAAGTGATTCGAATTTTTCGCAATTAAAATAAATAAAAAACTATTGGTTGTGATAGAATGAGTGTGGCAGTCGAAATTCCGTACCCACCCTAGTGAAAAAAAAATAAAGGGTCCGACAATGGTCGCACTTGACTTTCTCACAATTTTTATCGACAATTTTGATATTTTTTACGTGAATTATTTTTTTTTGGCCAGAATTTTAACTTTTTCTGAAAAATGTTTTGCCACATACTGGACAATAATTTTAGGCACCTGCATACCGAATTCCAAACATATCCGTCAAACAGTGAAGTGTCGTTCGACGCGCAAAGTACAATAGATATATTTCCTATTTTGCATGTCAAGGACTTAATTTTCAAGTAATTGAAAATCTAAATGATTGCAAAAGACCTAAAAGCATGTATTCAAAAAAACTTTTGCAAATTTTCAAGGTTATAACTTGATATACATAGCCTCCAGCCCTTCCTAACTGTCAAAAAACACGATTTTTTGCCTTTTTTTTACCATAGCAGGCGCAATTTTTGAGTTATCAAAATTTATCAAAAAACGGGTCCAGATATTTACATTAGGTACCTACATACCAAATTTGAGCAAAATCGGATGAACGGTGTGACGTCCAGTCGCGCGACAGAGTGACGGACGTACGTACGTAGGTACGTACGTCGGACTCGGGGGATTACCAGGATCATGGATCATGGGAAACCCAAAATCTCAAAATCGAAATTTTGCACGAAGACATAACTTTCTCAGCCCATGTATTACATACGGGCGAGAAAGTAAAAATAGATGGGGATGTGCGAGTAAAGAAGTTTCTGGATGCTATTGTACCTTGAGGGTTCTGGGAAGGGAGCGAGAAGAAGGGAATGCGGATATGAAAACGTAAATGTATTAAATTCTCCACTCCTGGAGGAGTCTGAGATTGCCAACCACTCTGGCGATGTATTTGTTATAACCATTTCACTACTGCATTAGCAAATACCGTTTCCTTCACAACTTATTTTCTGCGTTGAAGGTATTATTTATATTAATTTCGTAGTAATATTGAAAAGAAAACAGATCCTGCGAAAGAAGAGTCGAAATGAGGAGAGGCCTCAGGGGAGACTACAGCGAATACTTTTTAAAACCCCAAAACCCAGGCTAAATCTGGGGAGGAAAAAAGGCTGCGGTTAGCTCCAGTCGAGGTTACGCCACTCCAATAAGTCTGATTAAAAGCAACTGACGCCTACTTTCCCCACCTCCCCCTACTCTTCCTTTGGGGACAGTTTCTTCCCAGTTGTTGGCTGTTTCCTTTAAATTATTTTCAAATCTCGGAAGTCTCAAGGGTCAGCTTAAGAATAAACAAGTTAAAATATTTAATTTTTGGTTTCATAAGTTAAGGTTTGATAAGAGGGTAGTGTGGTTTTCCAGTCTCGGTGATGTTCGTTCTCAGTTAGAGGTGGGAAAACAAAATGGTTTCGGTGAGCGTTTTCTGAGAGAACTGGGATATTTAATTGTTCTGCAAGTTAGCCAAGTTGCGATTTTACGACCGAAAAATTCTTTATCGAAAAAAATCACAACGGTTACCTCCGAGGTTACCTCAGAGCATAACAGAATTTGTTGACAAACGATGACTTTTTATATCAAATTGAGAATTTCCCAAAAATAGTCTCATTTTAGTTTCAACGAGGAAAGTGCTGAATAGGGATTTGTACAGGTTCCTTTGAATTCCACATTTATAAATAATTTATAAGAATTCTGTACCTACAAACGTGTTTTGAGGTGAGAAATGTCGGATCTTACACCAAGAAATTAATTTTCTGTCAGAAGTGAAAGGAAATAAAGGTAGAAGGTAGGTATGTTGTCGAGCTCAGCTTACTATCAAGGAAAATGTGATTAACCGGAGCATATCTCAGGCCTGTCTCCCCCACCCACACTTGCCGCTAGTGCTTCGTCTAGGTGTCAGCTTACACTCCCGCTAACTTCCGACATCAACGCCTTTCTCTACTTTCCCATCAGTGCCAGTGAAACCTTTATCTTTTCATTGAAGCCCCAAACTTGTTTCTAATGTTTTATCGTACACACCAAGGGGATACCCACTCCAGGAATCACTTTGGGAATCTCAGGCAATCATTGGAAGTCTTTATATGAAATCTCAGGGAATCTTGGAAATTTCTGGAGTAGTTCACCCTTCGGGGCGCATCTTTCCACAAATCTCGTTGAGAATCTCAGGAAATCTTTGGAAATCTTCATGCAATCTCAGATAATCTCTGGAGTGATTACCCCCTCGGTACACACCGAGTTCCAGATTCATGAGGGACACGAAATTTAACTGGGGATGACAGAACGAAGGAAGAACCTGGCAAATATTAGGATCAAAGAGAAACCGCTCCGGCAGAGCCACGCAACGTCCAGTTTTGATAAAAAATTGCTAGGTTAGGTAACTCGGCAAGTCCCGTATTATTATAAAATGAAAATGGATTCTGAGCACCTTGGAATTTCTATACATGCAGGATTATTAAAATATTTGCTGGAGAATGCACTGGTATAGATGGTATAGATCTCATTCAGACTCCAGGCATGTGCCGAGTTTGAACGGCAATAAGGAGCTGCTGTTGGTTCTCAAACTTGGATATATTTTTTAATTTCCTCTCAAACGTGATATAGGTGCTTTTTTTACAAAATAACTTGACCGTAATATGCGCACATTCACTACGCTCCAGTTCTATTGTTTCGTTGTGTTTTGTTCCAAATTATCTTTCTGGAGATGAATTTTGTTAAATACAGTTTCACATGAAATTCAACCGTTAAACCGGTAGAACTAGATTTCGAGGGACAAGCCCAAATATATGACAAAAAGTACGCTCTTCAGTCTAAAAGTCAAAGGACAAAAAAAGTCTTCTTTCTGTACATATTTTAACAGGCCCTCCCATACTAGCAGAAGACTGGAGTTCCCCAAATGGAGACTTACCGTATACAGTGAAAATGCCCTTCGTGATGCCAACTTCGTTCTTGGCGATGCAGTGATACAATCCGATATCGTTGGGCCCAATGTTGGTGATGTTAAGTTGCATGCTAGAGCGATACAACCCAGCTTCGGAATCATTGACGCGATACTTCCAACCGTGGTCCAATATTCGCCCATCTGAACGCTCCCAGTATCTGTCACAATCGCCCAAGACTGAATTAGTCCTTCTGCCTACCTGTAGGTAGGTATGTTAGAGGTAGGTAGGTAGGTAGGTAGTTAGAATATTACCCTCTTTTTTTTATCCTTGCTCAAAGTCATATCATACCCATATCATACATAACTATGTAATCTGGAATAATAAACGCTATTGTATTGTATCTGCTTATATTTACGTTGAAAAATGAAGCCCTTTAAACTGAATTTCTGAAACCCAGACATGTCATCTGTTAATAAAAGTTATCTCTCACCTGACTGGTTCCGGGTAGGCTTCGACATCACATTCCAGTGTTGCGGTGCTTCCATTAGAGGCACCCACGAGTTGCCTCGAGATCCGAATCAGCGGCGAAACTGAAACACAAAGGAAAATTTAATGGAAAGCGTTTTCAAAAGATAATTTTACTCACTAGATCTGAAGGTGTATAAACGACTCCCGCAGTTGTATCAAGAATAAGAATTATTGGGGAGCTCTCATGAAATAAGATATATAGTTTCAGAAATTCTGCTGCAGTCCAGGGGCAGCGTGAAGGGCCTCTTGATTGTTGATCTATTGGCAAGTTTTTTAAACAACTGGCATAGAGAAAATAATCTAACACAGTTCTGTGCCCTATGGCAGAGTGCTGGGGCAGCAGCTAAGTCATTCAAGAGGATTTCTGAGAACTGTAGGGCAGATTTCCAAGGTTTGGGTTAAGCTGGACCCATTTGACTCAAAGAAGCTAGACCAACTTCTAACATCCTTACTAACCAGTCAAAAGCAGCATGAAATTAAGACAAAAAAGCCGCTACGATAATTTACACTAATAATCATTTAGTGAACGCTGAATGTCTGCACAGTACTTTTCTTTTTACATCACGTGTATCCGGAGTTGAACTAACGGTACAGCGTCGTCTGCTACACACGTGCAAAATCCAATATGGCGGTTGCTAGAGCCATAGTATTGTAGCGTTGCCATATGAATTGTGTTTATTTATGTTTATTTTTCTGGATTTTTCGTGCATTTTTGGATTTTATTCTCATTTGGCAATATGGCGGAGTTTAATTTCAAGTTGAGTGATATTTTAAAAGTGTTCCCGTCAGAAAATAACCGTAGTTTCTGCGAAGGGGAAAAAATCATCGAAGCCAACCACATTGTCCTTTGTGGGGTTACAAAAAAAAAAACAAAGTGGAAGTGGAGGTTTTCGGGTTGTGTTTAAGATCGACACAAATAAAAAACATACCACATGAAATAAATATTTCTATAAAAAAACTTACTGACCAGAAAATGACTAAAGGCCACTGTAGCCGATTATACAATTAACAAAAACTATTACATTATTACCTATATACATTTGTCGCAAGTATCGAATCACATTTTATAGGTACTAACTTACGTTTCATTTACAAAGCGTTATTCCTTCCTACGTCCTCTCAAGTAAAGCCATAAATTATGGGGTAGGTAGTACCATTAGATAACTATAGGTGCCTTGGATTGAAGTTTCATTTAAATATTGGTGTGCGCTCTTAAAATTGTAAGTAACTCTTATCATCACGAACAACTAAGTGTCTGCCTACTTACCTACGTGAGTTTTATTGAAATATACACATACCTGGCAGAATATAATCCTCTCTTTCAAAATGCCGGCTGCAGACCGTCATTCCCATACCCACTGTTTTGCCTATTTTCAAAATATGCACCCACTTCTTCAGTAAAACTTGATTGCCATGAGGAAAATGATGTAAATGTACACCTTCCCCTCTTTTTTGAGAACACTGAGGCACAGAACAAATTCGTAAATGCTTTTTTTAAATTTTTTCATTGGATTTCTCCATGTTTGGCCGTTGTTGTTACCGTTCTACCGTTAGTTACATTTTCTGCCACTAGAGGCAGGTCAGTCGTATTCAACTCCCAATAGGAAGGTGGGAACCGTTTCTCTATAGAGATCTTCTTATGTTATGGTACTTACAGTGCACTTCCAGGGAGAAAGTAGAATTGGCAGCTGGGGGTATCCCATTATCAGCAATACACATGTAGAGCCCCATATGCGCTCGGTTGATTTTCGTGACGTTCATTGTATGCCCAGACACCGACATGGCTGGAAAGGGTAGGGGAGCGTTAGTCATGGAAAATATATTGTAAGCATTCAAGACATTATAGGGGTACAAACTGATACGTAAATTAGCCAAATCCATTAGTAATGTTTCTTAAAAATATTTCGTGTTCATTTTTTCATCATCTCTACCCCTTAATCTAGGGTTGTATGTCACAGGGTATCTCACCCTCTTAACTACAATTCTAAATATTGTATTTAGTGTAACCACCTTTCCAAGATCCCATTGGGATAGTCGATCCGTCGTATTTGCGCCATTCGACGATGGGCTTCGGGTTCCCTGACACAGCACAGCGCATTCTCACATTGTCTCCTTCCTTGACCACTATCGACGGCTGAGCTCGACCTAACTGGGACCCTGCAAGTTAATTTCAGACACATGGTTGTATAGAATCGTCTGAAAACGCCCTAGAAAGGATAGCTGCCCATCCGGAGTCTTTTTGCGTCATGTCTGTGGCCCGAACTACTCTCCCCTTCTCTTCAGTTTCCAGCGCTCACTGGAGAACTATGATGTCTGAAATTGATTTCCGAGCGTTTTGAAATTTGTTGCAGAACAGACTTAACGAGCAAATTTTCGGTAGGCTGACTTTTATTTGAGGATCCCTACCTATAATGGCCGTACGTACACACGGTATGCCTACCTAAATACGAATGGTAGATGGGTACCTGTTACAGAGAGAGATATGAGAGGTACCTGCTATAGAGGGAGGTATAAGCAAGTTTTCTGAGTAGCTTCCGTTGACTTTGACTTTCCACGTGTTGACCCCTGGAATGCCAGGGATACCATCGACACCAGCCTTGCCAGGTGGACCGCGCGGCCCGGCAATGCCTGAAACCAAACATTAGTCAGTGGCTTTTCCTCTTCTCGAGTGACCAGATCGCGCCAAATTTACACCAGCTTTCAATGACATTTCCCAGTTGACCTCTGATAATCCGGGCGCATCAATACGTAGAAAGAAAGTTCCTAAAACATGCCATTTGTGGATTGAGTGGAAACTGCTTCTGTGACCCGTAACAGCGACAGACGACAGACCAATTAAGACGTAACAGATTTCTATCTCCAGCGATATCGTGGTCTTGTCCAATTTGTGCTCTGAGTATCAGAGAAACAGTAAAAAGCCAAAGCCAGTCCAAAATATTGATTACCACCTATAACTTCCTCAGCAATCGACTCGAGCAATATCACCCGAAACTGCTGTAGGGTGACATCGTTCATCAGCTGTCGAGCCTACCTCTGGCTAAACATTAGAGGAACGCTATGTACATACCTCGAGATCCTTTTGGTCCCGGAGGTCCTGTAGGCCCCATAGTTCCAGGCATCCCTGAAACAACAAAAAGTCCCCATTTTTAAGCAGCAAGAGAGAGATGGCTCCACACCACTGGAACATTCCACCTATAGATGTGGTGTCTAATGCAAAATCGAGGGGGTAACCACTCCAGAGATTCCCTGAGATTCCATAAAGATTTCCAAAGATTCCCAACGATATTCATAGAAAGATGAACCCCAAAGGGGTAACCACTCCAAAAAATTCCAAGATTCCCTGAGATTTCATAAAGATTTCCAATGATTCCCAACGAGATTCTAAACGAGTGGGTAACCCCTCGTGCAAAATGCCACAGATACCACAGAAAACAGGCATTTCCAAACCTTATTTTCTTCCCTTAACACCCACTATTTATTAAGTTAAGTATTTGTTCTCTTTTTAACGCCTCGCTATTAGAGGTGGATAGTATTATCGGCAGTGCTTTTGTCTCTATGCATGTTTTGTTACCATGAGTATACCTACCACGTAGAGAGAAAAGAGAAAGTCTCTGGCAGATATAACAAATCTGGCGTGACGCTATATGAAAACTTAAGAATTGACGCATGACGTGATGTATACTTATAGATACTATTAATAGAAAAATAAATAGGTACTATAGGCTATAGGTATGTAGGTAATATACAAAAATACAGTTCTTTTAAGCAAATTTTATTCGGTAATAACATTTAGCTGGTCTGAATATTCCCATGTAGGACATAAAAAAATTATGCGGTAACATACCTAGACTGAAAAGTATTAACTTGTGTATTCCAGTAGCTATTCATGTAAAGTATTCCAGGCAGTTCAAAATACAGTTAAAAAAACCCAGGTAGGTATAATAAGTTTCACAATTGTAGTTACTTATTTTTATGTATTATAATAACATTAGGTATATATTTCTTTTAAACCAAAACAAAGATAGATTGACCACAAGAAATAATATTGATAGTCCCAAAATTGGAATGTTATTGGTAGACTACACGTACTTGGTTCGCAATGCTACGTACTTCAAGCCCTACTCCGAAGTTACAGGGCGAGTGAAAAGTGTTTATAGGGGGATGTAAACCTGAGACTCTTTGTCGTGAGGTAGTGTTGTATTTTTGTATGAAATGGAGTTATAAGCCCACAGGAGCGATTTTAAACAGTCAACTACCAGTCCACATGTTTTTTTGACAGATCGCGAAAACACAACACTACCTCACGCGGAATATTTTTTTGTAACGTTTCGGACTACAAAATGTATGATTTTATCGTCACATTTAGTAGAAAAGCTTGATAAATGTTTGTACTATTTACCATAGCCATGTTACATTTTGACAATTTTTATTTCACTTACGGAAGTGGGTAATTTCAACAGCATTTCTCTACTTTTTCTCCTGTAAAAGCTAAATATAGTGTCCTACTTTCACTCGTTCGTTTCGCGTTCAAATAGCACACTATGTTTCGCTTTTAGAGTAGACACAACCAATACGATATTGCAATTACCAGTCTCCGGCAGTACTAATATGTAAACATTAGTTTTGTCGAATATTTACTTTCGCACAGTGGTTTTGGTGGAGTTCGTCGAGAATGTATATACAGCCTTAAAATACGTGTATATTATTTATTGATTGATATTAAGTACATACCTACGTAAGCATAACTGATAACATTTTCTTAGGTACTTTACAAAAAAAGCTACAGGAAAACCAAACTGATTTTATAAGGAACTAAAAGTGGATGCATAAGTAGTTTCAGTTTCAGTTTTGTCTGAACGGTTCGAAATTATTTGTCATTGGGTAGACAGGTATGCGTGTCAGTTTAACTATTTTTTTGTCACAAAAACGTCAAAAAAAATGACTCTGTGTTCAGCCTTGGGTGTTGTTTATGTAAAACGACGAATGGATTTGCTTAAGTTGGAAAGGTGATGCGCTGAAGCTTAGTGAATTTCTCTTTGATGACTCATAATAGTCTGCAAGGACATTAGCATGTCATTCTTTTTCTTTTCAGCATCAATCATATCTTTTTCAGCTGCTTCCAAAATTTTTATACTCAGCGCTTTAACCACATCTAAAATCGCAAGTCTCACACCGTTTGCTTCTCCAAGAATAAATTCAAACAGACTTGATGTTTGCATGATCTCGTTTTGCTGTTGAATGGTGAGGCTTCCAGCAGTAGCGAACTGTTCGAGTCTCACGCTAACCTGCTGTGCCTGTTTAGTGAGGCTTGTAATGAGCCTGGTGACTGCAGTAAAAGCGTCGAGTTCAGCACGGTGGAGAGGGTGCCCTGAGGCCCGCACGTTTGCTATCAGCTTTCGGATGGTCGACCGAGCCTTCACGAACAACATATTGCTAGTTCTTAACTGACCTTGCAGCATTGTTTGCCAAATCATTTCGATCTGCTGGCTGAGAATCGTTGATGTTAGCTGTTGTGAGCTGCTGCTAGTAAGTAGCTCACTGTACAGTGAAATGGTTTCCTGACTCAGAACCGTTATCTGTCTGATTTCTTCAATACTTAATAGCGTTAACGAAGATGAAGCAGCTGAAGATGAAGACCGGAGTCCGGATCGATACATCTCCTGTAGAATATCCTGAGGAATTGGCATTTCAGGATACTGGTTGATTATTTCATTGAGTTGTTCTAAGATGACAATGGAGGGATTATTCAGGTACTGAATGATCAGCAGCTGACTCTGAGTGATAAATTGAGTTATCGGTTCAGATTCCATTTCGAAGGATAGTCCAGTAAATGCGCTACTCAGATATGTCAGAATGTCAAAGACTGTGGCTGATGAAACGTTACCAGTTGAATAGGCTTGTGACAATGCCTTGGCAGCACCGCGCACTTTTCCCAGTGCAACAGAAACTTTTCCGTCATTTTCGAGGTACCTCACTAACTCTGATTTGGAAACGAGGAACCTCCGACTAACAGCTGAGGAAACGAAGTTGCTGTTTTCATTAGCCTGGGTTGTGGCTTCCTCAAGAAGGTTGCCCATGGTAAGGACTACCTCCCTCAGTAACGACACAACAAGCCGGGATGATGCGACAGTGGAACCATTCATTTTATTTACTAAATCATTTACTATACTACTGGATTCATTGAAATCATTTTCCGCAAGACGAACAGGTTTCATTAATTCAACTATATCCTGAGGCAAAAACAAGGCTAGCATTGTCTGGGGGATTATCAAATCTGTAGAAGAGGCAACCACATTTTCACCAGAACCAGAAAAGGAGAGAAGAGTCGCAGCTTCATTGATATCGACAGTTGAAGTAACATAATCTCCAGATACTCCTAAGCCAGCTAGCAAGGATGTGAAAGTAAATTGCAATACAGATTGCGGAGAAACTGTGGCCAGATCTTGAAGTGTACTATACAATGACTCTATCGGCTCAATAGCGGCTTCCATACTCATCACCGATTTCACTATGTTTTGAATGTTTGAGAAGGAAAACTGACCTGCATTGTAAGCAGCAATAATTGCATTTGTGATCCCTCCAATTTTTCCGAGCAAAGGGACGTTATATTCGATATTTCCCCTATATGAAGTTTCTTGTTCATCACTGAACTGGTAGCCCCGATCTGATAATGAAGACCATAGGTCTTTGTTAGCCTGATATCGGTTAGCAGTCTCTTCCAATGATGCTACCAAAAATGGGATGATGTTGTTTAGAAGTTGTTGGATAGCTCGAGGAGATTTTTGAATAATATCATCAACCAAGATAGTTAAATTACGAAGCTGTTCTTTGTTTTGGCTAATGAGACTATCAGCGAAATTAATCGCCACTTGTCGTACATTCGACGTTAGAGCCTGAGTATTGGTCACTTCAGAATCAACTATTAGTAGGAGATCACTATACAAGGAATTGATAGGCGCTATTGAATCTAGTGAATCCTCGAAGAGTTCGTAGATTTGTCTAATGTTTCCAATAGAAACAATATTCAGACCGCCTGAGTTGTAGGCACGCACCAAGGCTTCTGCTACTCCATACATTTGCCCCAAGTCCATCATGGTTTTCCTTGAGTTTCCACTGAATGCGTTTAATTCCATGGGAGTAGTGGCCAATACGTTTCTGTTAGCACTCGCAAGAGAGGATGCTTCATTCCCAAGATACAATTCTTGAGACATGACGTTGTTAAGAAGCGCGTTAACAGCCAGAAGTGGCTTCATTCCAGACTGTACACTTTGAGTCAACATATCATCGATAAGAGCCTGTAGTTGTACGTTCCTCTCTCGGGCCATCAACACAATGCTATCCAAAGTATTTACCCAAGATGTCATGGTAATTCCCAAAATGTCATTTGCCTCAAGTTCAGATGTATTTCTCAACGGAGACAAACTATCATAAACGTTCGCCACAGATTCGGTGGCTTTCTCTTGTTGCATATAATTTTGTATGATGTTGTTAATTGGCGTTACGTCCAGATCTTCAGAGTTGTAGGCTCGGACTATTGCATCAGTCGCTCCAGCCGACTTGCCCAAGTCTATCAGAGCTTTTCTGGATGCTTCACCAAGTGTGTCCATGTCCAAAGAACGTGCAATGCCGTTACTAACAGTGGCAAGAAGATTTTTATTGCCAGTAATTAAGGTGGAAGCTTCACTGGTCCAACCCAGTTCTTGATTCACAATATCTTTAAGTGTTGAGTGAAGACCCAGGTACGAGTTAATACCAGCGTCTACAATACGAGACGTAACGTCTTCCACTAGTGTACGTAGTTGGTCATCTCTTTCCTGTGTGACTAATACGATTTCCGTAATGGATTTCGTGTAAGTCAAGTACAACTCAGTGAGATCAATCAAAGCGATGTCATTTACATTTATCATCGATTCATCAAGCTCAATTTTGTCAAAGATACTTTGAATGCTGGCTGTAACAGATTCTTTTTCAGGGTTATTTATTAATCCGAAAAGAGTCAGCTGGTTTAATACCGACTGAGGTAGTTGTGTATCAGGGTATATTTCGTAAAGGTATGAGAGAGTAGCCAAAATGTATGGTGATTCAGTGAGTGGGAAGTTCTGTAAAAGATAGTTAAAGAGAAGTAGTTCAGAGTCGGGAGTACCAACCACAAGATTTTGCTCCAACATTTGAGATATTAGGAATTCTGGAAGAGGCAACCAGTAAGTGGAAAAAAGTTTTCCGATTTCAGTTAAGGCTGAATCTGATTGTGATGAAGTGACAAGGGCAGTGAAGTAGTCACTCCAGTTGAAACTGGGCATTAATTTGGAAAGGTCAAACATTTGTTTGATTAATTCCGGTGAGACTTTAAGTTTCCCTTCATTAAGCCATTGTAAAAATGTGTCAACTGAGAAAAAGTTATTCACTAACTGGGATATCCTTTCCACTACAAATGGCTGGTGATCTGAAAGAGCCTGGCTAATCAGCTGACCAATCAATGTCATAACTTCCGAAATAATGCGACCTGGTAACTGATAATCAGGGACTTCATGGTACAGTTCAGTGATTTTGAAGAGTAAAACGTTAGTAGGTTGGCTCATGTAAAGTTCGGATAGTAATCTCAAAATATTGGCAGTGGAATCTAATTGCTGCTCCTTTATAGCGTCTGCTATTTCATCTGGAATAACAACATTGGAATGCAGAAAGGAGGAGACCACTATCTGTTCTAGCTGCTGTGTCGAAGGCGATTGAGAGTATTCAGCGAGCATATCAGAAAATGAACTTGAAAATGGGTAATTGCTTAATGAAGTTGAATATCCACTCAGATCGTTAATAAGACCGAAGACAAACAGCAGATCAATAACTTGGCTAGGAATAGTGACATTTTGGAATAATTCTGAATAATCTATAACTCCCTCTAGGGCAATAGTCGTGGGGGTTTGAATGACGTCTGTTAGTAATTTCTCATATACAGATTGTCCTTGTGGTGCTGTAATAAGATTTCTTTCGAGAAGGTAACTAATTACCACTTCCGGAATAGTATTCGCTTGCAAAAAGAATTGATCGAGTTTTGCTAAATCTTTCAGTGTATCAAGTTTAGGGGAGGTTACAATTTCTTGAGATAATGAATTAATGAGGGAAATAATACCAGACACGACAGGTTCAGGCAGAGTATAACCTTCAGTAACCTTGAAGTATTCGGCAATCTTTAGCAACAAAACCGTTGATGGCTCCTGCAGATACAAGTTGGACAATTCTTGAAGTATATTAATATTGGAGTCAAGTCCTTTTTGCCTTATAGCTAAAGTAATATCGTGAGGAACGAAGAAATTATCATTTAAGACTGAGTTAATAAGTATCTGTAGGAGTATCTCTTCTGATGGGGATTCGTAGTAGCTATTAATGAGTTCCTCAATAAAGGTTAACGGTTGATTGCTTGGTGATGACAAACGTTGACGAGCAGTCACACTGTTACCGTTTGCCAAACCAAATTTAGCGAGTGCCTGAGAAACAGAATTTGGCATTCTCACATCTGGATACATCTGCGCAATTTGGGTAACTTCTGTCATTAACTGAAGAGTTGGATGGAGAGATGCTTCACTAAGCAACTGCCGGTACATTACCTTTCCCTGCATAGGGGTAATCAGCTTATTCAAGATAAGATATTGCATTATGCTGTGGGGCATGGTAACATAATCGAAGAATTGAGCGAACTTGGCAATAGTGACATAAGTAGCGTGCATCGGACTGGACATGACCTCAGCAATTAACTGGTTTAACAAAGCAATGATGGCAGCTCGCACGGTGTCAGGCAATCGGAACTCAGGATAAAGGGATGTTAACTCGACAATCAAGATAAGAGTGCTGCGAGATGGTTTCCTGCCGTACAAGTCCACTAACCGCCGCATGATAGTCACACTCGTCCCAATCCTTTGCTGCTGCATTATCATCAATATATCATTGGGTATGTATGAGCCAGGGTATTCCACGTTGTACATATATATTCCCTCCAATATATCCTGGGACTGAAACTGGTAGTATGACTGGACCAACTGCTGTATAGATACAGCTGACGATGGTTGTCCTGATGAAAGTGGCACGGATGGGGAGGAAGATGCACCAGGCAATGCATCGGGACTACTAATGAAACCTGCGTTGTAAAGTAATGACAGAATAACTGCAGGAATTTCTACGTTTTGGTAATATGGTGCAATGGTGAATATAGCCTGAAGTAACGCAGAAGTAGGCCCTGCACTAGCTTGTGCTAATATGTTCCTATACAGCATTTCCCCGACAGTAACACTTACAAGATTATGAGTTATCATGTATACCACTATACTTGTCGGCATGTTGACCTGATCGAAGAAGCCATAGAACTTCGAAATCGTGACATAAGTATCTGGCGTCGGACTTGACATGACCTCAGCAATTAACTGTTTTAAGAAAGCAATGATGTCAGCTCGCAAGATATCAGGCAATGGGAAGTCAGAATAAAGGGATGCTAACTCTACAATCAAGATAAGAGTGCTGCGAGATGGCTTCCTGCCGTACAAAGCCACTAACTGCCGCAGAATAGTAATACTGGTGCCAATTCTCTGCTGCTGCATTGCCATCAATATATCATCGGGAATAAGTGAGTCGGGATATTCCACACTGTAGATATACATTTGCTCCAGTATCTGCGGGGACTGAAACTGGTAGTATGACTGGACCAACTGTTGGATAGAGGCAGATGACGATGCTTGTCCTGATGAAAAAGGCAAGGCTAGGGATGATGATACGTCAGGACTGCCATTCAAACCAGAGCGGGATAATAATGTCAAAATAACTGCAGGGACTTGAACTTCACGGTAAAATGGTGCAATAGTGTATATAGCCTGAAGTAACGCAGAAGTAGGTCTGACGGCAGCTTGTGCTAATAATTCCCTATAGAGCATTTCACCAACTGTAACGCTGAGAAGGTTATGAGTTATCATGTACACCACAATACTTGTCGGCATGTTGACCTGATCGAAGAAGCCATAGAACTTCGAAATCGTGACATAAGTAGCGTGCGTTGGACTGGACATGACCTCAGCAATTAACTGGTTTAACAAAGCAATGATGGCAGCTCGCACGGTGTCAGGCAATGGGAAGTCAGGATAAAGGGATGTTAACTCTACAATCAAGATAATAGTGCTGCGAGATGGCTTCCTGCCGTACAAGTCCACTAACCGCCGCATGATAGTTATACTCGTTCCAATCCTTTGCTGCTGCATTATCATCAATATATCATTGGGTATGTATGAGCCAGGGTATTCCACGTTGTACATATATATTTCCTCCAATATATCCTGGGACTGAAACTGGTAGTATGACAGGACCAACTGCTGTATAGATACAGCTGACGACGTTTGTCCTGATGAAAGTGGCACGGATGGGGAGGAAGATACACCAGGCAATGCATCGGGACTACTAATGAAACCTGCGTTGTAAAGTAATGACAGAATAACTGCAGGAATTTCTACGTTTCGGTAATATGGTGCAATGGTGAATATAGCCTGAAGTAACGCAGAAGTAGGCCCTGCACTAGCTTGTGCTAATATGTTCCTATACAGCATTTCTCCAACAGGAACACTTACAAGGTTGTGAGTTATCATGTACACCACTATACTTGTCGGCATTTCCACCTGGCCGTAGTAATTATCGAACTTTGCAATCGAGCCATAAATAGCTGGCGTTGGATTGGAAAGACCCTGTGATATAAGTTGTTTCAAGAGAGCTACGATGTCACGAGTAAGATTCCTAGGCAGAGGGTAATTTTGGAATGTACGAGTTAACTCGACAATCTTGGTTAGTACTTGGGAACTTGGTTGTCTCGGGTACAGATCGATCAGCTTTCGCAAGGTATCAATGCTGTTGTCAATGCCCTGCTGCGAAATTAACTGGATTATCTCAGTAGGGATATTAACACCTGGGTACACGATTGAGGAAATGTAGATTTGCTGCAGAGTGAGAGGCGAGTGTGACTGATAGTAAGACTCGACAAGGTCTACAACGGCATTCGCAGACGTTGGGAGGGATGACAATTGCCCCTGGTTGATGTTTTCATTTCTAGAAAATCCAAATTGTTCCAAAGCTGAAGCAACTGTAAAAGGGATTTTGACATCTGTGTATATTTGTGATATTTTGTATACTTCTTGAAGCAGCAATGGGGTTGCATTCATACTCGCTTCAGTCAATAACTGCTGGTATAGAACTTTTCCAGTGCTTGAGTCTATCAACTGGTTTTCAATGAGGTATTCAATTATGTTCGATGGTAACAGAACTTGGCTGAAGAAACGAGCAAACTTAGCTATGTAAGCAAAAATAACCGGTCGAGGGTTGGAAGTAGCTTCAGCGATCAGTTGCGTTAGTAAAGAGATGATGTCAGTTATGATAGTCGCATCTATGGGATAGTCAGGGTACAATTGAAGTAATTCAACAATTTTGAAAAGAAGGTTAGCAGATGGCTCGCTGGCGTATATGATGATAAGCTGCTGCAAGAACTGACGGCTCGAAGTTATTCCCTGCTGTTCTATATCCTGGGTTATCTTTAACGGTAAAGAAATTTCCTGGTGGAGAAGCGACAAAGCAGCGATGATCACAAGACGTTCTCTTGAAGAGGACACGAGATACTGATCGATCAGGGTTTGAAGCTGTGCAGAGGAGCCGCCGGGGAATCCTACGGCAGAGGTCTGCGCAGAGCCTGTTCCTTCCAATTGCCTGGTTATGTCGTTAATGAATGCCTGTTTGTTGACAACAAAGTTGTCTGGCATGCCTTGAAAGTAGCTAGATATAAGCTGATAGAATTGGTTGATTTGAAGGCCCTGACATGTGCTTGAACCATCGCTATATGGCTCTGAAGAGATCACCTAGAAAACAAATAGGAATGAATCATTCAAATGAATATTTTGAACAGTCACTTCAGCCCTCAAGTGAAAAACAATTTTTGCTGACTGATGTACCTAAACCTAGACGATCAGTGATTGTCCACGTTTTTCTTCTTTTCTGCTAGCAAATACGGTGAGAAAGTAAGTATTTTTTTCGTGAAACATTTCGAAATGTGATTTTACGTTCCCACATGATACTGGGGATCCCTTGTATCGAAAAAAGGGCATTCACCAATGTGACGTCTACACACATTGTAAGCCGATACTGGTGACATTTCTTATGGACCTAAGGCCTAGTATAATAAGATACTAAGACCCATACTGCGGTGCAAAGGGTAAGGAAATGCCTGAGGCGACGACCCATTAAGTGGCAGGGTGACCAAAACAACTCCACCCCTGTGTAGGCTGGTGGCGTTACCACCGGTTATTCCTATTACATTACGGTACACTTTAGTCACCCTGCCACTTGCTGGGTCGTCGCCTCAGGCATTTCCTTATCCCTTGCACCCTAGTATAGTATACTATAGTGTCTCCTAACGAGAGGATTTAACGAACGAAGTTATGTTATCGTACGTTTAGCTTATGACAAGAGAAACAAGTGCAAGCTCAAGGCACTTGTCGTAAGCTAAACATACGATAACATAAATCCTATCGTTAAATCTGTTCGTTAGGAGACACTGTAGTATACTATAAGAAAGAGGTAAAATCCAGCCTAAGGTTTAAAATCACGAATCACGGAAATATTGAAAGAGAAAAAAACTTAACTTAACGAAACTACAGTTCTATGGCTGAATTTCACCACCTCACGATAGTGCCTTTTAACATTCGAATAGCTATCCATTCGAAAAAGCAGACATCCTCTCGTTAGGTTTTGTTTTGTCAATAGAATTCGCCTGCTTTGTTTACGTCAAATTTATTTCAACAATTTCAACCTAAAAGTGGAAATAAACGTGAAAAACCCCTTTTTTTCGGAGAAAGAAGTTAAAAATGTTGATTAGACTACATTAGACTACACCAAATGAGTCGCAGGTATGAGAATTATCGTTTTCGCTAACGCACGGAAAATCCACTCGAAAGCTAACGAAACGGTAACGGTGCATGGTGAAAGCCGTTAACATTTTTTACCGATACGATAGCGCTATCGTGTACACGATAGTCTTCACGTTAAAGTGGTGAAATCCAGCCTTAATCATTTACGACCTACCTATAGGTGGAGTGGCTATTTCGGGATTTTTAATAACTGAACAGGTCCCATACAATAAGGGTAGGTACCTACGTCCCACCATACTCGGTTAACAGTTGAATTCCAAGTATAGTCAACGGCCGAAAAGGAGACCAAAATGGCAGATGGCAGCGGAGGGGTGGGTACCCGCTCTACGTGGCACCAGTACCTATGAGGCTGAGCTGCCACCCACACTATTGGCTATGTCACACGATATACAGGCAAAATCTATTTATAGCCGATGCTTAGCTTAGCCTAGTGTGGCTCGCAGCTCAGCCTCATAGGTACTGGTGCCACGTAGAGGGGTACCCACCCCTCCGCTCCCATCTGCCATTTTGGTCTTCTTTTCGGGAGCCAACTATAACTCATTTTTTTAAGGGGATAAGCATTGTCAGCTCAAAATTTAAGAAATTCTTTATTGACAGTTACTGATTCATGTTTGACCAGAAACTTTTCATCACAAAAATGTCAGAAATCGCGTTGATGGCACTAAACGGCCTAATCGAAAAACTTCAAAAAACCCCTAAAAAAGTTCCGTTAGTTACCTACTTACCAATACCATTTGACCATTGGGCATGTCTACCTATTTCGCTCATTTGGCGTGCGACCATTATCGGACTCTGTATTTTTTCTGCCACCCATAGGATTCAGATTACTAATTTTTTTCCGAGGGGGTAACCACTCCAGAGATTCCTTGAGATTCCATAAAGATTTCCAAAGATTCCAAACTATATTCATAGAAAGATGAACCCCGAAGGGGTGACCTCTCCAAAAAATTCCAAGATTTCCTGAGATTTCATAAATATTTCCAATGATTCCCAACGAGCGGTTAACCCCTCGTTTTTTTGGGAAGGACGTGCCCAAGAGCCGACATATTGTATATTTTCCAATTTCTCAGTGTTTTGCCTATAGTAATATTCTATACCTCAATTACTTATTGGAAATTAGGTAGATATCGAAAATTTGAAACTTTACTGAGACTCGGCGAAACAGCGAAATTCTGGCTCTTCCTGACCAAAAACAAAATTAACTAACCTTCACACTGAAGACAACCAAGATTAACAACCGTAGCACGTTCATCTTCTTGGATTGCTTGAAGCTCTCTGAGAGGTCTGGCATAGGAATGGCACGGCCATGGATCGGTTTACACAAATGTCCTCTCGTTTCCACTTGGGTAACTCCAGCAGTCAATGACGCAAGTCTGCTTCCAAGGAGCCTTTCTCACTGACGAGTGTTAAGAAACAGGGTCATGATGACGTGTAGGAATAATTATAAATTTCAATTAGGAGGATAACAATTTAAAACGACCCAATTGTAAGAAATTTTCTACATTGCATTTTCTATTCTAGCAATAGAAAAAAACCGACGCCGATCTCAGAAACAACTGGAAAATCGTTGGTACTCCACTATAGGACATTGGCGTGGCTACGTCTTGGCAAACTTATCATTCACTCCAATTAAGGAAGAAATTAAACAATGCTAACCTTATGGCCATATCGAAAGCTGAAAATACTGCTTATGCAGCAATTCGTACACACAGACCTGTCATGACACAAATTGGACGCCTTGACTGTTCTGAGTAGAGGATCTAAGTATCTGCCTGGTACCTAAAAAATAACGGCTAAATAATTGAAATAACGAATAAACAGCGGAAATTTTACGTACGAGTATATTCGGTAATTGTTGGTAAATGTTGAAATCTTTCCACTAGAAATACCGACGTAAAAATATTGAGTTTATTGAGGTAAAGTATCAAAAGAGGGGAAAGCGCTGGGAATATCAGAAGGAATGTCGAGGTCACTGACAGGAAGACTGCTGCCTTCAGATCCATCGGTAGGCATTGCCGGGAGCATGCCAGGCATAGAAGGGAACGCGGCAGGGAAGGAGTCACTTCCAGGTTGTTGGCTAGGGCTAGGGCTAGGGGCCAGCCACGAGTACGCAGCAGCATACTGTGCTGCAACCTTCGCCAAGTACTCATTGTTTGCATCATTGTACTCTTTCACCAAATCGAGGTATGCTTTTGTAAACATATTTTTTTGTGGGTCATAAACATCGCTCCATGCCTGGTTAGTCGTAGTGGCATAATTTTGGTTGGCATCAGCAATTTTTCCCCACCAATCTGCCCCAACATTTGCGAAATCAGTGGCGCTAGGTGCCGTGCCAGCTGACATGGGCGCACCACGCACCTGAAAAAAAAAACACACGCCACGTTGAGAAATTTGTCGAGGTTATTTTGAGTCACAACTATATTCAACTTTCTCTCTCCGTTGATAGTAGGAAAAGGATTAGGTAAACGGTAAACTATCACGAAAGTAAAAATCTAACGGATGTTGAGAGGATAAACATGTACGAGTACTTTATTGGCCAGTAAAGGGGAGGCAGGAACGATTTCACTCATCGAGAATTGTAGGATACCTCTCGTATGCGCTTCTCTCAAAAGCGACTTCCAACTTACAGACATATCACATGTAGACATGAATTATTGTCAATATCTAATAGATTATTATTTTTTATAGTTTTTATCTTATTTAGCTGACTTTATCTATATCTCATGAAAAAAAGAAGTAAGACAGATAAGGATTCTTTTAGAAGGATGAGTAACACGGATGGTCATGCAGAGCAATTCAGATTATAATTACTAGAAGGGAAAGGCACCAAACCTTCAGGGCCAAGCCCTCCGTGGCCTATGCTCACTCCTAAATGAAAATCTCAATCACTTAATAAAGTTGGAAATAAAAAATTAGTACTTACGAAGGCCGCAAAAGCAGCTACTACAAGAGCAACCTTGAGGAACATTCTGAAGCAACACCTGAAGGAAAGTAACTCAAGCCAGGTTCGCATCAGCTTTTATGCAATCAGTATCCAACTCATTATGGCGCATCTTTTTTCAAGTGCACAACTCTGTCACCTCGTACTGATATGTCATTACAGAATGACAACTTTGGAACGCTTCGTATACGTGGATGATAATATCGGAACTTTCCACGGAGTATCAGACGTGAGCTGCCATCAAAAGGATTCAAACAGGTTGGCCGAGGGGGTACCCACCTGTAGCGTAATTTGGGGGGGGCGGTCCGCCCCGGGCCCGGGGGCCCGGGGGGGGGGCCCGGAGGGGCCCCAGGCGGCCGGGGCCTGCGGGCCCGAAGGCTCCTATGTTAGATTTAAAACAGCTGTTTTGATAAAATTTTCCTTTCGCTCGCTTCGCTCGCCATTCGATTATACCTACTGACTTCGTTTGTCGGGGTTCAGGGCGGCCTGCCGTAATCGGTTGGCACGGTTTATAAAAGGCAAATGAATAAATAAATAAACGATTTATCCCTGCTAACTGTTATGGAAAATGTATTTGGATCTCAAATTTTCTTCTCGCCCGCTTCGCTCGCTCGATTACTGGTTTCCTTTTTCGGGGGTCAGGGCGGCCCGCCGTAAGCGGTTGGCACGATTTAGAAAAGGCAAATGAATAAATAAATAAATGTTTTATCCCTGCTAACTATTTGGATCTCAAATTTTCTTCTCGCTCGCCTTGCTCGCTCGATTAATGATTTCCTTTTTCAGGGGTCAGTGCGGCCCGCCGTGAGCGGTTGGCTGAGAAAAGACATGTGCATAAATAAACGATTTATCCGGTTGAGTTCCAAATAGTTGGTAATTTATCCCAGCTAACTATTTGGATCTCAAAATTTTTTCTCGCTCGCTTCGCTCGCTCGATTAGTTGGTGTTGTTTTTGAGGTGAGGCGTCTGAAGGGGACGTCAAAGAGGGCTATAGCCAAGGCAACTGGACGAAAAAAAGATATTTACTGCAGGGGTGGGGGGGGGGGGGGGCCGGGTGGGGGGGCCTGGGTGGGGTGGGGGGCCCAGTGAGGCGAAGCCGCCCCCCCTTCGAAAATGCTTAGTTACGCCACTGGTACCCACTTCAGAGATTTCTTGAGATTCCACTGAGATTATATAACGATTTCCAAAGATTCCCAACGATATTCATGGAAAGGGGTATCCACTCCAAAAAATTCCAAGATTTTCATAAAGATTTCAAATGATTCCCAACGAGATTCCCAACGAGTGGTTAACCCCTCGAGGTTGGCAAATCATCGAAAAACTTACAAAACAAGAGTTTTTGAGTGGAAAACAACCATTTTAAAGTAAAAATAAAATAAACTCATAACAACATGATGTAGGACCAAGTCAAATTCAATTTCTAACTTCAACATCGCTGCAAAAACCGTTGAATGTTTCCAACTCAAATTTTAAACTTACCCTCAATAAAAATTGTTTTTAAATTTTTCATTTATTTCTACAAGAATATTTTTTAGTGATACTTAGGCTGAATTTCACCACTTTCCGATAGGGTCTTGTCAAAAAGTGGAAAAAACGAAAATCGCGTTTTTGATTGGTCGGAACGGATTTGACAGTACACTAACGGAGCGATAATCTTGAAAATTTGTAAAAGTGTAAAAGATAGATGTTTTAGACTTATTTTCAACAGAATTTTGATTTTCCCACAATTACGGTCGTTATAAATAAAAGAATAAACAAGTAGTTTGCCCGTAAGCTGAAACTTCACCGTTCAAAGGATATGCTTGAAATTCGGTATGCATATGCGTAATATTATTGCCTAGGGGTGTGCAAAATATTTTCGTGAGCAAATCACAATTGTGGTCAAAAAAAAATAATTACATAAAAAATCAAATTTTTCGTTTTTCAGTAGCGCAAAAAATGCGAGAAAGTCAAGTGCAACCATTGTCGGACCCTTTATTTCCTTTGGTTGAAAGGACTTTTGCCCAGATGTAGGCTTAGTAATGTTGTAGGCTAAGGAATGCCAACATAGATCTCCCATTCAGTCCATTCTCCCAGTGCTTTTCGTCATCTCCCACTTTTCCCCTTAAAAAATTAGAGTATGTCATGTTACAGTTTGCACAACGATTGAATTGGAAGAAACAAGTGGGAAATTGAGGAAAACTAATAAGGCTACATCTAGGTGAAACTCAGAGTTTCTCCAACGAAGGAAAAAATTAAAAAGAATTCTTCCCTCGTAGTATGGGGGCCGGAAATGCAACAACAATTGAAGCAGTACAGTAGTTGGTTTCTGATATCTCCTAGTTCGTTTTTAAGTTGATTTATAATATGTTCGACTTACAGCAAGGAAAAAACTAAAAAGAAAAAGAAAGAAAAAACTAATCTACCTACCTATAACCTATTATCTAACTAACCTACTTACCTACCTATCTGTTTGTTATCCATATGTACCTTGTGTTTAAAAGTTTTAATGTTTGTGATTGATCTTATTTGTATGGGAAGTTGGTTGTAGTGTGTGATTCCTGTTTGGTATGCCTGTTTTTGTATGAATGTGGATTTGGTGGGTTTTTGTATAATTGGGTTTGTTGATGTCCATCTTGTGTTGTGATTGTGGTTGACTGTTTCCATCGTATGTATGTTTTTCTGTATTTCTATGATAGCTTCTTTTATGAATAGTAGTTTGATATTGAGGACTTGTGCTATAGAGAAGATTTCGTCTGTTGGGAATGGGTTTGGTTTTTTATACATTATTTTTAGGATTCTTTTTTGGGCTATTTCTATTTCTATTCTGTTCTATTATATTCTCATGTTGCGGAAAATCTCCTGAACCGCACAATTTCTTGAGGCATGTGATATTAATTAAGAAACCTCATAAATCAGTTAGGTATATCTAAGCCTTACAGGGAAATTAGAAAACAATAATCAGAAAGCCATGATTTTATTGCATCAACTTGGACAGTTGGTAAACAGAACAATAATTTAATTACTGTTCAATCGCCTTCAAAAAAGCTTTAAGCTCATCGGTCTTCTTCGCAATCTCAACATCACTTTTAGCATCCAACATGCCTTTCACTTCCGCTTGCAGTTTAGTTTTCAACATCTCGATTTCTTCATCATTACCCTCAGCGCGCAAACCGTCAATCTTCTTCACGGCATCAGCATAAATAGACTTGGCTTGTTCCTCAGCAAGTTCTTTCAGTTTGGTAAGGTCGTCATTGGACTGGAGTTCCTCCATTTGTTTCTTCATGTCGCCTGCTGACAAGAGTTCCTGCAGTTTGGAAAGATCGGCTTTGGACTGGAGATCTTCCATTTGTTTCTTCAGGTCGCCTGCTGACAAGAGTTCCTGCAGTTTGGAAAGATCGAAATTGGACTGGAGTCCTTCCATTTGTTTCTTCAGGTCGCCTGCTGACAAGAGTTCCTGCAGTTTGGAAAGATCGGCTTTGGACTGGAGTTCTTCCATTTGTTTCTTCAGGTCACCTGCTGACAAGAGTTCCTGCAGTTTGGAAAGATCGAAATTGGACTGGAGTCCTTCCATTTGTTTCTTCAGGTCGCCTGCTGACAAGAGTTCCTGCAGTTTGGAAAGATCGGCTTTGGACTGGAGTTCTTCCATTTGTTTCTTCAGGTCGCCTGCTGACAAGAGTTCCTGCAGTTTGGAAAGATCGAAATTGGACTGGAGTCCTTCCATTTGTTTCTTCAGGTCGCCTGCTGACAAGAGTTCCTGCAGTTTGGAAAGATCGGCTTTGGACTGGAGTTCTTCCATTTGTTTCTTCAGGTCGCCTGCTGACAAGAGTTCCTGCAGTTTGGAAAGATCGGCTTTGGACTGGAGTTCTTCCATTTGTTTCTTCAGGTCGCCTGCTGACAAGAGTTCCTGCAGTTTGGAAAGATCGGCTTTGGACTGGAGTTCTTCCATTTGTTTCTTCAGGTCACCTGCTGACAAGAGTTCCTGCAGTTTGGAAAGACCGTTTTGCGACTTCAGTGCTTCAAGTTGTTGCTTTATTGGCAGTGAGTCCTGAGCTCCGGCAAGTTTTTCCAACAGGGCAGCTGCCTGGAAATTATCTCCAAATTTGGAGAACTGGTCCTGAGCTCCGGTAAGTTTTTCCAACAGGGCAGCTGCCTGGAAATTATCTCCAAATTTGGAGAACTGGTCCAGAGCTCCGGTAAGTTGTGCTCCCTGCAATAACTCAGCTGGTTTCGAGCCGAACGATGAAATCAGTTTGGTAGGCATAGTCATTGCTTGACTTGCCACGGACATTGGAGCATTCATAACACTCTGCAAACCTTCTGTGAACCTGGAAAGTAACCCAAATTGTGGGGCTCCATTCACCTGAAAATCAAAAGGTTAAAATTAGCAGTCACTTGTCATTTTGTTACAACTGAACAACGGAAATATTACGTTTTGTACTGTTGTTCAACTGGTCAAAGACACCCTACGGAAAATGTACAGCAAAAAGAAACAACTTAACTTCCTACTAAGGCTGCGTCCCACCATGCCCGGTTAACACTTTAACCTCTGTTAAATCCGGGTTTTAACATGGACAAAATTAAGTTTACTGGGGTTAACTATTGTACTAACCGAGTATGGTGGGACGCACCCTAAGAAGCTTGTTAATTTTTTATTCGCGAACCCGTTTTTTACACACTCTGGAACTATACACGCAATATAGGGTGTGTTCAAAAAGTGTTTTAGAAAAAAGTTGTTGGTTAATACGTCGCGTCGGTCGAAGACTCAAGGACAGAAAACGATTTCATTGTTTTCTGTGTTATGGAAGTAATAGAGTAGTAATGGAGAAGATTAGAGTACAGTTTTCACTCTCTATAACGATAACCTCTCTATAACGAGCAAACACTATGGTTCCTTGACGAACCCTCACTCATTTTGTTTGAAACTATCTCTATAGCGTGGTCCCTGCTCGTCGGTCGTTATAGAAAGAGACTATTATACTTAGGGTGCGTCCCACCATGCCCAGTTAAAATTAAACTGGAAATTTTGTCCTATGTTTATCTATGTTTATATTTAACTTAAAAGTTAAATTTAACATGGTAAATCTCCAGTTTAATTTTAACTGGGCATGGTGGGACGCAGCCTTAGAATAATTTTCAGGGAAGGAGTAAAACAGGATATGGGGCAATTTTAAGAAAGAGAAAAGAGGACATTCTTTATTTCTATTTTTTTCGCAAGTGCGTTACGGTACGGTTACGCAAAAGCAAAGGCCTAGGTACGGGAAAAATATTTTTTAAATTTAAATTTACGTGACCTTACAAAAATAACTGCGTCTTAGGGCCATTTTCACCAAGAACATTCAACGTTGATTTGAAATAAAAATCAAATTTGACCCTAGCAACACCAACAGCGAGGCTCGAGTTAGTTGATTGCCTTATAGCAACTGATTCAAATCAGCCTGATTTGAATATGATTTTTCTTGGTGAAAATGGCCCTTAGGCTGCGTCCCACCATGCACGATTAACAGCTAAACATCGTTTTAACATGGACGAATTGAAATACAGGGTGTTTCAGACCACCCGTGCCACTAGTTTTCCAGGGAAACCAGACAACATAGAGGGATGAAATAAAAATTTTGCTATCTATGTTGAGGGTGATCTATTTCTGGAAATTAGTGGCGTTTACCATAGGCGCCCGGAAGGGGGAGTTTCAGGGGGGTCGTGTGTAAGATCTCGAATATCACACAAATAGTAAAGGAAAAGTGAATTTGAGTGCTAAAAAACTCACCTGGAGGAAGGCTGCTACGAGCACAATGAGAATCTTGGAGTTCATCTTTGAAGACTGATAACTGAATTCGTACCGAAGCTTAGGCACCGCCTGGTTTTATACCAAAACTCACAAGCAATTATTCCTATTTCGTGCGTCAATGAGCTCAGTTATGTTTATGGAGCATCACGCGCAGTTGAAAAAATCACCGTCACTCGCATGTTAATTTATATTTTTGACAAGGTCGCAGAAGGGCATATTCAGTTTCTTTGTTCCTTCATTTCATCCGATGACATATTGTCACTGTCATAAGTAATCAAAGACTGACCTTACGTGAGAACGATGAAAGGAATTGATTGGTTCACCGAAGGATCCAAAACAAGGGAAGGTACTGGGGAGGGGGTGTACGGCGCGGCGGCGAGAGACCAAGGTTCAAAAAGAATTTCAGTCTTGCGAAACAATCCAGTGGGTTCCAAGCTGAGGTGTATGCTACCAAAGCTTGTGTTCAGCTTAATATCCAGAAGGACGATATAGAGGTCCACCGATCAGGATACTCCTGGACATAGCTACGCAGCGATGAAAGTACTCAAATAATTAGTCGCAGAGTTGAACCGGGGCACATTAACTTGGGGGGTTGGTGGCCATGCATGCAGCAGCAGACCGGCTTGCCAAGAAGGGTGTGGGTTGGTATGAACTCAAAGATCGTACGCTGAGAATCAGGGAATGGCTGGAAGGTACCATTTACAAAAACAGAGAGCAACCAGCAATCGCTGACAAGAATAAAACCGAAGAGTTTCTAAACCTAAATACAGGAGCTCTGTTAAAACACTAAACAAAGAAAAAACTGTCTACTGCGAATTGCGGGAAGCCTCTGAATCTGACTTCAGGGGATTCGGTGGTTTGTACCTGAGCCTGATACATTTTATTTCAGTATTTATACTCAACATACCTTTCGCTACTCGTAAATCCCGAGAAACGACTTTGACTCATTTTGTCCCCTTCCCGGTCCCCCACTCAAATTTCCATATTTTCCGTCAATTCACCAGCTCTAAATATTGTCATCAATTTCAAAACCGCAATTCGACCATAATACTGATAGCTGAGAAAATTCTAGAGGACGGTAGGTATAACGCTGTCCAAATTGAAACTAAATCGGAAGAAAATTTAACACTGTTAAATAAAATTCTCAATACGTGATTTACCCAGACATTTCATACTTGGACCCACCTTAAAATGATGGACAGACAAGTTTCAAAATTTGTTACCGTCGTTAGGTGTAACCAACAGAGTAAGTAGAAAGCAACTGTTATAAAACTCAGGTTTCCAGGTCAGAAGCGTGTATAGGGCCAGGGTTATAAACTGGGGAAAGCCGAAATTGGGTAACGAGTTCACGGGGTCAGTGTCATCAAACCACATAGGTTCATCACGTCTAGGCGCTGCCGCTGTAGCTAAAGCCACGCTAATCGTATATAGATATAAAACCCAACAGCAGCTCGCTTCGTGCTACCAGTGTCGCTAATCTCAATCCGCAATCATGAAGCGGGATGTTTTCCATCTCTTGGCTACTGCGCTACTCTTCACTCAGGTATGGGGCTAAGATACATAACCATTCATTTATATTATAGTGTTGAATCAAAACCTTATCCTTATTAAGGTGGGTTTCATAGGTCAATAAAGTCTACTACAGTGCCTACCTACACAAAAGTTCACGTTTCTTTTCGGAAGGAAGTGAACTTAAGGGTCCCATAAGATTAACATTAACATTAACAAGGTTTACCCTTGGTTGGAAAGACACAAAATTTTGCCTGTACCTACCCCTGACAATGTTCTAGGGAGTGTTCGAAGCAGATTTCCCATTTTTTTTTACTGGTTTTCGAGATACAGCACTTTTCTTGAGGTATGCGATGCTAGCATTTGCAAAACAGTTGCAATAAAAGAAACCAGTGAGAAATTGGGAAATCTGCTTCGAACACTCCCTAGAACATTGTTAGGGCTAGGTACAGGCAAAATTTTGTGTCTTTCCAACCAAGGGTAAACCTTGAAAATGAATCGCCGCACGCAATGTTAATCTTATGGGCGGCAAAAAATGCACCGTCAGGTATAGCGGACCCTTAGGTCGGTATAGATCATTGCTATTTATTTGCGTTTTTTTGCTGCTATCACAATACAATGCAGTCTTATTCTTAATATAAACTTTCTTTTATCAGTTATATATAATACCAGTAATTTTTTAATCTATAATTTATTTGTAACAGGTGCAAGGACAACAGTCCGGATATAATGAAGTAAGTAGTAAACTTTTTACTTTGACAGTGAAATGAACAAGAAAGTATTGGTAAGTGACTCGCGACATAATTATGTTTGTTGACGTTTTTTACTGTCCAATTTTTATGGACCTGCTGCATGGATATTTTTACTTTCTCGCCCGTATGTAATACATGGGCTGAGAAAGTTATGTTATCGTGCGAAATTTCGATTTTGAGATTTTCATTGCAAAAGGCGTTTCAGAGGTCCTAGATACCAAAAAAATGGTTTTTAGGTCATGTCCGTCCGACGTACGTACGTACGTACGTACGCACGTCCGTTTGTCTGTAGCGCGGCTAGAGGTCACACCAGTCAACCGATTTGGCTCAAATTTGGAATATAGATGTCTAAAATCAGTTCCGAGAAAAATTTTTAATATAATTTTGATTACTCAAAAATTGCGCCCACTATTGTCAAAAAAGTGTAAAAAAAAATTCAAAATCGTGTTTTTGTCTACTCAAGACGCATTTCACGGTACGGTAATAAAGTTAGAACCTTCAAATTTTGCAGTCGTGTTCTCAGATAGATGCTCCAGGATCATTTTTATTGTTTTGGAGATGGGCCAAAAATTTGGGCCAAAATTGGCCCATACGTGAAAATCTTGGCCCCATGAACAGTATTAGCCGGAATTTCACAAAAATCCGCAAACTTGTGCTTAATAACATTGCTTCAAGGTTTGTAGAAGAAATATTCAATAAATTCAAAATTGCGGCCAATATAGGCAAAATAAAGTCAAAAATAGGAAAAAAAAGCTAGAATCTCGATTTCGTCTACTCAAGACGCATTTCACGGTACGGTAATAAAGTAAGAACCTTCAAATTTTGCAGTCGTGTTCCCAGATAGATGCTCCAGAATCATTTTTATTCTTTTTGAGATGGGCCAAAAATTTGGGCCAATATTGGCATTATCGTAGGAAAAATTTTCCAAAAATGGAAATCACGTTTTTGATTGGTTAGGTCACATTTGCAACAACACTAATCGACGGATTTCCTTCAAAATTGGTGAAAGTGGTCTCAGATAGATGCTTCAAGGGCATTTTCAATAGATTTTCATTTACTTAAAAATTAAGACGGTGACATGCAAAATAGAAAACATATACTTTGCGCGTCGAACGACACTTCACTGTTTGACGGATATGTTTGAAATTCGGTATGCAGGTGCCTAAAAGTATCGTCCAGTGTGAGGCAAAATACTTTTTAGAAAAAGTTAAAATTCTGACAATTATTCACGTAAAAAAAAAATCAAATTTTCGATAAAAATTGCGAGAAAGTCAAGTGCGACCATGGTCGAACCCTTTATTTACTTTCTCGCCCTGCAATATACGTGTCTAAAATCAGTTCCGAGATACATTTAATATAATTTTGATAAGTCAAAAATTACGCCCACTATTGTCAAAAAAGTGTCAAAAAAAATTGAAAATCGTGTTTTTGATTACTCAAGACGCTCCTGACGGTACAGTTAGAACCTTGAAATTTCGCACTAGTGTTTCTAAATAGATGCTCCAGGATATTTTATTTTTAATTTTTGAGATGGGCCAAAAATTTGGGTCAAAATTGGCCCATAAGTGAAAACCTTGGCCCCATGAACAGTATAGATATTAGCCGGAATTTGACTAAAATCCATAAACTTGTGCTGAATAACATTACTTAAAGATTGGTAGAATAAATATTCAATCAAATACAGTTGCGGCCGATATAGGCAAAATAAAGTCAAAAATTGGAAAAACTAGAATCACGTTTTTGATTGGTCAAGACGGATTTGACACTACCATAATGGACCAATGATCTTGAAAATTGGTGAAAGTGATCTCAGATAGATGCTTCAGACTCGCTTTGAACAGAATTTCGAATTTCAAAAAATTACGGCCGCTATAAACCAAAGTATAAACATGTAGTTTGCGTGTAAGCCGAAACTTCACCGTTATGTTATGCATATGCTTGAAATTGGCTACTGATACGCCCGAAATTATTGCCTAGGGGTGTGAAAAATATCTTTGTGATCAAATCACAATTGTGGCCAAAAAAAATCAATTACATAAAAAAATCAAATTTTTCGTTTTGCAGTAGCGCAAAAAATGCGAGAAAGCCAAGTGCCCTTTATTTGTCTGAAATTTAATGTATCTATTCCACGCCTGAAACTAGCTAGTTTAGCATGTTGAGATTTTATGTTCAAGTGACAGATAACATTCATAACACAAGAACAAATAAATATCCAACAGCTACCTCTGAAAAAGGGTACTGAAAACCACTCTAGAGCCACGTTGATATTTTGACGAGCCGAGCTTGAAGATCTCTCATTTGATTGCAGGATTCAAACCAAGTTGGAATAAATCAAGGAACTCAACCTAACAACCAGCTAAGTACTGCCCCATTTCAAGACATGGCTACCCCTGTTTTCCACATCATCGGCTACGGCGCTCACACCATTTTCCAAGTGCCCAAAGATTTACTTCGATCTATTTACGACGCTTTCACTTCAGCGCAGGAATTCGTCAACCGTGCTGTGAACACTGTCGCCCCACAATGGACCCCCCCGAGGGGAAAACCACTAGAAGTAACAACACCTGGCCCTTCTACGACTACCACTACTCAGAGGAGACCTGGCAACGGATAGAGCAGTACAACCATACCATTCATGCCAGAATCATCTGACTGCCATTAGAAAATACAACACAACCTGCCAGCGGGTAGAATACTGCACTACAGAGAGAATACAGATAGAAGCATATATTTCAGCGGTAAATCGAGCAATCTAACATAGAACAGTGGCCTTCCAGTTAAGAACAATGTAAAACATGGTTGAGAGCACCCAGTAGCATCAGCAATCTGCTTCACAGTTGAGAGCTATCATGTCATAGTGGTAAGAATTGTCCGAGGGGTTAACCACTCGTTGGGAATCTCGTTGGGAATCATTGGAATCATGGGTTCAATCTCGATGAAATCTCAGGGAATCTTTGAATTTTTTGGAGTGGTTACCCCTTCGGAGTTCATCTTTCTATGAATATCGTTGGGAATCTATGGAAATCTTTATGGAATCTCAGTGGAATCTCTAGAGTGGTTACCCCCTCGGAATTGTCCACTGCAGAATGTTTTTGAAACCCACTGAATTCTTACATTCAGGCAATCAGCCTCCACCCTGGCACTGGAAAACTCTATAGAGCTCTAACCAATGATACCAACTCTCGAAGCTCTAAAATAACATTGACCCTTTCTACAAAGGGCAACTAGTCAAATGTGAAAATTCTGTTGTGCACGTGCATTGTTGATGTCTTCTAAGTTTTTTTATTACACAAATTTTGTTAGTTAAAACGATTTGGTAATAATTAGAATTAGCGGTAGAAGATTACACGTGAACCAAGTTTAATAATAATATATTATAGGTAATGTTTAAATAATATTCTTCAATAACAATTACTTTATATTTAGAATTACTTACTTCTTCGCCATTTCCATTTTGAAAGTAGAACGGTATAGATAGGAGTAATTATTTTGTCAAAACCAGCGTTTGGGTGTTGCAGTTGGTCCCTAGCTTCGAGCGCTAGTTTAGGGGTATTCGAGCAAAGGCCCCTTGTACAACTGTGTTTTTTTAAAATAAATTTAAAACTTTTTTTTTAATGAAAAGTCGAGTTGTAACACAGGTGACCCCAAGGTTTTGGCTTAAAAAAATTTGACACTCCATCAAATAACTCACGGAGAATCGTCACTGGCACATGCTTCTCTTGGAATTTTCCTAAGTGTTATTAATTCCCCACCACGACACGTTTCGATCACAAAGCCTTGAACAGAAGTGGTATAAAACCACGGCAGTTCGACACAACATCACTTTTCTATTCCGAAATGTTGGCGAAGATTGCTCTAGTACTCGTCTTGGCGACTCTCCACGAGGTAAGTCTATATTCCAATAATGAAAATAGTATAGCGCTTCGAAAAAGGGTGTTCTGAACCAGTCTTTAATTCTGTTCAGGCATTGCTGGTTTTTGACGTTCCTTTCCGTCCACTCTTTGAGGAGTTTTTTTTTCAACGCCAGAAACTATAGTTACCTCAGTAGGTAGTAATTTTTGAGATTTTTTTTTATAGTTTCCTCAAAAAATGGTCGAAAAAAAACATTAAGAAACAGTAATGAATTTCCCTTAAAAGTTAGTAAAAAACGAGGGGTTAACCACTCGTTGGAAATCTCGTTGGGAATCTCATTGGAAATCATTGGAAATCTTTATGAAATCTCAGGGAATCTTGGATTTTTTTTTTTTTTTTTGGAGTGGTTACCTCTTCGGGATTCATCTTTCTATGAATATCATTGGGAATCTTTGGAAATGGAACCTCAAGGAACCTCTGGAGTGGTTACCCCCTAGTTAAAAAATAGATCTGGCGGATAAACTCACATGGAAGTTGAGAAGACAGACAGTGATTCGATTGCATTGCCTATTATTAATGTGTTGACCTCGGTGTTGATCTTAGTTTCTCATCAAGGAGTATTCTCTCGGGAGACTTTGCTGTTAAGTTTACCAATGATATCGACTTGGACACAGCGCAACTACAGTCAGCTGCTGTGGTTCCTCAAAGTGGCAAAGAACGCTTCCAAACTGTAAAGAAAATAATACAATGGTTTTCAGGCCACTTCGCAGCAGCAGCTTGCCGCTGTGGAATCTCCTTCAATGGCAAACTGGTGGGCGCCATGGAACGCTTACTCGCGAGAAGCCACTAAAAACTGGAATAACTGGAATGCTTATTCTGGTGCCTCTTGGTGGTCGTGGACCAATGCCCAGCAAAAGGCCTTCAACCTATATTGGAGCGAAATGCAAAAAAACGGAATGACGGGAAATTTGGGTTACCCGACCGTGCAAGCTCCGGCTCCAATACCGCAAGCTCCGGCTCCAACAACGCAAGCTCCGGCTCCAACACCCCAAGCTCCGGCTCCAACACCCCAAGCTCCGGCTCCAACACCCCAAGCTCCGGCTCCAACACCGCAAGCTCCGGCTCCAACACCACAAGCTCCGGCCCCAGCACCCGAAGCTCCGGCTCCAACACCGGAAGCACCGGCTCCAACACCGCAAGCTCCGGCTCCAACACCCCAAGCTCCGGCTCCAACACCCCAAGCTCCGGCTCCAACACCCCAAGCTCCGGCTCCAACACCCCAAGCACCGGCTCCAGCACCGCAAGCTCCAGCCCCGGGAGATGTACCTAACTCGCTAACCGATCCAGCCTCGCAATAGATGGCCTCGAACAGACCCTGACTGTGACACCTTCTCAATATACACCATAATCAGCAAATTGTGACGGTTATTCTCCTTTAATTTTCAGGTAGTAGGGCAGGAGCAGCCGGCCACTTTACCAGTACCGAACTGGAATGATTACTGGACGCCATCCACTGTCTCCTACATAGTATGGCTGAACAACTATTATGACTATTGGAAATATGTCGCCGCCGGCGTACAGCACTCAGCTATGGCAGCCCAGAAGGCTTCTGAATTGTATGAAGACGAAATGCTAGCTTCAGGAGCTGGGGGGAATATGGGGAGGCTCGACATCATGGCCCAGAACCCGAATTATAACATACCCGGAGCTTCTCCAACGCAAGCTCTTCCCATTCCACCAAACACGGTCAAAATGGCTCCCCCCTACAGACCGGCAGCCCGCTAAACATTCGCCGGACATAGCAGCAACGTGAACACCCTGCATCTGATATATTCAATACACAAGTACATAATTACATAGCTAAGCATCACACACAAGCCAATTGCGTAACCTTTCTATGTGGGAAAATGAGAAGTCAAACCTTCATTCGGGGATAAACTATAGAAGCACAGACTAAGGATACAGCTATAGAACTGCTGCTAGAACTTACCTCTATACCACAGATTAAGGAATGAGTTGGAACCTGGAACTAAAGCTATAGAACCTCGCCTAGAACTATACTATTTTTTGAAACCCAGAAATAAAAAATTAACGTACTCTAATAAGTGTGCGTCCCACCATGACCAATTAAAATAAAACTGGAGATTTACAGTGTGAAACTTAACTTTTATGTTAAATTTAACATGGTAAACATAGGACAAAATCTCCAGTTTAATTTTAACTGGGCATGGTGGGACGCACCCTTGTTATTTTGTAATTGTAATTAGGAGAAATTAAGAGAAAACTTGAGATTTTCTCCCATGGTCACCATCATAAATTTCAGATCAAATCGGCGTTTTTCTCTTAGGCTGAATTTCACCACCACACAATAGTGCCCCCTAACGATTGAATAGCTATCGATTCGTTATAGAAGCCGTTAAACTTATCCTATCATTAGGTTTTATCGTGTCACTAGAATTCGTCTGCTTTGTTTACGTCAACTTTGCTTAGGTGCACGTTCATTAAACGTTTCAATAATTTCAAGTTAAAAATGGAAAATAAAGTGAAAGACACACTAATTTTTCGGAGAAAGGTATTAGATTGTTGGGTAGACAACAATCCCTGCCCGTTTCGCACCCAATCGAGTCGAATAAAGTATGAAAGTTATTGTTATTGCTAACGCACGGATTCACTAATGATAAGATAAGGGTGCTATCGTTAGGATAATGAAAGCCGTTAACTTTTTTTACCGATAGGATAGCGCTGTCGTGTACACGATAGTCTACACGTTAAAGTGGTGAAATTCAGCCTTAACCGAGTAGGGTGGGACTCAACCTAAAAGCGGACTAGCAAGACTAGTTTAACCGTTAGGTAAATGTCGAGGGGGTAACCACTCCAGAGATTCCTTGAGATTCCACTGAGATTCCATAAAGATTTCCAAAGATTCCAAACGATATTCATAGAAAGATGAACCCCGAAGGGGTAACCAATCTAAAAAAAATTCCAAGATTTACTGAGATTTCATAAAGATTTCCAGTGATTCCCAACGAGTGGTTAACCCCTCGGTAAATGTATAAAGCCATTTTCATCAGTTAAATTTAACTGGAAGTTAGTGCAATGTTTAGCTTGTAGACTTGAACCTGACAGTGACACTATAACTAAACTCACTATCCTCAGTTTGGTGAGTTAGGTGAGTCATAAAAGCGAGGTCGCGGTGAGTGTATCTAGGTATGTACCTATAGGTACTGTTCCTATGAAGTATGTTCCGCGATTAGCCAGCTAAGTCGATTGTTAGGCTGCACTGAATAGAACAACCGCTCGTCAGTATTCTGTGGAAGCTACAGCAGCGTGTACAATCTTCTCTTTCTACTTTTTTCACAGATGCGAAGAAGATGGCAAGCCAGTTTGGAAATTACCATAAACTAGCTGTTCTCGGAGTCTTATTGGCAATCGTAAGTACGCTTATACATAGTAATTAATTAGTGTGACAGTTTATGAAATTTATTGATTTGGAAATCTATATAAAAAGGGTACTTCGAGGGGGTAACCACTCCAGAGATTCCTTGATATTCCATAAAGATTTCTAAAGATACCCAACAATATTCATATAGAAAGATGAACCCCGAAGGGATAACTACTCCAAAAAATTCCAATATTCCCTGAGATTTCATGAAGATTTCCAATGATTCCCAACGAGATTCCTGCGGAGTGGTTAACCCATCGGGGTACTTATTGAAAAAATCATATTATGAATGAAATAGCGTCGGAACGGGAGGGAGGTAGAGGTTTTCGTACAACGAACAGACTGGTCAGTAAAAATAAGATAAGTACCATAGAATATCAAGTCTGGTTACTTTATTTGTGCTACATGTACATGTGTACCTGTTTTGGTACCATTATTTTTTTAATGATTTTAATGTATTTTGGAGCAAAATGAAGCAAAATTTTTTAAAAGACATTTTAGCTCTTTTGAATCATATATACTGACGGCTTCCAGTCGTTTACTCCTCACTCGCTCACAGTGTTTTCCCGTAAGGAGAGAAAAATATGATTTATTCTCCCTCCTCTCCCCGTTATCTTTGTAAGGTCTTTCATATTGGTACTGATCACATAGTTTGTGGGCGGAAACCTAACGTTCCGAGAAATTACTGTGAAAATCTGATTTTTGACATAGATGAGCAATGCCCAGAGTCAAGGTACGAGCAGTGTCCAGAGTCAAGGTACGAGCATGGTCACCGTGAATGGTTTGAGCTATTTCAACGACGAGAAACTTGGGTATGGATGTCATAAAATCACTTCCGTCAAAAAAGAGGGAAAAACATACTACAAGGTAAGTCTACGATCGGTGTTTTTATCTCCACCTCCCTTTAACATCTTTAAGTCTTTTCGTTCGGCGTGAAACTATAGAGTGATTAGCTGAGAAGGTTCGTTGCCTTTAATCACCGTGATAGGGGTCCACCCTTCCGTCGTTTCTCTCTACTCAGCGGTCAATCAGAGGATTGGAAATAATTTACAGGAAACGAAGAAGTCATACATAAAATCGCACCTCCAAACGAGGAGAACAACTGAAAAAATGTCACGAATTTTCCTTTTCTTTTGGTAGCAAAAGAGGCCCATTTTTAGCACGCCTGAAAATCCCTATACAACTAGAAATTTTCAGAGATCAGATCATCTTGGATCCTCTATTTTGAAACTGAGTTAGGAAAAACTTCTGCACCAGTGAGTGCGGGCCCTTCGGAAGTGGTAATGACACTGCGCATACTTTTCCACCATCAAAAGGAAAAAATACTTTTCTCAGTTTGTCTGGTTCCGATTATCTGACCCTGTATCCTGTATCTCACTTAAAAAGGACCCCAAGAGTCAAAAATGATCCACATGCATGTGCGTACCAGGATTATTTACAGATTTTTAAGTTCAAATTTTAAAACAATCTATACATTTATTTCAATATTGTAAAGCGCCGCGAGGCGGCTAGTTATACCATAAAACAGTTCACAACTATTCTTGGTGTTAAATAATTATAATATCTTCCGAACAGAAGCGTATAATATTCAATCCAAAGTTTTGATCGCATGAAGGCTATGGAGCCACCATGCTCTCTTATGTTTCTGAGTCAGACATCTAATTTTTCAGGTGGTGTCCGATCGAGGTGATGGCACGGCTCTAGAAGAGAAGTTTATACCAGCGCCTGGAGTTGCGGCTGGATCGTACAGTTCTTCACTTGGAAATTGCAAATCAGAGCCTTTTAAAATGCCACCGATGCCACCAATGCCACCGATGCCACCGATGTTTCCATTTAACAATCAAGGGTTCAAGGGTTTCCCGTTTAACTGGGGAGAAAACAAAAAATGAGATATCACGAATGCCATGACTGTCGATACCAACTGATTCTATTGAGTTAAAGAACCAAGAAAATTTCAATAAATACATATACCTATATAACCTTAACCTTACACATATAAATAATTACTTAATCAATATTATATTACTTACTATATTCTCTAAATTCTAAATTATGTGGTACTTAAGTACTTATTTCGATTGCGCCGAGGATTGCACTTTACAGAGTGAGCGGTTCTCGTGCTTTCTGTATCCTAATATTATTAATAAAGCATAGTGTCATATTATACTGAGTTATAATTTATTACAAAATATACCTGTACCATACATATAAGATATTTATATCAGTAGAGTGTATCCGACCAAAAACACTCCGTGTAAAAAACACAGCCAAGTTTATAACCCTCCAAAAATTAGCCTAACTCAACAGCCCTTAAAGGGTTTGATATCAAAAATGTTGGCCAAGTTCTCCACATTCCCGCTACCACTCGGCCCCCAAAATTAGTGATATCACTTATTACAGGGCCAAGTCCTTGGCGCAAATCACGTAAGTCTCACAGCCGGCCATAGAAACAGACTTTAAGGTTGGATGGGGGCTGGAAGGGGTATTGGAAAACGGTATCCTACAGAGCAGGCATTTCCATGACAAAATATGTCGCCAACGCCAACATCCTTGTGATTCGCGCCAAGAACTTGGCCCTGTAATAAGTGATATCACTAACTTTGGGGGCCGAGTGGTAGCGGGAATGTGGAGAACTTGGCCAACATTTTTTATATCAAACCCTTTTAAGGGCTGTTGAGTTAGGCTAATTTTTGGAGGGTTATAAACTTGGCTGTGTTTTTTACACGGAGTGTTTTTGGTCGGATATCATATAATTTTTGTAAGGTGGTACAACAGTTTCTACCAGTAGGTAAAACATCAATTGGCTGTCGAATGGACTCAAATTTTCTTGCCATACCTGGAAAGTACCTACCAGTACCTGAAAATCAGTTCCCTGTCAACCCTACACAAATTACCAATATCATACCTGAAATACCTGAAAAGTACCTACTTGTACCTGAAAACAAGTTCCCTGTCAATTATTCACAAATTACCTTCTCATACCTGAAATGTACCTACTCGTACCTGAAAACAAGTTGACAGTCGAATGGAGTCAAAATACCTTGCCATACCTGAAAAGTACCTACCAGTACCTGAAAACCAACTCCCTGTCAAATCTACACAAATTGTTATCCCATACCTGAAATGTACCTACTCGTACCTGAAAATAAGTTGCCTGATGAATCTACACAAATTACCTTCCCATCCCTGAAAGTATAGTACCTACTCGTACCTGATGCCTGAAAGTAGTACGTAATCGTACCTGACAGGAACAAGGTGACATATACACATTTCACAACATTGGAGGTGAGTAGGTAGGTATTTATTGTTAGGACAAGGAGCAGGAGGCAGCGTTTGTTGTTTTGTAAATATCTGCCATAAGTTAGTATGGGAACTTTGAATCGAACCTGAACCTATAATACTGAAGGTACTTCGGGTTTGCGATTTTTCTGGGTGTGCACGGGATGGTACCTACAAGTGCGCCGAGTTTCAGCTCTATCGCACTGCTGGAACATGCTAATAATTTGTATAGGTGAGTCAGTGAGTGAGTCAGTGAGTCAGTGAGTGACCCTCAAAAACAGCTAAGTTTGGGATGTCACTGCTCAGGTACGGTTGGACGTAAAAGTTTGAAATTTAATTTTGGAGGTCCCGTGGGACCCTACTACAGGAGAAGGGTACCCACTGTTCGAGCCACGCCCCCTTGCCTCCTGTAGAGAGGCACGAAAAGTGCACAACTCTGGTTCCTGTATAACATGCTGGCAGTGCTCGAGGCTTTGTCGCGCTTTCTTTTTCTTTAAAACTTGGCTGCATGCACTGCCGTGCATGTTGATAGTTGTATTTCAGCAAGAGGAAGGGAACGTCATGGGTGACTAGTAATCCTATATAGAAATTGGAAGCTTTACCCCCCCCCCCCCCCCCCCCCTGGGGGATGCGCCACATTAAGGCACGCCAAACCTGAGAACTCGAGTTTCTGGGTCGGATTCACCCTTTAGGCAGCGGAAAAAAATCCTTCTTTGGCTGGGGAAAAACTTGACTGTGGGGCGAAATCACCCCCCCCCCCCCCCCCCTCGTTGAAAGAGACAAAAAAGGAATAACTCTCATTCTGAATTCTGAGCAATAATTGTATTTCGTATGTAGGTAGAAAAGTTTCTCGCATTTTAAAATTAAGTTTGCATTTCGTAAAGAGTATATATACTCGTATATATATACTCATAAATATGAGTAATCTAAACAACGTCCATTGAAACCCTAAGGCTGCGTCTCACCATGCTCGGTTAAAAGAAAACAGTTGATTTTGTCACATGCTTACCGAGTCAAATTCCCGAGGAAATTGACGGTTTTCCTTTCGGTTTTCCTTTAACTGAGTATATGATGGGACTGAAGTTTTGTTACAAGTATTACCATTTTTGAACTATCAAACGGTACAATGTATAACGTATACCTACCTAAAAAATGAACCTATATTAGATATGCACCAAGTGAAATCTAGAGCTTATTGCTACAGTTTCGCTCTAGACAGGTGCAGGTGCAGTCGCTAAATGGACGGACATCCCGGGGAATCGTGAAAAAGCTAAAATTCCCGGAAAAGCCAGCCAAACCGAGGATTGGAGAACTCTGTAGGGTCACCAGTCTGACAACGTGACTATAGATTGTTGAAGCAGACCCTAGACAGCCCATATGTCAGTCGAAACATCTGTTAGATTTCACAGAACAATGACTTGACTGGATACACAATGGAAAACAGCAAACCTGTCACGGTTCTTTCCTCTCGTTTCCAACTTGAAAATTCGGGGACATGTTCCGAACGTTCCAGCGTCATAAGATTGAGGTATAAAGGCAGGATGCTGCCCCTCCCTTCCCAATTCAAACAGAAAATGCTTGCCCCAGCGCTGTTACTCACCGTCCTCCTGGCGACTCAGGTATCACTTTTTGATTTTGATTTTATTCCAAAATATATATTGTAGGTATGGATATAGTGAGAGGCCTCGATAGCCGAGTGGACTAAATGGTCGACTTTTGAGGAGCAGTGAGAGCCGGGTCACACCGGTTCGATCCCGATCCTACCAAAAAGTTTTTCTGCTTGGCATTCACCTCTGATATGTTCAGCATGTCAAGTGAAATGTATATCGAGGTAGTGGTGGTTCGGAACCCACCTAAAACTGTAGGTCCCCATCGTTTACTCGATGGCTGGGGAGCTAGTATTTGGTAGTGCTGCCAGCTGAGCACAATGGATAGTTCTTGAAAACGGTCTAGTTGCTGAGCTCGTCCCCCCAACCCTCTACTATGGATATAGTGAAGTGGAAAATAATAATTCCTGTTTGGTATATAGGAAACTTCTCAACCAGTCCATCAAAGCCACCCCATTGTCACTAAAAACAAGAACTGCTAAAGCTAGTGCATCAGCTTGCTTTTCCTCTCCATGTGTGATCGGAGGGTACATCAAGATCAAGTAGACCCTAACGTTCTTTTTTGCCTCAGCCAACCTGTGGTGCGTTATATTTTGTGATGCATATAGTGACGGTAAACTTATTCCTCCAGGTCAGCACTTGGCCCCTATCAGAAACTCAAGAGACCGAGCCATCTGATGCAGCCACAATATCAACGGGATCAGCTGACCAAGATGACCTTGTACGAAGATTCTATGCTTCTCGATTTAGACCATTCTGGTCATCAGGGCGCTTTAACAACTTTTTATCACAATATCAGTCTAAATGTTCTAACAAAAGACCAACAACGACGACTCCTGCATCAGAAATCACAACGACTCCTGTACCAGAAGTAACGACTCCTGTACCGGAAGTAACGACTCCTGTACCGGAAGTAACGACTCCAGTACCAGAAGTAACAACTCCAGTACCAGAAGTAACGACTCCTGTACCAGTAGTAACAACGACTCCTCTACCAGATGTCATAGCACCTCCTCCTGTACTTCCTACACCAGAAGTCATACCTCCTCCTGCACTTCCTACACCAGAAGTCATACCACCTCCTGCACTTCCTGCAACAGAAGTCATACCTCCTCCTGCACTTCCTGCACCAGAAGTCATACCTCCTGCACTTCCTGCACCAGAAGTCATACCACCTCCTGCACTTCCTACACCAGAAGTCATACCTCCTCCTGCACTTCCTGCAACAGAAGTCATACCTCCTCCTGCACTTCCTGCACCAGAAGTCATACCTCCTGCACTTCCTGCACCATAAGTCATACCACCACCTCCTGCATCAGTTCCAAATGGCCAACTCTAAGATAAAACGCAACCACGCTGACCCATCTAAATTCTTTCATTTTATAACCCGAAGTAAATATTAGGGAAACAACGCGGATGCCCGGAAAGAAAGGCACATACGTCAAAATTACGACGACAACTGCCTCCAATCATTTACAATAATGAGTAAGGTGAAAAAACTGGAAATTTCTCGAAATACAATAATTATTAAAGTTTCCAACAAGCATAAACAATGTACTTTTAGTTTCCCTCAAACCTGTTGTTGTAAGACACCGTATCGAAAGCTGGCCGGAAACGAAATGAAATGACTTTTCTACGGCCGCTGAGGGGGTAACCACTCCAGAGATTCCTTGAGATTCCACTGAGGTTCCATAAAGATTTCCAAAGATTCCCAACGATATTCATAGAAAGATGAACCCCAAAGGGGCAACCAAACCAAAAAATTCCAAGATTCCCTGAGATTTCATTGAGATTTAACCCATGATTCCAATGATTCCCAATGAGATTCCCAACGAGTGGTTAACCCCTCGACGGCCACTGAGGACGGCCGAAATTTCCGATGTTTTTGATGATTCGGATGTTTCCGATGCTTCGGCAAGTTTTGTTTCGTTTCCGGCCAGTAGACAGCCAACTAAATAGGCTACAAACCTCGTCAGGTGTCGAAGGAAGTGAAAGATATTACGAGTGCCTAAGTAGACTCCTAGATAAGCTATACGAAAAATGAATGACTATGGCCCGGCTTAGTTTAGTTGATACTTGTCAAAATCTCACTCTAATGTCTAAGAAGACAGACACTATGCTTGAGAAGGAAGCAGTGTTCAGGCCTTTTAAAAACTCTTATTTATAGAATTCTAAGAAGACCCAGTAGTTGTTTTTTTCTCAAACAAAGTGCCTGTCTGACATTAGAGTGAGACTTTGAAAAGTATCAACTAAACTAAGCCGGACCCTATCTATGTTTCTATAATAACAGGAAAACTTACCTATACACAGTAAGTAATTTGCAAGCAGGTATCTGGCAGGTTTTTCCTATGTTCGTTTTGACAGCTGAAGCAACTACCTATAGACAACGTCACATGGGAAGTACATAACTGATGCAGCCGTCTCAGATTCTTTCATCAACAAATACGTGTATAGGTTACTTGCCTGACCCCGACGGACTGAACAAGGTCTCTAAGACTAATTTAAAAAAAAAAAAATCTGGTTGTATCATTCATTTTTTCAATATAAATATTATGGTACGGAGGCTTACCGTCAGTTCCGTTAGTGCCTGGAGTCCCTGGCATACCGTCCATGCCAGGTATGCCGTCGTTCCCAGGGATACCGTCTGAACCAGACCTGCCGGGAATACCATCCAGACCTGGTTCACCAGGCACGCCATCGCGCCCATCCAGCCCCGGTGCACCTGCAAACAATTTTTTTCCAGTATCTTCATTAGACTGAACTAAACAACTTTGTCTCAGAGGGACGATAGACCACATCTAGCAAGCATGTTCGGGAACCCGATGGATTTTTTTGGACCACTTAGGGTGTGTCCCACCATGCCCAGTTAAAATTAAACTGGAGATTTTGTCCTATGTTTACCATGTTAAATTTAACTTTTTAGTTAAATTTAACATGGTAAATCTCCAGTTAAATTTTAACTGGGCATGGTGGGACGCACCCTAAGTGGTCAGTTTAACATTAAACTAATTTACCAAGTTATGAAAGGGATCAAAATACATAAAAAGAAAAAAACTTCGCATCTCATACATAAGTAATAAAATAAAGGTTCATCAAGGGAGACTGGGGATTCTCCCTTGTACGGCTACATATTAGTAAAAACCTCGCAGGGTAATTGTAAATCCGTCTTTTTGCTGCAAAGCGAGAGGGCTTAACTAGATTAATGTTTGCCTTCTGTCGCAACCATTCTGATTCCGAGCAAGTACAGTAGGAACTTCAATTTGAAAGACTGGACGTACCTGGGTTTGATTTATCATAGTGTCAAAACAAGCAGACAAAATCAAAAGCAGAAACCTCCATTCATAAAATGTTATGGTCTGCGAGACAGAATCGAATTCAAATGACACTAGAATCACTAGGTAAATCTTGGTCGGTATTATAATTGGTGTTGGCGCCCATGGAGTTATTTGGTTAAGAGAAAATAAGAACCTACCTGGCCAACCGGCCAAGCCTTTGGGGCCCCTCGGCCCGGAGTCCCCGGGCAGCCCGTGGGGGCCCCTCATGCCCGTCTCGCCGGGGAAGCCCCGGTCACCGCGGTCCCCCTTCTGACCCTCCACACCCCGAATGCCCGGTTCCCCCGGGGGGCCTGGGTCCCCTGGTGGCCCCGGAGGACAGTAGTCTTTGGTCGCCGAGCAGAACCCTTGGATTGCCACCAGCTGTAACGACAAGAAACATCCGCTATTTTAAAATACGAAAGTCCAAAATAAGGTTTTGATATAAGAACAATACCTACGTGGGAGGGGTTGCATATGCTCCCCACCCCACTGTTATCTATGAACCACTATGTGGGGAAGAAAGGTATACGAAGTGGAAAAGGATTTTTTACTTTTTGATTTCTCGCTCTGTTATACCCAAATGTATTGTACGTATTCTCAGTTTGTATCTATTGATCTGACTAGTGCGAGAAGTTCAAGTCTGACCAATGGACTAGGTAAACGCCCGCAGGAATTTGCTTACGAATGCTATTATGAATTATTTTGACATCTCGGCCTCACTATTCAGTGTAATGAGAACGTAGTGTACACATGAGGCTGACATATGCTGGTTGGTGTGGAGTTACGTCAGGAGGTAAACTAAGGCCGAATGCAGCATCAGGTGCTGAAACATTCTGTCAGGTGTACAACGCTATATTTATATTTATAAATAGACAGGGTAAAACAAAGAGCTCGTCACTTGGCTTTGGCTCTCACCTAGGTTGGATCTCATCAAAAATCTCGCTTCAAAATGAGAAACAGCCTCCTTTTGGTGGGAAGTCTCCTTCTCCTCGCAGCACTCCAGGTAGGTCACCTTTTAGGGCTTTGCACAGGGTAACTTCGATGATAGGTATTGGATCGGAAATTGGGCAGTAAAACGAGCGCGTAAAATTGAGCGTCCTTCTTTGTTTCTCACCCTTAACCCTAATTTGATCGAAACTGATGAATTGTTGAGAAGATAGGTTGAAAGAGCATCATTATTTATTGATACTCTGACTCCCGCTCCAAAAATTGGAACTTCCATAGTCTCTCTTCGAAATAAAATGTTTTTTTTTCACATTTAGCTGAATGTGGAAGCAGCACCAACAGAGCTGGAGCTTAGGGAAGATGTAGGCACAAGGAAATTTTTTGCGAAGAAAGCGGCACTCAAACTGGCAGCAATTCCATTATTCCTGAGCCTCATTGGTGCAGGAGGTCAGCAACCGGAATACGAATTTTACTACGTCGACGAGTTTGGCAACCCCATTTAGGAAACAACAGTAGATGTACCAGCAAAACCTCAGTTCTGTCACTTAAGCTCATGTCAAAGGTCGCGGCAGTTTCAACGACAAAAACAAGTTCTTAGTAAAAATCGCGCTTCCGCTGAGCCTACCAATGACAACGAATCTCCCCGCATCGTAATGTTTGTAAATAATACAGTAATAATAATGCTGCTTCGTAATTTTTTAATACACGGAATTACGAATTAAGTATAACTACAGAGTATATAGCTACTATAGCTACGTATTCTACATTCTATACCTGGTCGTGTTTATGGTCTTACGCCATTTCCGAGATAAGACGGTAGCCGTTTGATCACAAAATGGAAAATCGACCAGCCAACCACAGGTAGGCCAAGTATTTATGAGCGGAGCTTTACAGTATAATGGCCCCCCTGTGGACTTATGAACGACAGTTGTGACAGGCCTCTCGCTCATCTATAGCCTGAAGCTGTACCTAATCAATATACCTATACATGTACATGATGTGTAATTGTCAGTTTAATATCAATAACAGTATTAAAAACACTATGTTTACTGTACGCTCTTCTGTTGCTTGCTTTTTTGGGTTGATTAAGAGCGACCGCCCATTAGCTATTTGTTTACGCTTTTTCTGCACACTTTATGAGGAAACTATTGGATATTTACATATTATATTTCAGAGCATATAAATATCCAATAGTTTCCTCATACGAGTAAACTGTGCAGAAAAAACGTTAAAAAATAGCGAATGTGTGCTCGCTCTTAAGAAGTATAAATAAAAATAATCATAATTTCGACGAGACGGAACCTATCATGTAAGACGTAAATTGCTATTGAAGGGATTACTTATTTTAATCTTTAAAAAAAACTAAAATCGAAAAAACCATTGAGAAGTGTAGATACAGCCTACTTTGTAGGTGTTCATTGAGGCTAGGTTTATGCGACATATTAAGAGAAAAAAATGAAAACAACTATTTAATCTAATGGTTGGAAATAAAGTCACCGTTAATAGTTTTGGGTAAGAACAAAACTAGCGCCACTTATACTGACTCTTAAAAAGAAAAGCAGTAATTTGGGTTTCAGTGAGGGTATAGGGCCGGGCCTTCCGTTCTGCCCTTCTATACCAGAAATACTCGTACGCCCAAACTCTAAATAATTTCTTCCCAAGCGCCAACATGAACACTTTCAATTTACGGTGGGCCACCGACTCACCTTCTATTATATTGTAAAGAACTACCAAAGAAAAAGTAACAGAATACTAGTGCTTGACACAAGCAAATTAGAAGTTAGACGTACAAACTGCAACCTCAAATAGGACTTTGCAAATGCTAATCTAGAGATGTGACAAGACGCAGCGTAGAATCGCAATGAGTGCTCTTGCGTAATTATTATTTGTTATACATAATTTAATGAATGTTCCTGCGTCACTAGACGGGTTAAATAGCACTGCATTGGGCAGGTCGGCCTCTCCACTCGAGTCCTTCACCGGATTGCCACCGAGCGTTCAGCGACATGCAACCCATCTACATACTAGCCATTGTGGCTTTTGCCGCACTTCATGTGAGTACAATAATTTACCGAGGGGTTAACCACTCGTTGGGAATCATTGGAAATCTTGATGAAATCTCAGGGAATCTTGCAATTTTTTTTGGAGTGGTTACCCCTTTGGGGTTTATCTTTCTATGAATATCGTTTGGAATCTTTGGAAATCATTATGGAATCTCAATGGAATCTCAAGGAATCTCTGGAGTGGTTACCCCCTCGGGAGAAACCGAAGTAATGTTTGTGATATAAATTCTGAACGAAGACATTTTGACATGCCCGTCCCCATCTTTACCAATAAGAGCATTCCCTCCTGAGTAACCATTTCCGAAGCACATCTATACACTTCACTTTATTTATCAAATAATAAAAGCAATAATTTAATAATTTTTTTTCTCCCGAACGTCCACAAGCATTTTCCTTCACTCCTATGATACTCGATTGCGTCCAAATACGCATGTCGGGAAATTTGCTACCACCCTTCGTTCAAACAGAGTCCTCCGATTCGTTCTTCTATCTAAGTATACTGTCGATACTCGATTGATCGCGGTCATTGCACATCCATTTTTATCGTTCGATAATATTTGTTCTCGCAGTACTTTTTTTCGCGTTCGAATAGCTTGTTTAGCTTTTAGAGCAGCCACGGCCATTGGCGGCCGTGGACGTACCAGTATCAGTTAGAATTCGTAGTCTGTACAACACTTTTTCAGTATTATTCTTCTGTATTCATTGGATAACTACATGCATCTTCGATCAAGCAGACAGAAGTCAAATCTCATTGGCTTATAGACCATATTCCATCCCCAGTTATATTTCATGTACGTAATATTGTACTGATTTTTCTTACTGAAAGTCATTTTTTACTCTCAGGCGTCAGCAAACACCCAAGATGATGTCGAGGATTTCAAAAAGCGGTGCCTCCTTCTCAACGCCTTCAAGCAAAAACTCCAAAGTCAGTACGGGGGCTCACAGCAAGTCGAATACGTTGTTGAATATGTGTATCCTGAAGAATACTATCAGCAATATCCGCAGCTATATCAGCAGCAATATCAGGACCAATATCTTCAGCAATTTATTGATAGTCCTCCAGGGGTTGCGTACTACGACGTACAACCGGAGGATGAATATTTTTACTACTTTGTCAACTCGGGGGGCCAGCCAGGATTCACGGGTCAGTTGCAGTGGAATGATCTAGTTACTGGCGGTCAATGGAATGAGGCGATGCTATACTCTGACGAGATGGGAGGCATGCCCTATTACTTCACCGACCGCAAGTTAAAGAACGGAGGGAGGCAGAGAGTGAGAATAGACAAGAGGTCATACACAAACATCACGAAGAAAAATTTGGAGCTGAAAACCAGGGGGATGGCAGCAGCAGCAGCTAAAAACGAACAGGCGAAAAGGGAAGAAGTTGTCCCTGAGAGAAAGCCAACAGCCGTCAAAGTCGTCAAAGTAGTCAAGAGAGTTTAATCCATCTGAATAAAATAATGAATTAATACTTGATTAGGTACTTAAAAAATAATAAACTGGTTAAAGGAATGAAAAAACAACTCTTCACTATTCTAAATTCTGTCATTCTCATTTTCCTTCCATGTCGATACGCCTCGTTAGCCTAGATGCCTAGAATGAGTACATACTCAGACTCGGCTATACACAACTTTCATTTGACTGCAAGAGACTTTGGACTCAACTCGTAACTTCTCAGCAAAATTTAAATGAACAAATTACACGTGAATTTAAGTTTAAATTTTCATATTCAGCCAAGTCAGACATCAGCAACCAATCAAGGTGACATCGAGGATTTCAGGAAGCGATGTCTCCTTCTATAAACGCCATCAAAGCAGATACCTACTACAAAACTACCTATAGAAAACATATTGCATTCATTTAAATAATATGCTTACTACATTACTTACCAGTTGTATTTAACCCAGACTGTTTAAAGTAAAATATGAAGTCTGTTGCGATTTCTGAGCTTGATAGCTGTGGGCCTATAGTAAACGACGTTTCAGTCTGCGGGTTTAATTTTTAGTCTGAGGAAGATCAGGTACTTCTTTGGAACTTATGGAGCAAAGAAACAAATCGCAAGCGGAGGTTATCGACTTGATGGTATCTTTACAGCATCCACAAGCAAGGTGCTGTTTTTATAGGCTTTTTTTGACTTCCTTGTGGGAGTGAAGGGCTTGTCGTGGAATTAGATTTGCCCAGGGCTTCGAATTGACATGCACGCCATTTCCTCTACTTGGGCTACACACATCCCTCTACGTCCCACTTCTATTCCTCTTTCGAAATCTACTTCAGATGTAAAGTCCCCTCCCTCATACCCACTACGAGTATTTATTCCAGTCAACAGCTGAGTCGCTCCAGTTAATGGCGGAGTACAGTTTCGGATAAAAAGGCAAGGGACAGAACCGTCGAAACACCTCTAAGCGGGGTGCGAAGTGAGAGGGAACACCTCTATCCAGCGGGGTGCGAAGTGAGAGGGAAGAAAAATTAGGACATTCTCAAAAAGCTATCTCCTTCGACTTACCAAACGTAGGTTGCCTCCTTATAGTTCCTCGAGTGTGGCTACACAGGTCCGCGGTATTAATTTTTAGAGGTAACCTTTTAGTACTAAACCTAACCATCTAGAATCTAGACTCAACAATGTGTTCTTTAGAAGTTGTAAAACTATAAGGCGCTTCTACTTTACCTCTGAGTTTTGGATAAAAATTGCTACCATGCAGGGGCCCCAACTGAAAAATTTAAAAATAAAAACTACCACTTCAGGACATTTTTGCGGTAATATAGCGCATGATAAGCTAACAGCTCTTAGTCCTCAGGCACTAAAAGCACCAACTGCCTTCACTTTAGTATTCAAATTACAACTTCTACGGAGAAATTATAAGCGCAGTGATAAAGAGTGTCGATCAGCTGTCAGCCAGGCATACGCAATTAATCAATGTTCACAGCCATTTTCGCTATCTCCCATGCAGGTGCCACCGAGGGTGACAGGCAGCCAATGCTGACTTGATGTGTCAATATTTAATTTTAGTCAAAAAGTGGACAGCACAATGATACAGAACACGTATACCTATGTGCCATGACATTGTCACCCGAAGGGTTAACCACTCGTTGGGAATCTCGTTGGGAATCATTGGAAATCTTTATGAAATCTCAGGGAATCTTGGATTTTTTTTGGAGTGGTATACCCCTTCGGGGTTCATCTTTCTATGAGTATCGTTGGGAATCTTTGGAAATCTTTATGGAATCTCAAGGAATCTCTGGAGTGGTTACGCCCTCGTTGTCACCCCTGAATAAAAGTCGACCCAATATTCTGACTGGTTTAAAAGCGATAAAATTACCTGAGTGACAGAAATAAAGATAGATTTAAACGAGGGGTTAACCACTCTTTGGGAATCATTATGGAAATCTTTATGAAGTCTCAGGGAATCTTGGAAATTTTTTGAGTGGTTTATCTTTCTATGACTATCGTTGGGAATCTTTGGAAATCTTTATGGAATCTCAAGGAATCACTGGAGTGGTTACCCCCTCGGATTTAAATTGACTGACCTGACCCATAACCTATATAACTAAAATAACGCCCTTAAAAATAGCTTCAGTTCATATTCGAAATGCCTGCCGATCAGAAACGCGCTACACAAATACACAGGTTTCCGAAGAACTCGAAAAACACGCAGAAGGAATGAACCATGAGTACCTACTGTTCTGTGTATGAGAATTTGCGAGGAGTCCGTAATTATAAGTATAAAGTCGAATAAAAAGCTTATGGGCCTCGTTAAAAAAGATCAACGGGGGAAAATTGAAAGCGGTGAAAAAATTCGGTTACCGGATCTGTGCACTTTCTCTGATATAAATTGAAATGTGTAGGAGTTGGAAGCCCTCTTGAGGGAATGGAGAAGAGTAAGGGGACGGGAAGGAAGTCCAAGTAGTTTCCGCATGGGGGGAGGACTAAGAACCATCTGAGGACGGCTTCCAAATCCAAATCAGAACCGTATACAGACACATTTCTTCAACCACTCCATTACGTATTTCTGTTTGGGACTGCAAAAAGTGAGTGTACATTAAATGACTACGAATGGGTCCATACTGAGACTTACTGGGAACCGTAGTACATGTAGTACTGCACAGTGAGACAGAGCAGAAAAGGAGGAAACGTTAATATGGTTGGTAAGTCGTCAAAAATGTTCCTCTCAATACCGAAGAAAAAATTATTATACGAGTATACCTAATTAAATTAAACTAAGTATTATTAACTTGTCCTCCAGAAGTCTCAAAGTAATTCATAGGAAGTAACAAACAACTGCGAGTAAAATCGGCGTACCTCTTTTACTTGTGCCTAATTTAAATTTTTAGCCGTCGAAGGATAACAACAGTTGTCACAGAGTAAATTTTGAATTTTTGTTCTGGTCAACGGTCAACGGCAAAAGATTGGCTTCCCCGTCTCGGGTGACTTTTCGACCCCCTGAAACAGTGAAGGAAGTGACAGAAAGAGGAGTCTGAACGTCTCTAAATACGGCCCTAAATTCCTGGCTCAACAAGTGGACGGAAGGAATGGGAAGAGGGAAGATGAGGGATATTTGGAGAAACTCTTGATGCAGAACCCCCGCGGCTCTGCTCCACCTCAACCACGAGATAAATAAGTCCACACCCCAGATTCTTCCACCCAAATATCATCCACTAAAAAAAAATCATAGGTATTTGTCCCGGTGGCAAACCCCAACAAGCCTTCCACTTTATGCACATCAGTCCCCCCAATTTTGAAGGAAGGATGGCCGAGGACGATACGTGAAAATACCACCAGTCCAGAAAAAAAATCTACTTTGCCGCGAAATTTCTGAAAGCGCTAAGGACAAGAGAGAAGTGAGCAGTCAAGCTGATTCAACAGTCGGCCAACTTATTTTGATGAGGCAATAAAAAATAATTAGGGAGGTTTTCCTCAGCAGTGGGCCACAGAGGTCATAAATCCTAATAGAAGCTTGGATGGTTCCATACTTAAAAGCTCCGAGGCTTGCGGCATAATCCCGCCCAATGCTCTGCTAGCTCAGAGGACAGTCACTACCGAGAAGGATTAAAATAAAGGGTCCGACAATGGTCGCACTTGACTTTCTCGCAATTTTTACGCCAGCGGTATCGAAAATTTTGATTTTTATTTACGTAAATTATTTGTTTGGACCAAAATTTTAACTTTTTCTAAAAAATCTTTTGCCATACACTGGACAATAATTTTAGGCACCTACTCACCGGATTTCAAACATATCCGTCCAATGGTGAAGTGTCGTTCGACACGCAAAGTACGTGTTTTCTATTTTCTATGTCACGGCCTTAATTTTCAAGTAATTGAAAATCTATTGAAAATGACCTTGAAGCATCTATCTGAGACCACTTTTACTAATTTTCAAGGAAATTTGTCGATTAGGGTTGTTGCAAATCTGTCTTAACCAATCAAAAACGTAATATCCATTTTTGGAAAATTTTCCTACGATAATGCCAATATTGGCCATAATTATTATGTTTCATAAATTTCGTTCGGTAAAACATCAAACTAGGTTAAAGTACACCTCCCTACCAATTTTTATAGAAATCGATCGAATAGTGCTACCGGAGTGATGACCAACGCGTTTTGGCCAAAACTGGGCCAAGTTATTGGCCCACCTCCAAATGACTGTAAAAGACCTAAAAGCATCTATTCATCAATCATTTTACTGGTTTTTGAGATACAGCACTTTTCTTGAGGTATGCGATGCTAGCACTTGCAAAACAGTTGCAATAAAAGAACCAGTGAGAAATTAGGAAATCTGCTTCGAACACTCCCTAGAACATTGTTAGGGCTAGGTACAGGCAAAATTTTGTGTCTTTCCAACCAAGGGTAGACCTTGAAAATGAATCGCCGCTCGCAATGTTAATCTTATGGGCGGCAAAAAATGCATCGTCACGTATAGCGGACCCTTAAGTCAAAAAGAAAACACTCAGTGATCTACAGCCTCCCTATTTCACAATGTTATATCTTTAATGTACTGTCTCATGTCTTGTGTTTCTATTGCAACTGTTTTAATGTTTATTCTCAAATATACATGAAAATACCTAACTTACTAAAAAATTCTAAGGTTGCTATAAAAAATTGGAGGAATGCCTATAGTCATTATATAAAGAGTGAAATAAGACTAGGTATATCTGGGATCAACAACAGAATCAACAGGATAACTAGAGGTAGGTACAAGAAAAACTAGGTACAAATAAGAGCATGTCGCTAGTGTTTGTGTTTCCACAGGGATGACGTGATGTGCCGACACAAGTTGTAGCGCCACATGTTCATATAGTAGAGGGAATTTAAAGCAGGCACAAAACCTGCAGATGAGCCTACCCCCACCAGGTGGCACCGCACTTGTACCTGCTCTCCCATTGGTCAGCCCACTGGAGCTGGGGCTGGGGGTTGATGCAGGTTCCGCAATATACCCAATATAATGGGGCATAAGCCCTTTTAATACTAACTTGGAGTAGGATTCTGCGTTACATCCCCTGCCTCTCCACGGGCTATAAGGACGTATCTGACAAGATCACAAAACGGTGTTGACTTGTAACATAACATGTTTTGTTACAGTGGGTATGCTAAGACACACTGCCCTAGGCTCTGTAAGATAACTGGTTCTGGCGCGCTACCATGGCCTTGCTTTCAAAGTGAGGGGAAGAAGTAAACCTGGAGAGGGTAGTTTCCCCGCCGCTCCCTGACTCTCAGACCAACGTTTTGTGCCTGCTTTAAATTCCTCCTACTATACGCTTGGTTTGATCTGAACAAAAGCTATTGTAATTGCTAAGGCAGTATACCTTGTCTAACAGTATAGGTACCTAACCCTTTGACGACTGACTAGAAAGAACAAGGAAAATGGGAAAAAATTTTCTTTGCCAAAAACAATAAAATTAATAAAATTGTACTAAATAGGATCATATTTACCTTAAGGGCCACCATACATTCTCGACGAACTCCACCAAAACCACTGTGCGAAAGTAAATATTCGACAAAACTATTGTTTACATATTAGTGCTCCCGGAGACTGGTAATTGCAATATCATATAGGTTGTGTTTACTCTAAAAGCTAAACATAGTGTGCTATTTGAAAGCGAAACGAACGAGTGAAAGTAGGACACTATGTTTAGCTTTTACAGGAGAAAAAGCAGAGAAATTACCCACTTCCGTAAGTGAAATAAAAATTGTCAACATCTAACATGGCGGCGGTAAATATTACAAACATTTATCAAGCTTTTCTACTAAATGTGACGATAAAATCATACTGTTTTAGTCCGAAACGTTACAAAAAAATATTTTGCGTGCGGTGGTGTTGTGTTTTCGCGATCTGTCAAAAAAACATGTGGACTGGTAGTTGACTGTTTAAAACCGCTCCTGTGGGCTTATTACTCCATTTCATGCAAAAATACAACACTACCTCACGACAAAGAGTCTCAGGTTTACATCCCCCTATAAACACTTTCCACTCGCCCTGTAACTTCGGAGTAGGGCTTGAAGTACGTAGCATTGCGAACCAAATACGTGTATTCCACCTTAAGAGGGTAGTATACCCATTGACGTCAAAAGATGTTTCGGTTAAAACGGTAAGAATGGATCGGAGTTTTTTTTAGAAAGCTTGTCCTTTATACTACCTACACGAAATCAATCAAATAAACTAAAATCAATAAAAGCAATCGCAGGTTTGTCTTCGAGTGAAAATTGATGACTCGTTTCTACAGAGACGAAGCGCTTTTTACCATCACTATCGATTTGGTTCCTTTTTCTAGGTTTTCACTACGGTGGTTGAAATTTCTGGCAAATGGCGTAGAAATTAGAACGTTGTGTAGGATGTTCCATACTCATTTAGCTGATATGTCAATTTTACTGCAGAAGGAACCCATTCACCTTCTGTGACGCGACACTGCGAAGACAGCTCTGCGGGCGTGTACTCACGCAGTTATATCGTTAAGGCCCGTTCAGAGAAATGAAAAAATAACGAACACCAAAGCACCCAATCTTCCTCTTTTTTTCCAGCTTTTTCATATATACAGTGAATAGGTCTAGCAATGCTTACATAGTAACGGCTAATGAGTATAATAACTGCCACCTGATTCCTGAATACATGACGGTAATTTTTAATAAAAATCTCTTCGTGGGTCAACGGAGCTCGTTATGAATTTATCTCGTTATATAGATTAAATAGGCGGAAAATGTTAATAGGTAAATGTTAATGGTAACGGCGAATAAGCCTTAATACCTATAATAGATTACTGACTGATTGAATTTTTTCTAGTTACCTATGCATACTCATCTTTTTTAAACTTAGTTTTTTTTTAAAGCTGATGAATTTACATGGGACTGAAACTAAGAAAATTTTATCTCAATATTTCTCTGAATCAACTTCACGAAAATAAAAAATTTAAAAAAAAATCAACAATCAACCTTTAAAAACCATTTGCAACCATTTTCCTGCCCTTTTTTTCTGCATCATAACTCCCACCAAACAGTCCAGAGTTGAAATCTTTTGAATCGAAAAGTAGACTCGAACGTGTATATGATAGAAACTGTAAACGAAGCTTAACAATGGCAATGGAGTAACTAGCTCTAATGGGCACTGGACGCGCATCCGGTAGCACGAAGGCTGAAGGCTGAAGGCTCTTTTCGCAGTCGCCACGGCGCGAGTAGCTCGTCTTTCGACGGTCAACCATGGAGAAGCTAGCCAAAGATGCCGTGCCCTATGTGCGTCCCCCAAAGAGGACCTTCACCGAGTTTTTCTACGACTCAAAAACGAAAGCAGTTTTCGGTCGAACGACCACCAGCTGGGGTAGGTACCGATTGTTTCAGCTACGTATGCATGCCTAGGTACCATATTGCATGTAGGTAATATAATTTTTTCATATTCCTAGTTATTAATTAATTACATTATTTTTACACTGCGCTGCTTTGTATAGCTGCATGATCAAACTATTGTTTCCTCACTTTGCATGAGTATACAAAACTAAACTTCACAACTAATGGAGTGAGAATGCAGCGGTTTCGCAATTCAAAATAAGTATTTGGAGGCTGCATTACAATTTTTATTTTTATTTATTTTTTAATCCGTCAACAAGCTTCACTTTTTGCACGGAGAGCCCATTTCCCATTCCAATCAGTGAGTTCGTATTTCGCCAACGGCAGATGACAGCAAAATTTTCATCCATGCATATCGTATTACCTCAACTGATTGAAAATAGGCAATATCAGCGTTAAGCGATAATATTCCAGAAATAAAGAAGTATAAGAGTAAAAGAAGAAGAAGATATAACCAATAATCTAAATAAAGATTTTTAGTTATTTTTATTAACCTTTAACTACAAATCCAGTAACAGTAAGCCAAAGATTCTGATTTTTTTTTAAACAATGGCGAATTAAAACATTCGAAATTACTTTTTATACAGTCTTCCTAATTTTAGTTCTTTTCTTCCTCAGTGATAGGCTGAAATTCAAACTTTGCCCTCACAAGGCCGACCAATGTCCATCAAGAATCTGCAAAACGTATACTCCTAAAAAGGGTAAAAGTGGAAGAACCGTATAATGGGATTAAAGGGCACACTAATGGCTTTGGGTACATTTCATTACAGCTTCGCAAGTCTCAGTTATATCTCGAGACCAAACAGAAAACTTCCAAAACTAACAATGCCCCAGACTTGACTTATCCGACAGAGAGGTCCAGCGTCTCTGATTTTTTTTCTGGATTTTTCTTAGCGTTTTCTTTTAGGAAATTAGAAACTCAAAACTTGTTGGAGGGAGAATCCTGGGAAACTATCAGATCCTCTCTTATTTATGTTTTAAATTGTGAAAAGGAGTTATTCAAAAACCTACTTACTGATCTGTTAGTGTGACAGACTCCGCCACCGAGAGTCAAAAAATTTGTGCGTGGTTTCGTTCTTAACTGACCAGCTATTTAAGTACGCAGTGTCCCCTACAACACCGCAATATTGCTGCAACATTTTTGCAATATCTCAAACCGTTTTCTAAACCACCACTAGAGAGATCTACTTTCTGTTCTAATGTCTGTCAAAAATATTGTAGAATCTCTCAGTCAAGCTGTACGCAAGATACCGAGGGGGTAACCACTCCAGAGATTGCTTGAGATTGCATTAAGATTTCCAAAGATTTTCTGAGATTCTCAACGAGATTCGTGGAATGATGCACCCCGAAGGGTTAACATGATTGCCTGAGATTCCAAACGAGATTCCCAACAAGATTCCTGGAGTGGCTAACCCCTCGCAAGATGCAAAAGTAATATTTTGGGCAGTACGGGGCACATAAAAATTAGCTGATACAGAATAACTAATCAACACTTTTTCGAGATTATTGACTCCTGTTCAGTACCTTAGTTTACCAGTAGATATAACGGACTTTCTGCATAGCTGGATAAGCATAAGCGGATGAACTTCTCCCTTTAAGGGTAACATTTCTCATTAAATATGGGTGCGTCCCACCCTACTCGGTTAACGGTTAAACTCCAGTTAAATGTCAATTATTGCATGGTAAAAACCAAATTTAACTGGAGTTTAACCTTTAACCGAGTATGGTGGGACGCACCCTAAGTCCACCGTACCGACATGAGATTGATGCATTTCGTGTATAAATGAGTGAATGAGTCAGAGTATAGCGAGTTGGCTCATGGACGTGGGCAGTGGCAGCAGATCCCAGCAGGAGCTATTTCAGCTAACTGGCCTCAAATCAGGAAGTGGCATGGAGATGTGGCCTCGGCCTCGCTCCACCAGCCTCCGACCCACGCTCTACAGAAAGCAGTGAACCCAATCATAAAGGGTGAAACAGGCACTAATCTAGGCCAATGTGAGGGTTCTAGAAAAACCTGAAATACTGTAAAGACCCCTACGTCAACGATACTAGGCTAGTTACCCTTTCGTCAGCGGACCCTTGTGCGGTAGAAATACATTACTTAAATCAAGCATTTTCGTAGAAAACCTGAATTTTTTAAACCTGCGACGAGGGGTTAACCACTCGTTTCGAAACTCGGAAATCATTGGAAATCTTTATGAAATCTCAGGGAATCTTGGAATTTTTTGGAGTGGTTACCCCTTTGGGGTTCATCTTTATATTAATATCGTTGGGAATCTTTATGGAATCTCAGTGGAATCTCTAGAGTGGTTACCCCTCAACCTGCGAGTATATAGCTTTGGATACATCTCACTCATACATCTTACTCATGTCCCGACCTAAATGAGAGGATTCAACACAAAATAAATTGTCTAACATTTAATTTTTTCCATTTTTTTTTCCAGCAAAAATTGGACTATTCTATCTCTCATTCTATATCGTCCTGTCAGCGATGTTCGCTATCATGATGTGGGTGTTCCTACAAACTCTTAACTTACAACAGCCAAGGTGGCGGCTGGAAAAATCCCTTATTGGAACCAACCCAGGTAAGAAAGTTATCACGGCAATTATATTAAAGAGGAATTAAAAATTTGTACTTAGGTACAGCATGGATTCAATTTGTTTTTCCATGACGAAAATTCTCTCCAGCATAAAATAAAATTTAATATGGACCTTATCACCGTTCTGACCGTTTTGAAGAAAGACATACAGACGCCGGGTTTCTCAAAACCGGCATTGGCATTTAAAATGAATGTCTGGTTGGATGTCGTAACTTCTTTTTCGGACAAAAGAGGTAGAGGTATGGAACAGGCGACTATATTCGTATTTTTTGAAGTAGTTTTTGTGATAAATTTGGAATATTTTCAGGCATGGGGTACCGGCCGAGTCCTCCGGGGGAGAACGTAGAAAGTACGTTAATTTGGTACAAAGGAACGAGCCGGTCCAACTTTCAATACTGGATTGATACTCTCGAAGACTTTCTCCGAGGTGAGTATGGCAAATAGGTATACAATTTTCAAATTTTGTTTGGCAACCTCCCGAACTGGAAGATACTCCTTCAAGGTCAACTATATACAAGAAGAGTTTTCTCGTCATTCAATCCCGTCTAATAGCACCATAGCTTACAACTCCCGAAAAGCAACTTCTCAATAGGAAAGCAGAAAAGGTGGACAGGATTAGATGTAACCGATAAATCAGACACTGCGAGAAAGTCTAGTGGTGTAAATCAAGAAGAGAAGCCTTAGATTCGTGAGGCGAGCTGGAAGCTATAGGAGTATGAGACGCCCTAAAGCTCCCGCTGCGCTGGAAGCCGTTAAGGCGATGGATCCAGATCCAAAGTCGTGATTTAGTGCTGACACCGAGCCCAGGTAGGATCAGTGAGAGTCTCTGAAACCCCATAAGCTTTCCTTAACCTTGTCACACTTCCACCGAGCCACAACTCCCAACAATGTCGACTGTCACCGCTAACCACCGAAAGCGTTCCCCACTCCAAGTTTCTTCGCCTAACTCCTTAGTCAGCAAAACCTTAAGGTGGCAGGAAAGTCAACGTCCTTCAAAGGTTTGAAGTTAAATTATAAAACATCAGTAGCAACTGAGGAAAGTCGGGGAAACTTCCAGCAGCTTAAAATGGAAACATGCGAACTCTTTGTATTTTATGCTTATGCAGTGCTTTCATAAACCATTCTTTACTTCACAATGAACAAATAATGTCATAAATTAAATTCACAATTTTTTGCTTGTTAGTGTTCCCTATTTCACTGGCTATCGTACTAAAAAGCACTTACCTACTTTCCACAGAAATAAAAATATTTAAAATTGATCTGTTTGAAAACAAACTGACACCAACAAAGAGAGCGCGCATGTCATGATTTTTAACTGAAGCTTTCAACTCCACAGTTGCGAGTTAAAAATTCATTAGCTGACCACAAAACCCCCAAAAGCTATCAAAAATTGGAACTCGCTGGCCGTTACGGATCACTAGCCTAAAGCTATTGCATGGCCAGTGTCAAAGCTACCTTCATTCTACTGACACTCTCCCTGGGGTTCGTCCCAAGATCTTGGACACTACAGTAACGACAAAGACTCTAACCAAAATGGGCAAAGGAACATAAGCGACTAAATTAAAAATATAACTGAAATACCTAGGTTAGGTTAGGCAGAGGCAACGAACATTTAAATCATCTCTGAAATTACCAATGGCTTGGAGGATTCAGAAAAATAAAGATAAAAGTATACTTTTACAACGCAAAACATCAACCTTGTTGCAGTAGTAAACAATAAAGCTTCACCAACACAGGTATCAAGTTGCAAAAACTGGCCGAGCTCACCTTCGATAAGCCCGCGAGTCTCGAAACTTGTCAGACTTTGGATGAAGTTAGTCGGCTTCATAAGCTTATGAGGCTGACACTTACCAACCTCTCCAAACTTTTCATTTCCCACCGACTCTACTCGATGACAGCTAAGGGGAAATGTAATGGAAATTAATAGTCGAAAGCCGCACTCCCATTCTCACATAGAATACTGTCAACAGTTAAGATATTAGAATAATATAATATTGCTAGTTGACACATAGGTGATTTATGTCTTCTTCATCACCGTACTCTAATATGCAATAGTTGTAGCAGACCCGAGGGGTTAACCACTCGTTGGGAATCTCGTTGGGAATCATTGGAAATCTTTATGAAATCTGAGGGAATCTTGGCATTTTTTTTTGGAGTGATTACCCTTCGGGGTTCATTATTCTATGAATATCGTGGGGAAACTTTGGAAATCTTTATGGAATCTCATTGGAATCTCGAGGAATCTCTGGAGTTGTTACCCCCTCGAGCAGACCCAAAACAGTACCAAATCAATTTCAGTTGTTCCGAAAAATAGTTCTCATAATCTCAATTTTCGAAAGTAAAAAAGTGGTAGGGACGCGGATTTGGCCTGTCTACCTATACAGCCTCCCCACAGAAATGTTTTCAGCTAGCATGTCCACAGCAGTTAGACCGAGGGGTTAACCACTCGTTGGGAATCTCGTTGGGAATCATGGGAAATCTTTATGAAATCTCAGGGAATCTTGAAATTTTTTGGAGTGGTTACCCCCTTGGGGTTCACCTTTCTATAAATATCGTTGGGAATACGTAGTTAAAAAAAAATTATTTAGCACAATACCACATTATAATGAACAATTTTTAAAAAATACGACTGGTTTCGGTTACTCCATCACCAGGTAACAAACATAATGTGGTATTGTGCTGAATCATTTTTTTAAAACTACGTAATAATGAAATACCACCAAGTAAATGAGAAGAATTTTTGTTTGAATCGTTGGGAATAATGGGAATCTTTGGAAATCTTTATGGAATCTCAAGGAATCTCTGGAGTGGTTACCCCCTCGAGTTAGACAGTTCAAATGGTTTCAGTGTTCTGGATCTTCAGAGTTAGATAGGATCAATAGGACTGAAATAGTGTGTCTGTGTGTTCAGATAGCCGTGAAAGCGGTGTAGACGGCTTCTGTATATATGTACATATGTACTAGTATGTATGTTCATACCCCATGATTAGAGATGATGTAACAACATGACGAATTGACGATGACATATACTCAGTCTGCTCTATATACAATGGGGTCGTCTCCGTCTCCGTCTCCGTCTGTGACGCTCATCACTGTCCCCCCAACATCAAGGAGCATTTGGGGTTGCTATATTTGTAGTTCGAGCATGGAAGCAATAAAAGAATAAGACTCGGCCATTCACATTTATAACTGTCTCGGCGGAAAATGCTGTTAGTGAAATTGGACGCTCCAACAGGAATGGTTTTCTGGTTCGGAATTCTTTTTTAAATAGTTCCGACCACGTACTTTCGAAACGCTATAGAAAACTATTTACCGCGCCTGTGAGAGGATATTTTTCATACAGATTTTAAGTTTGAATAGAAGATACCTAAGTGAAGGAGGCAAAACGGTCAATAACCATGAAATGATGTGGTTGGAAAAGTTATATATTGTTAAAAATAAACTGTCTCAGGGTGCGTCCCACCATACTCGGTTAACGATTAATCTCCAGTTAAATTCGGTTTTTACCGTGCAATAATTGAAATTTAACTGGAGATTAACCGTTAACCGAGTATGGTGGGACGCACCCTCAGTCAGTCTTTTTCGAAGATAATCGAAAACATAAACTAAGAATTGCTCTACTTCGAATCGTATAAATACTGAAACTTGGAAACTCTTACATGAATAATTAACTTTTGCAGGGGGGTAATTGGAATAGGGACCAACGCCTACGGGGACCTGCAGTCCCCAAGTAGAAAATAAAAGATGTACCGCATTAAAACACCATTCAAGCCTCGTCCGTATGGCGCGGCTCTGCAGGTCCCACGGGGGCTTTCGGGTGAACTTTGACCTTAACTGGGAAGGGGAGGGGGGCTTATGTCACCATCGAGAATAGGCCCTTACCCATGAAACCTCAGCATTAGTTCTGCAAACTTACCTTCGTGACAGTTGGCCAACTCCGACCATAACGGGAACACTAGGAATATTCCTAAATATTTCTTATAGATGGAGCCATGGAGCCCCCTCAAAAAAAAAAAAAAAAAAAGTAAATAAATAAATGAAAAAGTTTGGAAAGGACGATTTTTTGTTATCTGCCACAGAAAGAAATAATATTTGCTTCATAACCTTTCAGAATTCAGATTAGGTACTTTTAAATAACCCTTTCAAAAAAGGAAAATTTCTGAAAGGGAGATAGGAACGAAAAATACTTACATCGTCAACTGGATGTCATTTTTGGAGGAACGCTTCGGTCAGTTTATAGATACTTTTATTATTTTTAGCTGAATTAAATTTGAAACTCAACCTTCATTAGCAGACGCAGTTGTGAAAATGCCTATTAGTTTCCAATACCCTTCATGTACGTGCAATAATTACAACGATTTGCTCCAGACTGGACTAATCTTGAACCTACCCGTAAGAAACAAACCAAGTGTCTTTATCAAGAGAATGACACTCTGTTATACACATCCCTATTTTAAGTTTAAAATCATAGCTGGTTTTGGAAAACTATATATTTTCCCCAGGTATAGCAATCATCACACTGTCAGGTTTATTTAGTATGAATCAGGAGTAAACAAGTCTTCAAGTCGGGTATGAATGAAGAACATTCAGACCGTAAAGTCTTACGTGCTTCCCTCAGCAGCCGATAAAACCTATCACTAGTGCCGTAACATAACTGGTCCGTGGCTATGCATATACACAAGGAAAAGGACGTGCTCCTAGCCTGTTTTCCTTAGGTACAGATACTGTAGCAAGACCACGTACCATTTTCATTACGACAGTCAAATGATGAATCCCATTCCTCTTTTCCCTCATTTTCAGAAAATATTTTCTAATTTCCTCTTTTCCATATTCTCTAGATTAAGTTGGTCTGAAAATTGGTTTCCTAATCCTACAACTCAATCCCTCGGTTCACTGAGATCGCCTTTGAATTTCCTGACTCTCCCTTCCAGATCTTTACATTTCTGCTAATACAGAAATATCAATTTACATTTATATACACATAATTGCTTCTTTGGAAGTAACCGAATACCAACACAATATGTAGATTATACTCCAACAGAAACGATTTGAAAATACTCTACAGCACCAGCTGGGGTATTCCCGAGGGGGTAACCACTCCAGAGATTCCTTGAGATTCCCTGAGATTCCATAAAGATTTCCAAAGATTCCCAACGATATTCATAGAAAGATGAACCCCGAAGGGTTAACCACTCCAAAAAAATTCCAAGATTCCCTGAGATTTCATAAAAATTTCCAATGATTCCCAACGAGATTCCCACGAGTGGTTAACCCCTCGGTATTCCCACTCTTTTAACACGCTATTAACACCAAAATAGCACCGCCAATCACCCACTTCCAATGTTCTTTTCCCTACCTACTGTAATGAATTATACTGCACGAGTTTAATCTAAATTCATAAATATCAAATCCAGTTCGACTAGACTCCAGCTAGAGCAATCACTTAAACATGCGCCCCTGGAGCTCCCCCTGACACATCAAACCTAATGTAAAGTTAGAAGTGGAACGCCTGGAGACACGAATCTCATTTGCTAAGAGACCCCTTTTGGATCATTAGCGGTTGCGGTCAGCAGTGCTAGATTGCTGAATGAGCTATGGAGACAAGAGAGGACTGCTCTCACTGCTCTAGCTCTCGAATCCAATTTGCCATACTACGAGTAGTTAACTCAGTGGATACGATTATACCCAACAATGTGATGGGTACTCCGTTTAAGGCTATGCCTCAGCTGGCGATGCATTTCTGCTACACATAAGATTAACATTGCAACCGTTGAACTATTTATTTTTTATTTCTTCTATTTTTAGGTTTGCAAAACTGATGAATCGAAAAAGCCACCGGGAAATTGGAAAATCTGTCTAAGTACATCTCAGACAGCGTCTAGGCAAAATTAAGAGTATCTCTAACCAATGGGGAAAATTTAAAATTCACCACTTACAATGTTAAATAATCAGATAGAGCAGAGCTGAAAGCAAGTTTCGCATTTTTATCAAAAATTAACAAACATTGTCGGGGTAGGTACGGTCCAATGTTGTGTGGGTGCCCCATCGGTCTATCAGACTCAACTCTCTAGCTCATCCGAAAGAATAGGTACTGAGGAAGTTTTCAGTTCTTCTCAGGTCTTCGAGATGTAGAATCAATATAATATTGATGAAGTCAGGTACATATTTGATGTTGTAGATGTAGACGAACTTAGAACTTGGTATTAATGTACTCGCTCAGCTGCTGAGCTCCACCGCACGGAACATCCATCAGAAGCCAAATGGAGCTCAAGATTCAAGTTGCTAACTTTCAGCTTTCTCACATTTCTCGCATTCAGTGAGCAAACAAACTATTTTGCTAACACGGTGTGCTTTTAATTAACTCAACTTTCGGGTTACTGCACTACGTCAAACATTTTCGAAGTGAAGGCTAATTAATTACCTAGACTACTCTGTGCCTATGTTAATGGAACTAAAGGAAAATATTAATAATATTCATGTGCAGAAACCTACCTATCACCTATTCCATACTCAAAGGTAAAATAGGTATTGTTACGACATCACAAGCCCAAAATCTTTTAATAGGATCGTAATAGAATAGGTATAGCTGTGCCTATAGTAACCGAATTTGGGAAATAAATAAAGAGTCATCTGAAATATAAGAAGCACGCCTCTGCCCAATGAACGGCCAGCTTTAAAGTCCTCTATTTACAAGTAGATACATAAGGGCTGAAAATTTCGGGAACCAGTTTGATCACTGTGAGAAATTGCAATTTTTTTTTTATTACCAGCAATGCGGGAAATTATTAAGCTACCAAAAAACAACTGAAAATCGTGGTTATGGTCACTTAGGCCCTCAGCCTTAAATCCCTCAGTTTCAGTGAGAACCATGCAGATTGTCAAGAGGCAAGGGACAGGATCACACAGCAGCACACTCTCTTCACGTACACAATCCATGGGAAGGGTAATAAGGACACCGATTATGCAAAATGGAGTTAAGGTTTGACCTTTTTGAATTTTTCAGTTTACCGAGTGCCAGGTTTGACACCAGGGCGAGGGCAGAACATATACAACTGCGATTACGACCGCCCACCAGGCAGAGGCCAGGTCTGCGACGTCGACGTCAAGAACTGGCACCCTTGCACTCAGGAAAACTCATTCAACTACCACAAGTCTGGCCCCTGCATCTTCCTTAAACTCAACAAGGTGGGTACCTTCAGCATTGTTATAAGCAGGTACTACCGCTGCATCATACCTATAGGTATTACCTATAATTAAGTATATACTTAGGTAGCTTCGAAAAATCACTAAAACCGTGGAAGGAATGGGACTCCTCAAATTAGCCTAGATTATTTTTTTAAATGTACCTTTTGTGGAATCAGTCCTAAAAAAGGTGATTCAAATGGATAAAACGACTGTATTCTAGTACGAACTGAGAAGTTAATGATGAAAAAGTTTATGTAGAAGAGACTTTGGAAGAATATCCTGGTGAAGGATGAAAATATCCATGGAATATTTAACAGAAAATGCGCTTGGCTATAGAAGGAGACAGGTTCTCATCATAAAGAGCTGAAAGTCGTGAGCAGTGTCAACAGAAAGTGTTGATTATGTTGGAAATCGATTCGAGGAACGCTTGCAGGAGTGCTGAGCGCTCTTGTATGTTTTGTCAAGTGTTGTTCGAGGTTTCTTAGATGTTGGTTTGTTCAGCAGCGCATAGAAGGGAGAAGGGCACTAGGAAAGAGTCAACCGCGGTCCCTAGAGCTGTTCTAAGAGCTCGATATCCCTTTGTACTGGGTTCTCTTCAAGTGTACTTAGGGGAAAGCTATGCATGCCCTATTTTCTGGAAAAGACGTTGGGACATCATCACGGCCAGCTGTCTGAATAGGGGTGGAAACAGACTTTAACTTTCTGGCTTGTAAGCAAAGGTATGGCAACCAGTGCCAGATAGATTATTTCCCAACAGTAGTCACCGAGGGGGTTACCACTCCAGAGATTCCTTGAGATTCCACTGAGATCCCATAAAGATTTCCAAAGATATTCATAATAGAAATATGAATCCCTAAGGGGTAACTACTCCAAAAAATTCCAAGATTCACTGAGATTTCATAAAGATTTGCAATGATTCCCACCGAGATTCCCAACGAGTGGTTAACGAACCCCTCGGTAGTCACAGTCGCTAAAGCATTTAGAGAAGGATTTCTTGAGATAGGTACGTACCAAATCCCATTCAAATTGGTAAGCTAATATACATAGAAAAAGAAGTAACATTATGTCTCTTTTTCCTCATAAAGCTGCTTACACGATTAGGTAAAACACCACGACTATCTTTCAAGAATATCTGGCTAACCGGCTAACTCCGGATCTACAACCCTTAAAAACCTCGAAAATTATAAAAGTCATCTTGGAGAAAATTCAAAAGTATTTTAAGGGATTTATACTGGACGTAAAGGAAATAACTATGAACCCTCTGGACTTGGAAAAGGCACGGTACAGGTGGCACCCGGTAATTTACCTGAGATTAATGACGGTAAGGACAAGTTGTCTGCAAAAGGTTTTCGCTCACTTTGATCCAGTTCTCAATTTAAGGGCCTGTATCGATAATTAAAAGCTGTTTTTAACAGTTAGTCATTAATTCACCTCGTCATTGCCTTCAAAAAGTTGTAGCTCGGCTGTAAATACTAAATAGCATGCTTAGCGAGGACTCAAGCTCCTCACCAAAGTATACCCGCCGGGAAATTAGTAACCATTCAACCAAGCAAATTTCCAATAACTGTCCATTCTGTTCAGCCGCCATTACTGACAAATACACAATGGGAACCTACAGTTTTAGATGGGTTCCGAATTACCAAAGCCTCAATAAGCACTTCACATGTGGTCAGATGGGGTGGGTACTGATCAGAAAAATGTTCATGCTGAGCGATTAAAGACAGATATTTGAAAGTTGTGATATCGGACGGAAAGTTCCCCAGACCCAATTTTACATTTAAAATCATAAAATTTAGATGACAGTGAAAGTGACCGATTTGAAAACGTGACAACCCAAGTAAAATAAAATTTGATTTTTCAGATTTACGGTTGGCGGCCTGACTATTACAATGACACGATCGACTTGCCCGACGTCATGCCACAAGATCTCCAAGATCATATCGCAGCGACAAAAGCGCTGGATTCAAAACTGGTAAGTTTCATGGGAGTTATGTGACGAACTGCTCCACGTTAAGTGTCAGATTACTTAGCCACAGTTCAAGTACGTGAGTACAAGTACATTGCACTAACCTTCAGTTCAAAATTAACTTAATCATTCAAAAACGATCAAAGCTGCAGTTATTTTTAGATTCGGTCGGTAATGCAGTTTTTCTTTTTTTAAGACCCATATTTCGAATTCGACATACAATTTCACTTATCTCCAATTTCAGGTTCAAGTACTTTGGAGTACTTATTATCATCCAAGAGAATTTTTTAAAAAATAATCAACCGCTAAAATTAATGAATTATCTGCAAAAGCCCTTTCTTAACCTTAAAACAAGTGCGCAGTATTTTTCCTATGGCGTCACTGACGGCCTGAACAAACGCGGGACCATGGCTCATCTTCCCCGTCACGTACCATATGTCATTATTTGCATTATCTTTCACGATCCACTGCTTCGTTAGACGTAGTACCAACTGCTAAACAAGGTCGCGACATATCGACGAGATCGAGCTTTTCAACTTACAAAATAGAAGTACAATTTAGTAGGGAAAAATTTAAGGACGCACAAGGCTTTTAAATGTAGAGCAGAAATAAGCAATATTTAAATCTACTTCTCAAGTGCTGGTCAGGAACCTCCATTCTCTTACAAGAGAAGCCATCTATCTTACAATGAGTAAGGTAGGTCTATACATACATATTTTAGCAAGGCTGTACCTAGAAAATATTTCGGGGGGGGGGTAGCACGAAACTATATTTTCTCCATCAAAACTTAATTCTCACTAGTGTAAAGCCGTGTAGTTTGGGGGGGGGGTTAGGGGTTCAACCCCCCCCCCCCCGGATACGGCCTTGTACTTCAGCACATACATAAGAGGTTACTGTTATACGTGTAATTTCCGGTACCTAGATAGAATGAAGGCTGAGGGAAAGCAGCGATCAACTCATCATAAATGGTTGATTTAAGTTTATGCAAGATCCGCGTTGAAACTTCGCGCTAACGAGAAACTTGATTTCAAAGTCACTTTAAATTCCATCCTGTGTGACTTGTAGCCCACGGCCACTTTATCTAACACACATTTAAACAGATTATTCAGGAAGGGTCGAGTGGGGTGGCTCAATTCTACATAGTGGTACATAAATAATGGGCAATCATTGCCGGGGTTGCTGCAGCCAAAGCTGTTACATCCAAGCCGTAAGCGGAAAATATTCCTTACGCCGGGGTTCGAACCCAGACCTCTCAGGACACAAGTCACAACCCTTGACCACTCGGCCACTGGGCGGCATTGAGACGCCAAGCCGGATAAAATATAATGTAGCCAGGATAAAAAGAGAGAGGGTGGGGGTGGGGGGGGGATGAATCCGTTCTCGTTCTTTTCCAGCAATATTACAAATTTCAGCAATTAATTAATTTTTCTTCTTCACTTCAAAGAGCTAAAAAAAAGCGCTGTGCTGAAACAAAAAGTTGAACGCTAGAGGTAGTTTCACAAATTGGACCTTTAACGTTAAGAGTAAGTTTATTAAAATCCCCACCTCAAAACGAAACAATACTAAAGAATCTGTTATGGACAGATACGAAAGTTGAATAATTAGAAAAGAACGCAAATGGATAAAGCGGATTTAACTTTTGCTAACCCTAAAATGTCTTTGCCTTTTGATTAAATAAAAAGCTCGATTAAAAGTTGTTCCATTACTCAGCAGAGAGCTTAGCGATGAGTGCTTTCCGTTGCATTTCGCGATAAAAATGGTTACACTCCCGGCTGCGTCCCAATAAAATAGCAGACACTCTCAGCGATGAGGTACGTATTTTATTGTAGAAACGGGTGGAAGCAAAAAATCGGAGAGGCCTTTGAAGAGAAATATGGTGGAAAATGGTTCAGAACTTCGCAAACATCAGTGCTTCTTCACATACTTGTACACCAAGGAGAAACGGCCATGTTTGACATACACTTACTTTAGAAGATTACATTTGATTTTACAATTTTTCTTCTCTACATCAGAAAATAAAGTGATAGAAATATTGGAATATATTTTTTCGATAATTCGATAGTTGTCTTGAACTTTAGCTGTAGCTCCTCGGAAGACCTCCAGGGTCCTGTAAATTCCAAAATTCCAAATTGTACACAATGGGGTTTTTATTATCCCTTACAAATGTTTGCTAATTCTTTAATTTATTTTCCAGCTCAATACAGTGTGGGTTAGCTGTGAAGGAGAAAATTCCATAGACAAAGAAAACCTCGGGCCTGTGCACTACATCCCCCGCACCAGAGGTTTCCCTGGCTACTTCTTCCCCTTCGAGAACAATGAGGGATACCTCAGTCCCCTCATGGCAATTCACTTGGAACGACCGAAAAGTGAGTACCATACTGAACCTACCATGAGAGGATCTTCCATTTAGGAACATTTCAAGACGGAATATAAATTTGCTCTCTGTTTGTCTCTACTTTCCAACCACTTCTTGAGGACCTGAAATTGTTGTTGTCAGAACGTCATAAATTAACTGGCTCCGTCGTGATTTTACGACTGAGTTATTTTCGTTTTCAAAAAGTTTGTCCAAAATTAACAACTTAATCGTTAAATCACAACAGAGCCCGCGAATGACGTCCCCGAGGGGTTAACCGCTCCAAGAATCTCGTTGGGAATCTCAGCCAATCATTGAAAATCTTTATGAAATCTTAGGTAATCTTGGAAATTTCTGGAGTAATTAACCCTTCGGGGTGCATCTTTCCACGAATCTCGTTGAGAATCTCAGGAAATTTTCATGCAATCTCAAGTAATCTCTGGAGTGGTTAACCCCTCGGACGTCCCTATCGTCCCTGTGCCATAAAACGCGACACAACAACAACAAAATAGCCAGTTAATACCTGGCGTTAAAAAGACATTTAAATACCCAAAAGTGTCATTAAAAAATAGTCGGAAAAAACATAAAGAAACTACTTATATCGTGTGGTGGCCCTTAAGTTTCCTCCAGCACACTCAACATTAGGTACAACAGAAATTAGCTACTTCCGCCAACACATTGGCACATTGAAAAATGAAATTTTGTAGGTACTATACTTTTAAAATTATTTCTCTTCAGGAAATTTACTATTAAATATTGAAGGCTAACTGTCAAACCTTCAGAAGTCTCTGAAACTCTAATCTAAAACCTAAATCCATCCTAAGAGACTAAATAAAATGTGAATCTTACTCATGTGAATAACATAAGGAACTGATTTGAGTTTAGTCACTTTTTTAGGACATACAGGATCCAACATCAGGCATGAAACCATCTGAACGTATAGCACAACCTCAAAAAAGTCAGTCAGTTAAATAAAAAACTCGCAAAACGGTTATTTCCATAACACTCTCCAGATCCTCTCCAGATGCCCAGAAAATGACTTCAAAACACAGAAGAAAGAAAAAGGACAAAAATAATCTCACGCTGAAAAGAAACGAATGAATTAAATCGCAAAGAAGCGGTCGATCCTTAGAGCGAATCGGAGAACGCAGCATAAAAGAAATTCAATCGAAGAATGATGTGAAAATAATATAGCTGGATATAAAGCAGTTGGAGAAACGATATGAAAACCAAGCCCGATAAATCTCTCAGCAATACAAAAGAACTGGAAGTAAATATGGAGAAATTGTTTTGGAAAATCAAATTTGTGTTAACTCTGGAGATGTCATCGGCAAACTTGATATATGAGCCTCGGGAAAGGAGCGCTCTCCGGCGATTTCCCAGCTTTCCGGAACAATTGCTAAATCTTCAAATCCGATTTGTCCCATTCCATGGTTTATGAACAAGACTTTGTGTAAGCTTTTTGTCGGGTTTTCGAAAAACTTACATTCCAGGAAACGGGAGGATCATTTCAGTTGCTCACTACTTTATACTTACGACTGGTCTACGCAAGTTAACAGTGTATAGTATTCCACTTCTGTGGATATTTAAATGTTCTGATAATATGTTTTTTTAACGTCAAAAATTAAGAGACTTGTCGGTTAATTTTGGACAATTTTTTTGTTGACCAAAATCACTCGATCGTAAAATCCCAACATAGCCCCTTAATTTCAGCCGTTAAAAAAACATTATATTTTAGAACATATTTCCTCCTAAAATGTGCAGAAAAAAACGTAAACAAAAACGACGGTTTTTCGCAGAACTCTTCCCCTTCCTTGTTAACTTACTCAACGTGTTCATTTTCTGCTCTAGTAGTGACAAGAACGGTAACAGAATGATTTTACTATCACGGTGACTTTCCGACTAAATGGAACTTCCCATGACTTAGAAAAGCGGACACTCCCGAAAAATTCGGAGGAGCTTCACGTTTCTTTCTTTTATTGTTGTACTCGAAAATCTCTTTACCTGTCAACAACATGGCTTTTCGGTTTCTCTCAATCCCTTCAATGATGTTTGCGTCTGTTTGCTTACTTTTCACATCCTTTTCAGCACTGTTACTTCCTTTCAACGATATCAAATGAAATAAAGTGTTTTATTTGATACTGAAGATCCGGGAAAAAAATGCAGCCCGTAGATTTTTGCATTTCACATGACTGACTACTTAAAAGACTAAAAACAAAGAAGCACACTGATCTTTTTTTAATTTTATGTTTTAGAATCACTTATGATTTTTATTTGGTATTGATACAAGGTAGACTTTCAGTCTCCAGAAAACATTCCCAAAGAAATTGACTCCCACACCTAAAAATCTAGGTCTGGTACACAAATAAAACCAAAATAGAAGCGTTGTAAACTAATAGGTAAAGAGACTATAAAGAGAGCAAAAAGGGAGGTAAAATGCATCTGACAGCAGCTTTCCTATGTTTCCCTATCCCGCAACACGCCAAAGAGGAAAGGTCTACAAACCAATAAAGAAGTGACGTTTCGACGCAGCCATTGATCCCCCCCCCCCCCCCCCTCACCCTTTCCCCCAATCCACAAACGGGTGTTATAGCATTTCCTTCCGGTTCCTTCTATTTCAGTTTTGCAGGTCTGGCGCGGAGTTCGCGCGGGCTTTGATATCGCCCACCATAAACTGGAGAAAAATAAATTCCACATTTTCAGTTGTTTCCTGGAAAGCTTTTTGATGATTTTTTATTTTTCATATTTTTGAAGTATTGTAAATTTCCGCAAAATCTCCGAGAGCTTTGGATTTTAAAAGTGGAATTATAATCTGGATCATCTCTCCAACAATTGGACAGTTCTGGACAATAGAGTAAACCGAGGGGGTTCCCACTCCAGAGATTGCCTGAGATTGCATGAAGATTTCCAAAGATTTCCTGAGTTTCTCAACGAGATTCTTGGAAATATGCACCCCGAAGGGTTAACTACTCCAGAAAATTCCAAGATTCCCTGAGATTTCATAAAGATTTCCAATGATTGCCTGAGATTCCCAACGAGATTCCTGGAGTGGTTCACCCCTCGGAGTAAACCAGCAATTCAGTGCAACGCTTTCGGTCAGAGTGGGCCAGCTGGATCTCAGGAAAGCTGAACTAGTTTTATGAAAACTAATTCAGAAGTCTGATGATGAGTCATCAGATTAGTCATGAGTCATGAGTCATGAGACTGATGAGAGACTAATGACACGGGACGAAAGTCGTTGGGTCTTACCTTTTGATGTCTACTATTCCTATACAGAAGTCCAAATTTTTTAGCAAAATACCTCACCCTTGGAAAATCTGCTCTCTGGAGTGAAGGTTGTACCATAGACGAATGTTTACCTGAAGCCTATATTTTTCGCACCTCTAACTACTTTATACGTTTCAGCTGGAATCCTGATTAACGTGGAATGCAAGGCCTGGGCGAAGAACATTTTCCACAACCAGAAGGAGAAGTTGGGATCGGTTCATATTGAGGTGCAAATTGACTGATAGTAACGGCAGACACTATCACAAAAGCCACAGCCCGTCACACACCTCGGGAGACACCAAGCCATCTCCACCCCACCCCAGCAAACTTTTTTCAACTTTCACAATGGGTCCAATTTTATTTCTCTTCTAATGTTATTCGAAGTGAAAAGGAAACCTTTATAAGGTCTGCAAAACCCCTTTTCATTTAAAAAAAGAAATAATTAAAAAAACTGCTTGAAAAGCTAATGAATGCCAAGTTCGAAGTCTTAGAAAAAAGTTCTGATTTTTTTCTATAGAGAAAGAAAGCAAAAATGCTAATGTGATAATGAGTTTTAAAGTTGTATTCAGGCCATGTTTATTAAGTTTAGAAACAGTTGTCTCGGTGCTACCTAATGTTAATTTTTAAGTGTGTAGGTACTTCAGTGTTCTGGATAACAACCGACAATTGTACGTTATAATGAGTCAATACAGTTAATAGTTAACTGAACTAATAGCATTTATTTTAGTCTTAAAATTTCCTTAATATTTACCTAGAAATTTTGTCCGAAAATGATTTCCCTTTCCCTTTACTGCGGGGGTCAGAATTTCAAAAACATATCCGTTGTTAGAGGAGGGAATGGATCCAAATGATTTTTGGCTGCACAGGGTGGGCAAAAGTAAATTTCGAAATTTTGAGAAGTACATTCGAGTATAGTCACTTTTCAGGGAAAATGTTTAATTTTCTCCGGGTGGAACGAATAACGCTAGGACTCTATAAATATCCTAAGTGGACAGGAATGAGAAGGAATTTTGAGAGGTGAATCTAGAGCAAAAGAAGAGAGTGCTAATAAAGCATTCATATACAACACGGATTTCAATGGAATTACTTCGTCAAATAGCCCTGAAACATTCATCAGCTCTCGCTTCCTTCAGGCCTTTTTACTTTCTTGCTAGCCAATATGGTGAGAAATGATTGCAATCTTGAAAAATTTCAAATATTTTGAGATCTGAATCCAAAAAAAGCAAGGATATAAAAAAACATTGGATAAGTTACCCCCCCACCCCCGATCAATTTTTAGTCAAATACTCGGTGTAGGTACGTCCTCAAAATTACTGTGTCATAAAGTCATCCAACAAAATACGAGATAGTCAAATGTGACTATTGTCAAATCTGATTTCACTCCCAAATATAATGCAGCAACGTTGAAGGAAAGGCAAAGGAAGCGGTTTTAATACGAAGCTCAAACCACAATCTGCAACAATTCAAGTTTTACCTGAGAACAATTAGGTACAATATTATGTAGTTTCTTACAATAGAACAGAATGAACAGAACAATAGGCCTCATAAGGTAACTAAATAAGGCGGTCTTTCCCAGTTTTGCTCAGGTCGATTGTGACACAAAGCTCCTTTAAGTTAGAGAAAAACGTTTAGCTGCTTCCTGCAAATTGAAGACGTAAGACGAGACTGTAGCGATATAATTGTTAATTACCAAGGGGTTGACCACTCCAGGAATCTCGTTGGGAATCTCAGTCAATCATTGGAAACTTTATGAAAACTCAGGGAATCTTGGAAATTTCTGGAGTATTTAACCCTCCGGGGTGCATCTTTCCACGAATCTCTTTGAGAATCTCAGGAAATCTTTGAAAATCTTCATGCAATCTCAAGCAATCTCTGAAGTGGTTAACCCCTCGTTAATTACTCAATCCCATCACCACAAAACCAAGTCTCTTTTTTCGGATTTTCATGCTCCTCGTGATACGTGAGGCCCCTAACCAACAGAAAATTCAAGAGAGCGAGACTGCGCAGTTTTCTGAAATATTTGAATACGTATAAATCATTTCAGCACTCCTAAAGCAATAAGTGAAAATTTTATAGCTGAAAAAAAATTGTGCAATGGAAATTACATATTTATGGATTCATCACAGACTCGCGGCAAAAAAAAAACCACTTAAATAATTACTAACTTAATCTTTGGGCAGGATGCTGACTTATCTACCTTGCTTTAGAACCTTAGAATACATAAAGCTCCATAAATATCCTATTATGCAGTGAAATTTTTCAAAACAGCGCTTGCCGCTAATTAATATCTTGTCAAGACTAGAGATTATTCATGAAAAATGACAATAATTTTATTTCAGAGACAAAATATGGGACTCTAAAAAGTAGTCGTTTAAAATTCTCAGCTTTCACTTTGTGAACACCTCCTGGTAGGGGGTAGGGTCCAAACACAAAGGGCTTTTTAGGGTCCAAAGTCCCTAAGCCTCAATGCTGTTTGTTGAGTAAACAGTTGGATATTTATTGTTCTGAAATATAATATGTACGTCTCTACATGATTTTATGATTGCGTGATTTTCCTCAACAAAAAAATTTGTCAAATTCTGCTCGATCATAAAATCACATTAGGTACAATATAAAAATGTCAACAAACAAAATTGTTAGGCAGGCAGCAGGCTTAAAACCACTTGCTTAGTAACAAATTGTGACGGCAGCTGAAATGGCAGAGAGGTGAGATACGTACCTGTATTTCAGTAGCACTTCAATCAGTTCTCATTTCATTAATTAAACGCTATACCGTCGCTATACTCGACTCAATAGCAGCCTTTGTTTGCGGACCATGTCCAATGGAAAACAAATCGAACTGGCTACACAAAGCAACGTAAATTATCACTTACCCCTCTATATTGGCTGCAGCAGTGCCATGCTTTCAACAACCTGGGCAACCATGTGTACCTGTTATTTATGAGTTAACTTGGAACAGGAGTGAGCTACGGAGCCGCCGAACACAATAATATACTATGTTACCCATTGGATGATGAACGAAAAAGTCCCTTTAGAACAAGAACGACTGACAGCACATAATTCAGCAGGTAATTTCAAAGGTAGGTAAATATTTTCATACAAATCTGTAACTCCAACAACTGCTACAGCCCTAGGAGACAGTATATGCACTGGTAAATAATTTTTAAGACAGTTTAGGGGAAGCTTTTCAAGACAATCGTCTATAGATAACTGAGGCAAAGTCAAGGATGAAAATAACGTACTTTATTTCTATCATCCAGCACTCGTTTACCCCATAATAATTCAAATCAATAAAAGCTATTTATGGGAAATTATAAATAGAAACAATTATTGTTATTGAATAATAAACGCAAAACGCAAAAAACAAAAATATATATTTTGCAATAAAAAAAAAAAAAAAAATACATTTACGTTACTTTAAGGAATAATTCACAACCCAAAATTTTCAAAATTTCCAATCCCGCTCGTGGCCATTGACTCCCCCCTTTACACCCACCTGGATCCAATGAATACAAAAACTGGTGCGAGACCGCATTCACAATGAAACCGTTCGAATTTTGTGGTTTTTGAAGGGAGGAAGGGGGTTACCGCACGGGGGTTGGGGGTCGGGGGCAATCAGCTACACCCTCTATACCTCACCTAACAATCCCTGCTCTGGTCGGTATCGCGACAGTTATTGCATTCCTCTGCCGTTAAATGTTCTCCCTGCAAATTGGAAAATCTGCCCTCGCCTGCGGTCCATTCTTATTCCTAACAAGCCATCCACCATATTTATCACATGTGTCATTTATTTTCTTTATTTCTACGTATCTTTCAACAATTAGGCTGAATAAGCTTTTAAAACCGACTATTAACACAGAGGGAAAACGAAAATTTCTACAGGAAAATTAGTAGAAATAGGCCGATGCCAATCGACACACATAAATAGGAAAAGTCTACTCCGAATATACTGTATAGGTAGGTAGAGGCCTCGATAGCCGAGTGGACTAAATGGTCGACTTTTGAGGAGCAGTGAGAGCCGGGTCACACCGGTTCGATCCCGATCCTACCAAAAAGTTTTTCTGCTCGGCATTCACCTCTGATATGTTCAGCATGTCAAGTGAAATGTATATCGAGGCTGTGGTGGTTCGGAACCCACCTAAAACTGTAGGTCCCCATCGTTTACTCGATGGCTGGGGAGCTGGTATTTGGTAGTGCTGCCAGCTGAGCACAATGGATAGTTCTTAACAACGGTCTAGTTGCTGGGCTCGTCCCCCTCAACCCTCCGCTATACTGTATAGGTATACTTCTACTCCAGCTGTTGTTCGAAAGTTTTTAGAGCGTCTAGTTGACGATTTTAAGCTTGCAGGTTTCCACTGAGTAAAAGTTGGAAGGGAAATCTCGAGAAAATTTGTGAAGTTTACCTTGAAGATGAGAAGCAGTGAGTATGATTGCGGGACTCGAGTACTGCGGAGGTGTCATTAAAAAGCGCTTAGACCATCTCAAAAGGACGAGAAAACTAGCAAGACAAGAAGGACAAGAGTATTAATCAACGTGACGGATAACAGGGAGAAAGCGATAAGTGTCCTCGAGAGAAAAGACATGTACAACTTTTCTAATATCTCAAGCTCAAAAACATTCAATGAGGAAGGAAGTTTGGGCTTCAACACACAGTCGCTGAACTGAGCAAAAAAACATCAGTCAAATCTATAGGTCTCCAAGGAGCCCAAAAGATCCTAGCTGGGAGTAACCCCTCGCCGAGTACAGCTCCAGCGTTTTTCCGAGCGTTCGTCGGAACGGATAATTATTTTCAAGAAATACTAGTATATTTCACAAGTAGATGGTGTGCAATTTCAATTTACGTTCCAAAAACTTCTGTTCTCTGGTTTTGACACTAGTTGAAATTGTCTTTCGCACTCTCAGCAAAGGGAAAAGGGAAAAATTTCTGGATTCTATATTCAAACTCAATCCTGTCAGTGGTTTGGATTGAAGTTTCAATATAAAATTCGTGGTTAGTTTTGTGAAGCTGCTTCTGCTATCAGCGCTCAATTTTGGACTTCAGCTTCTTTCTACGGTGTATAGGTAGTTACTGCATAGGGAATGGCAAGACCCTTTAGTGCTCTCACTACATTAGAGCTGGCGCGTGAATCAGTGAACGGTCAGTTGCACTACATACATGCATACATACAGAGACAGAGCTGTAGCTGCAGAGCTAACTTATTTGCAAGTATATTTAGAAAACAGATGAGGAACTGAAGGTTACCAAAAAGATCAGAGGGAAGATATAGGGAGTATTCTACTGAGGAATCACGGCTGAGAAATTTAAGACAAAATAGAATTTGAGCAGAAGGTGTGTTGAGCTCTTCATGGAAGGGCACGTCTGTGTTCTCATCAGGCGCAACCTAATCAGACTGCCCTTAACCTCCCCTCCCCCCGAAACCTCTCCCCATTTCCTCCCCTTTCAGCAGTTTACCCAACCTAATCCTCGGCTAATCTCACGGTCTTACACAGGCAGGATATCCCTCCTGACGCTTTGGAAACCGTTCTGTCATCGTTAAAACTAAAATAATCTCGTTAAAAACCCCTTGAATCCCTTTTAGAAACAAAGCTTTGAGAGAAAAGCGGACTTTACTGCAGTTAAAAAAGGGGCATGATGGAAAATATATAAAGTGGTAACAAACGTTTTACAACGAGAAAAATACAAATCAAGCTCAGCGATTCCTGGACTTTCCTGAACGTGGACAACGCAGGAATGGAATACAACCGTCATAAATATATGTGACTATTGCAAAATTATTTCAGCTTGATACTCGTAGTAGAAATTTGTCATTTCATATCTAGCTTCTATATCATTATAAATAGATTAGTCATAGTTAAATGACAGTAACACATTTCACAGTTGAAAATATTTCTCGTTCTAGCCCGCGTAAGCCACGTAATTTTCAGACCGGTTAAAAATTCCATTGGCCGACCGGTCACAACAACGGTCGTGTCATGTGTCACCTACGGGAAATCTTGAGAAGTTCCGAGTAAACAAAACTCACCTATAATTCATTTGATGATAACACACAAAAGCAGTGTGCCCTGTCACCTATGACTAATGTCATGAATCATGACACATGACCATGACATTGCCGTCTAATAGTCATGCAGTGTAATCTCATTTTTTTATTGCGGATAACCAGAGGTTTCACCATCACCGTTTACTTTATAGTTATTTTTTTAAATATGATTAATATTTCAAGATCATGTTACGCCAAGATGTATCTAACTTCTTAAATAAATACCGATGAATATTAAAATCATAGGGAAAATTAAGAGATTGATTTGGTCTAATTCGCCACACTACCTTTTCCTTCTCAAAACAACCTCTCTCAAACCTCTTCAATCGATTCAAACCAGGGAAAGCCCTACGGTTCTACTTTGACGATAGAAGGGGAGCCTTCAGCACCGCAGCGCATTCAAAACTTAGTAAGTATAGATAGTTACCGAAGTTCGGACACAAACGAACCGAAAAGAGTTTAACTCACGTGCAAGTCGTCAGAGGTAGGAAGTCACGCTTCTTGTCTATGTTATATTGCCAGTTTATTTTTATTTTTAAACAGTGCGATTTTTTTAGATCCAGTAAGTTTAAAAAGTAGTTTCTGCAAAAACTCGTGTTAGCCTTCGATCAAGTGTGACTTGCAGATCATGGACGGTTCTTTCAAAGACATTAATTAGGAAAAAAAAGCGGTTACTACCACCAGAAAGTGTAAACTATTCAAATCAATGAGATTTTGATCATAATTTGGTGAAACGCTAGAGAACCTACAGTCCCGAGGGGGTAGGTAACCACTCCAGATATTCCTTGAGATTCCATAAAAATTTCCAAAGATGCCCAACGATATTCATAGAAAGATGAACACCGAAGGGGTAACCACTCCAAAAAATTCCATGATTCCCTGAGATTTTATAAATATCTCCAATGATTCACAACGAGATTCCCAACGAGTGGTTAACCCCTCGCTCAGTCCTCTCTCCGGAGCTGAAATAACCTTTTTTATATAATTGACCAGTTTCACGACCCTGAAAAGTTGTCAGAAGTTGCTACAATAAAGTGAAAAGAGCCTTTTTGTAGCAGCCACCACAACACGAACTGGTACAAATCCAAAGGGTAGGTTTTTCAGCACGACTGCACTTTAAATATCACACGTTTTCACCCCCGACATGAGCCCTCTCGCCTCGACCGTTAAAACACGGGTATTAAACTCGCATTACGAGCTGGTGTTCTCGATTAAATTTACAACAGTATTATTTTCTGGGAGCACAGAGCACCTGCGAGTGGGACCCATGGGCCGGACACGACAGGGTCTTTTTCCTGAAAATGAAAAAACACAGGACAAAAAGGACAAAAAAAAAAGTGCTGTCAAAGATCGAAAACAAGGTATTTTTCAGATTTCACGGTGAGAAGAAGACACACCTGACACGAGGTATAACGGTAACCTGCAAATTCATGATTATGTAATATAAGTGCACGCAGCGCCGTTCCAAGTTTTGTGGTAGATAGTATGGAACAAGTCTGGTTTGGTCCCTATACGCCAAGCCAAGGATTCCTTGAGATTCCATAAAGATTTCCAAAGATTCCCAACGATATTCATAGAAAGATGAACCCCGAAGGGGTAACCACTCCAAAAAATTCCAAGATTCCCTGAGATTTCATAAAGATTTCCAATGACTCCCAACGAGTGGTTAACCCCTCGGAACTGGATTCCCAACTTACCCGCAGTGCCGAAAAATAGCAATATGTAGGGGAACATTTTTTAGTGAGCAGGTTTCGAAAAAACTGTGTTGGGTTTGTTCATCAAGTAATGAAGGAAGCAGCTGTTATCATTCACTGCCGAGCAGTCTGACAGATAGCCTCAAAACCAGAAACTAATCATTAAAAGTGGCGGCCAACTCCCCCAACTACGCCCTTCACTTCTCCTATCAAGATGAACAATTTTAATGGATAGGAGTCTTATTCTAATAAAGGGCGTAAAGTCGCGACGAGTGACGACTATATGTTGGACTGAAGGGGGTTGCATTTCCAGAAATTCAAAGGACTTTCAGGATCAAGGGAAAGACAAAATCAGAAAAGTCAAATTTTTACTGTTTCGAACGTTACAGTTAAACGTCAAATACCATACTGACCGAATCTTCTTATAAAACCCCCAGATTCTACTGATATATGTCCGTGCAGCCTCCCCCCCCCCCCCCCCCCCCCCTCGGGGGAAAAGTCAGGCGAGAAGTCTTCTGGCAGAAAGTGGAGCGGTAATCAGGCCCACTTGACTTTCTCAAAGAAAGATGAAACCCTAAAGTAGCCTCCATACTATCGTTGGAAATTCGCCAAGCCAAAATGAAGAGAACCCGAATTGATGCAGGCTTGTGTAAAAAATAAACACAGCAGGCGAAGAGCAACTAACGGATATAATGAGATACGCTCTTCTTGAGCCTGGTTTCTATCTCCTATCTTTACTTGAATCTCTTATTGATTCTCCCCTTCGGGCAATTCCATTGGCGTAGTCGGATATTCAAGGCATTCGAGAGGGGCAAAATTTAATTCCCAGACCTAAGTATAAAACGAGGTATAAAAAATTAAATTGACACAAAGAAATTCTGCCTCGGTCTAAAGTCAAGAAGAGATTTGTCAGTGTGAGGTCAATACAATGAGGATCGATTTTCCATGTTGAAAATTAGGATGATTCCCTGAGATTCCATAAAGATTTCTAAAGATTCCCAACGATATTCACAGAAAGATGAACCCCGAAGGGGTAATCACTGCAAAAAAAATTCCTAGATACCCTGAGATTTCATAAAGATTTCCAATGATTCCCAACGAGATTCCCAACGAGTGGTTAACCCCTCGCTGAATGCCTGGTTATCCCCAATGAGAGATAGTGGAGTGGGTCAATTTATGAATGATTTTTAGACCACTCGAGCATCGAGGCTGTAAGGCCCCCCCCCCCCCACCAACTCCTCCGTATACGCCCATGAGCAGATCCATGGCCTCTCAGTGCGATCCTGCAAACAATTTGCACAAGAGTCTTTGCCTTAGGCACCATAGGCAAGCTTTCTATTCGTCGCTAAAGTGTTTGCACAATTCACTCCCCCCGCGAGAGGCGGCCTTTGTCTGGTGAAGCCCCATGCCTATCAATGCTTTTTGTTTATTTTCTTTTACTTCCTGTCAGGGATCCATTCTAAAGAGAACCATTATGATTGCATGGAGATTTATAGTGACTTTACTTTGCAGAGAACTTATTGCAGGATCATGAGTTCAAGGGGTGCCACAGATTTGCAGTGCACCTTTCTTAGAGGAGCACGTGCATTTTTCATTGCAAGCGCACATGTGCATTTTTTGCATACTTACTCGTCAATTTTTGCACGAGAACACTTATATTTCTAGCATGGGAACAATCTCATTTATTTGTTCGTGCTCACATGCATTATTTTTACGTCAGTTTCTGCCGAGGGGTTAACCACTCGTTGGGAATCATTTGAAATTTTTATGAAATCTCAGGGAATCTTGAAATTTTTTTGGAGTGGTTACCTCTTCGGGGTTCATCTTTCTATGAATATCGTTTGGAATATTTGGAAATCTTTATGGAATCTTGGTGGAATCTTAAGGAATCTCTGGAGGGGTTACCCCTTCGGTTTCTGCACGTAGTATTGAATGTTTGAAAAATTCCTGCTCTATCTGAGAAATTACTATCATTCTAATATCCCATTTCACATCGGCGATGTACCAAACCTAGTCAAAATCCAGTAACGTACCGGAAAGTTTCGGTAGGCATGTTACAATAGTATGGGACATTTTACGGAGCATTTTACAATAGAAAGCGGTATAAAGGATCGAGGGTTAGCGACTCCACGGTCACTGGCCTAAAGTTCCCAACTATTTCATACACGAGACGCCGAGGACCCGGAATTCCAGAGGCCGCCAAGCTGAGGGTCCCCAAAGTTTTAATTATAACATTAGTATGCGTATTAGATGTCATGAGCAAGCTAACTGCAAATTGGAAAAGCATGTCCCCAGCCGCGGCCAATAGCAATGAACAAAGCTCGATAAATTGTTCCCAACGAATGTTCATGTATCCTGTAAATTATCACTGTTGCTTAATATAATTTTTAGTTGGCATTTCAGTGTTCAGTGGTTTCTCCGAGGGGTTAACCACTCGTAGGGAATCTCGTTGGGAATCATTGGAAATCTTTATGAAATCTCAGAGAATCTTGGAATTTTTTTGGGAGTGGTTACCCCTTCGGGTTTCATCTTTCTATGAATAGCGTTCGGAATCTTTGGAAATCTTTATAGAATCTCAGGGAAACTCTGGAGTGGTTACCCCCTCAGGTTTCTCTTTCAAGGAAAAGTTAAAAAAATATATATACAGAAAAATAAGAAGAAGAATAATACACATAACTCAACAATATTAGAACGCATCTTCACTTGCGGCAAGAGTCGCATCAAATCAAACTTTCTACTTTAGGGAAATTTTCTTCTGTGATCTGAATTTGACCCACTTGGGGTAGAGCCGTTAAACAGAACAATACCACCGCTGAAAGCTTGTTTTCTCGTTTCTATACAAAGTGTACGAAGTAATAACGAAACAAAGCCGCTTTGCGGTCTAAGAGGGTGGCGAGCCACGTTACAGATTCGTGAAACTAGCTTGGGAAAGCCAAACTCTGTTACCACCCGTCAGCTCAGCCTACGCTGACTAAAACAAGTTGACATGACTCAAGATAAACAAACAGGCGGTCAAAACTCCGAAGACTCCCCACCTCCATCGCCAGTCATGAAGGTCTATACAGAACATAAATCTGGGAATATTAAAACCATGAACTTGGAAAAATAAAATCCGGGTCTCATGAGGAGACATGGGGAGTTGTTGTGGGGGTGACTTATGGGATGGGACCATATTTCGCGTAGTTAACGATGACGGTAAGTAGAGGACTGCCGAGGGGGTAACCACTCCAGAGATTCTTTGAGATTTCACTGAGATTCCATAAAGATTTCCAAAGATTCCTAACGATATTAATAGAAAGATGAACCCCGAAGGGGTAACAACTCCAAAAAATTCCAAGATTCCCTGAGATTTCATCAAGATTTCCAATTATTCCCAACGAGTGGTTAACCCCTCGAGGACTGGAATAAAAAAAGACGAGCCAATATTTGAAATCTCAGCTGTAGGATTAGCACAGGAAAAAACGACTAATATAAAAAAGGAATATTGTCTTCAATAATCCAACCTACCAATCGACCGATACTGAAGCGGAATCAAACTGCGACGATTCGAATGTCTGACTTCCTGTACGACATAGAGGCATCTCTGAGCTCTGTGCCCAGATTGAATAAAGCGGACTTCCAGCAGGCTGAGCTGGAACAACAGCCTCAGACGGGGACAAGCAATTCCAAAAACAATGCTACCTATCTCGGTAGTGCTGACCAAAATGCTCTACAAAATGAGATGTGAGCTAAGACCTCTTTAATTTAAATATCCGCAACCCCTGTGGGCGCCGCTACAACCTACTTCTCTTTGATTTTAATTATGTGCCTCAGTTTGAAGGATGTGGAAACCTCGCTAACCCAGCGGTTTCTACACAATCTCTAGCTTATAGGTGATTGTTTGTGGGTACCTCGGGTAAGAACAAATTAATATACACTCTTGTTTGGGTTTCTCCAGAATATTTTTATTTTATTTATTTTCTCTATAGCCAATATGGCGATAAAATACTGTTTTTGTGCAAAAATTTGAAATTGAGTTTTTGCGTTTCCTATGATCCTGGGGGTCGGCAAATCTATCCAAACATTACTTAGCGGCACAAAAATCGGCGGATTTTTTCGAAATTTGGTAAGCCTCTATCAAATATTTTTGAAGGAGTTCACGAAAAATTACGTACGGAAGTTGTTGACAAAGAAGTGACAAAAAGAGTTCCAGGATTTGAACCTCTGAGTAAGACTCCACGATTCAGTACCCACCTTACAGCTAACAAAGATATAATCCAAACTAGGTGATGATGAACTTACCACAATGTAGTGAAAATGTATAACCAACAGGTAACAGATTTAGAATCTTACCTGAAAAAGAAAATAAAATACAAAATTAACATAGATATCACGAGAATCTACCTTCCTTCAACACCGAATATTTTGTGTAAAAAATGATGCAAAGGTCCTACGCTTGCTATCAGTGATCAGTGATCCTTTAGCCACTGGTAAGGTGACAGATACGTCAACAGGAGAGTCAAAGTTTTAAAATATAGCTTCATGCACGATGAAATCAGATGAAGAACATGAGAACTCTAGAGTATAAAAATCATGGGTGGAACCGACCCTAATCAGCCGCAAATCCTTTCTGACCAACAGCTGAACCGGCGAATGACTAATAAATAATACGGGACGCCAGCTGAAAGCTGACAAGGCCCACCGTTAACGCCTCGTTAATGCTTTAATCTTCTGCAGGCAATTCCCAATGAAAATAATTAAAAAGATCATTCGTTCAAAATTGGGATCGCAGTGGACAAATGAAAATGGCCTTTTACGGTTATTAGCATCGTTTCACTGCTGACCAGCTCGTAAGCAATTAATTACCCAACCCCTTCCCACCCCCTTTACCCTGAAATCAACAAAAGCCGGAACGCCCCTGAAAACCAAAACTGCCAACTAGAGGAAAATGTAACCCCAAGGTTGCGGTAACTATTGTGCCACACTGCCGAATGGATCAGCAAACCATCAGGCAGCCATTTCAGCCTACTCCTCCTCCAATTCTAATGGAGTTTGAAAGCGTTTGAAGATCATTTAAGTCAAAGTTCGAGATTTTGATTAGTAGGTATTTAAGTAATTCGGTCAGACATTGCAGCATTAAATATCACAGCTGGACTCTCACGACAGCGGTCCCAAAGGGGTTGAATCTCGGCACCAGCAAGTTGCTATTTTTTTCGAGGCAATTCTTCTTCATGAGGAATTAAGGAAGTCATTTAAAACAAACAGCGGAAAATGCGCCATAAATCTGCTAACTTTTCCGGGATGGTTTATCAAACGGGTGGCGGGAAACGCATTAAAAAACCTGTGGATTAATCATCTGAAAGCCCTGGACGTAGCTAGGCGGAAGTTCTCCAGCAACACAACCCTCCGAAAATAACATAAAAGAGCGGTTGTTTAAGATTCAGGGGCTCAAAGCTAAGCTGGTACTTTGCTCTCAGGGGTATTCGTTCAGCAGCGTTTTGGTATTTTGAATTTTTGACCTTTATTCAAATCAGGCGTAAATAGCTGCAGCCGTGACACCTCTTGGGCGTTTTCTTTATCCCAGTTTTATCTCTCGCGTCCAATAAATCTCCCCCTCTGAATACCAAATCTTCTATTTATAGCTCAGAAAGATCGTTGATGCAGTGGGAATTCCGCGTCTTCCAGGGGGGCTATTCCTGTTTTTTTAACACCAGAGGAGCACCAAGGGGTGAGGGAAATAAGAGCGTAGGAAAGTGAAAAGAAAATTTAAAAAAATACGTACCTACTTGTCTGAAGAGAACGTCCTATTATTGAGGACAAATTGACTTCGCGATTCGATCTGTCAGTAATCAGCTAGCTAGGGAATAAAAATTCAACCAAGTTTTTATTTAATCTCAATTCTCACTGACTAAATTGAATTAAAACTTGTAAGATAGAATCGTAATTGAATATCAAAGACAATGGGGTCGGATTTCCAGTGGCAAGGAAAAGGAAATATCGTAACTATCTGTTCCTCAGTCGGAAAATGCAATCCCCCCAAACTTAAAACTTGCTGACGTGGGCGTTTTAAGTTTTATAATTGCAATTGAACCATTTCTAACTTTGGTTCCATTCTCTCTCTGTAATAAATTTGAGGAGCAATCAAGCGGAGAATTACTTAAAGTTCGGCACCCGAAGGTGTAAAGAAGATCCAAGCTTTTGGGAGGCAATCAGACTTTTTTTCAGTGCTGATTTACCAGAGCTTTTTGTTAAAGTAAAATAGCTAAGTAACGTCTCCACTCTCCACTTCAAACTTCCAGGTAGACAGAGAAAACCTGTCAACTCACTACTGACCCCTTCTAAATGTTTTTTCGATTCTTTAGCGATTTTTGGAAAAGTGAATGTCGTAAATCTATGGATTTTATTTATGTTTTAGAAGGTACTGACAGAATTCCGAAGTGAGAAGAGTTGAGAGTTTGTCCAGCACACGACTTGGAATGAAGTTTTTTCGGCAAGGCCGAAACACCCACCATCAGTTAACGTAACCGAAAAAGCCTAGCACTAACCTACCGACCACTTAAATCTTTTAAAACAGACTTAAAAAGGTCAGCTTGTGTATGATTTTCCAGCCACAGACCCATTAAAAATAAATTGGAGAGAAAGAAAAATGGAAGCTAGGGAAATAATGAGAAAAGGTAACAGCCGAGAGAAAGGAAAACAGGCAGGTGTCATGGTACAAAATGACGGCATGAATTATTTGGGGCTTTCGTTTGTGTGGTAATCTTGGCATTATCATACCCAGAGCCTATTAGAATGCCCTCACTCTCATGACACAGTACCCGTCATATGCGAGATACGAAACAGACATTTTATCATAAAACTGTTCAGGAAAAACCTACAAACCTACAAAATGGGTACGACCGAGGGGGTAACCACTCCAGAGATTCCACTGAGATTCCATAAAGATTTCCAAAGATTCCAAACGATATTCATAGAAAGATGAACCCCGAAGGGGTAACCATTCCAAAAAATTCCAAGATTCCCTGAGATTTCATAAAGATTTCCAGTGATTCCCAACGAGATTCCCAACGAGTGGTTAACCCCTCGGGTACGACAGTAGTTACAGTGTTACACATACCAAAAAACTATCCACAAATGGCCATCAATGCTGTTTCCCTTCCACACCAAATTTTTGCAAAATCACACCACATCCTAGTATAGGTATTTTATCTGGGAAACTAAAATATAAAATCTGATTGTTGCACAGGAGAGAATTTTTGAATTTCCCATTAGACCTTGTTTTTCTTTCTTGCGGGAGCTGCTCGGCCAGCTGAGTAACGAAGTAATGGGCTACGTCGTACCGCATCGTTGACTTTTCATGTTTAGAGGAGCCCGCTTGGGTAAAGAAACCCAAACCAAAAGCTGATACGCCATCCAACCTATACGCCGACATGCCTCAACTAATTCATCGTAAAGATGGAAAAAAGAAATCTGAAATCTTTAACCAATCTGAGATAAAAACAGAAATTCCGTTCCATAGGGTTCTTGCTACTTAGTGAATTTGGGATATCTGTATTTCAGAAACGATTGAAAAATAATGATCTTGGAACATAATTTGGTTCAAAAGGAGTTTCCTTACGAAAGTGTAAGAGCTGGAAATGTCTGCTTTTGGTTATTTGGTATTGTTAATTATATCACAGACCCCAGTATACGGTGGAAACTTTTGCTTCCCTCAAAAGCTAACCATTCGCACAACGTTAAATCATATATCAGATCAACTAGTGACCTTTCGCTTTGTTGCCAATCTAAATTAGTCTGATTTTGAAGTATTACAACTTTTGGTTTAGTTGTGAATACAAAAAACTAAGTCAGCAATTATTATACTAAATTATCCGCTGATATCCAGGGTGCGAAATACCCATCGTATAATTTAATAAAAGCAAAGAAGACAGTTGGAGCACAATAGCTGACATTTCTCAGCTATTGTAATCCTCATCCCGCCCTTCACCTTTCATATAAACGGTGGAGAATGCAGGGACCATGCAGGTATCTATACGCAGCCTAGAAAAGCAATAAAGCTCATTTACAAGCACGCCTCAAAATGAGTTTCCGGTTTTCCTAACCATTTAACCGCATAAAATAGTTGCCACAAACGTGTCTCATCGCTCGCTCACGTAATCTAATAATTACACGAGATGATAATTATAAGCCAAGTTTTAACCGTTACATATTATGCTATACTCAACAACGGGGATCCTGGAGTGGATTTTACCGAAACCTTTATCTCTATACCATTTCTATTACGTCTATAGTCCAAGTCAGGCTGGGAGCGTACCGATTACTCATAATTTTTTGCAAATCTAGGGCTGATCAAAATTTTTTCTTGATCAGGGAAATATCTGCTCAGGGTCGGATTGCCATTTTTAGCGTATGTTAGGATATGGAACCCAAATCCGGATCGGCGTCAACTGAAAATCTTCAAGAAATTATGAGTAATCGGTACGCTCTAAGCCTGACTTTGGACTATAGCATGTACGCAGGGGTTATCCATCGTTTAACTTGTCCCATCATACAATCACCAATTTAAGGACATATTTATTGGCTACCGTGGTGTGCAATGGCGACTGTGGCCATTTGTTTTCACGTTAGATAGTTTCTTTTCCTTGAATTTTTTTACGAGAAGTGTTTACTTGTAAACCAAACATGGGTGCCACACCGGCTCTATGAGTTCCAGCTGGAATTTTATTTCCCTACCAACGCAAGGTAATCATGTTTAACTTACATGTAAACATTTTTGGGTCAAAAAATTCCAGAATAAGTAAACCCAGCCTGAGTCTGCGGTCTCAGGTCGCAGTCGCTAAGACTGGCAGTGTACTAGTACTTTTCTACATTCGGGAGCTATTTTATATTCTGTCAACAGCCTAGTGTAAACATAGACGTAAAAATAAGTTAGAAATTTAGATAATTTGACACTTGTGTGGTGGCACCTTAATGTAAGTTGACAAATTGATCACAGCTATAGGGAGTTTCAGTTAAAATCTCCCCACAGACTGACAGGGTCAAAATGAACTCCCCCGTTACGGGGGTTACCTTTTATGCAGAAATGCTTTATCCCTCCCCGCTTGATTTTCACATAAATTTCTCGATAATTGCTGATCACCGCTCAGCACACCAATCGTAATAATAAACAATGCGCTCGCTGTATTTACGTAATAATAAATAATGAGTTCGCTGTATGTACGCCCCCCGCTTTCCCACAAATCCGCCTAATCTTTTCTATTCGATTTTCGAATTGTCCTTTCCTCGCTTCCATCAAGTGGTCATTGTGCGACCCATTATACCCCTTGGTTTTATGCTTAGGAAAGTAATTTAATGGTTATCCCCATAGCAGAGACCACGGTGGAAGCTGTCGGTTCGTTCTTCATACTCAGGCTGGATTTAGCTGATTTCGGAATGGAATTTACCCGAATTTTTATCTGTAAGTTAAACAAGGGTTGCCATGGGTTGCTAGGGAAACAACATTCCGACTTTATTTACCTTAGCAACGCATGGCAACCTTGTTTAACTTACAGAAAAAAATTCGGGTAAATTCCATTCCGAAATTAGCTAAATCCAGCCTTAATGTTGGAACTCCAAAAGAGTAAGGGAATCCAAACCTTTTATAGGAACACTATAGTTGAATTTAGGAACTTGTAATAAACCTTAAGACTCTCCAGACCTTGCTTATTCAGCCTGCACGAGATGAAATACAAACTATACAGAGGGAAAAAAAAATGCTGAATTTTGTCCAGTAATGAGTGTATAAAGCCAACAAGCAAGGACGTGAGGAAAGGACAAGTGAGCTGCCACGAGTGTCGACGGTGCACTTCAAACACAAATTCAAGCACACGGGTCAAGTGAAAAATTCTCCACGTTGTATGCACGTTTCATTGATTTCAAGGAAGAGTTTTCAACCTAGCCAGATTTCGAAGAAATACTAAGTACCTATAACCATGTCATTATTTCAGAACAGCATGTAGACCGGTAAATAGCGCTAAAGTTGTCTTCAATGTTGGTGCAAGTGAAATTCGTAACGTGTACACCGACTTTCAAATTACATAATCACGGTTTTTGCAGGCGCAGTGTAACACGACGTGTACACCCTCTTTCAAATTACATAATCACGGTTTTGCAGGCGCAGCGAAATACGTGTACACACTCTTTCCAGATCCATAATCGTGGTTATTGAACTAAAAAAGTTCAGTTCAGAAAAATGCTTTTCCACGGGCCAAAAAGTATGAGAACTGTTCTATACCACACGTGGACTGGTGCATCGGACACACCAAATTATTGAATACCTTGTCTAGGTTTTTATTAGACTAAAGTTTTAGGCACTGCAGTTAAACTGCAAACCTAAGCATTGAAACCAGAGTGCTGGTTGATACAAGCACAAAAGTAATTTGAAACAAGGAAACTCATTCTTCATTTCTCTTTGATCAGATGAAAAGTGATCAAAAATCAATATCGCGGAATTTTTCATTTCAGACCTCCTAGATAATATGTGGCAACTATCTCATGGTAAGTAGATAGTTCCAAACTTCGAGCGAAACATGTACAAAACTGAAGTTCTCTAAACGACTTAAATAACTAGTTCACAGCACCTATTACTAACTATTGGAGATTCCCTAAGTGGAAGCACGAAATATTCCACAACAGGGAACAGGAAAACTTTTCCCCCGCTTCTAAACATGATACTAAATATGAATAATGTATATTCACGGATTTTATATAAATGTAGGATAATTCGCATATTCTCGAACCAAATATTGCAAATGGAGCCTCCGACGAATGTAAAATATACGAACCATTAAAAATAACGGAAACATGTTGCAATATGTTGCTTATAAGCAGCAGCCAACGTTCCGTCAACGGGGACTATTTATGCAGAGCCAGACGGGGAACACCCCACTTTAATAAAGGGTTCAAGCCATCCAAGTGGTCCAACAACAATCTCCACTTCATTTTCTCGCCCTATTCTATGTTGCAATTTTATTAACATTAGTTTTGTGAACACTCAAAAATTAGCCATGGATATTTACTTTGCAGTAGGTATAAGATGATAATAGTATTATAATAATAATAAAGCTTACATCTTACAAAAATTCCAATGGGCGTTCCTGCAAACGGTGTACTAGGATGCAGAGGATATTCCGAAAAAAGAAAGTCGAAACAGCAACGAACTGAAAAGGCACCTCTCGAGGGATTTTTAGGCCCTTCGCAGCAATGAAAATCCAATAGAGGAAAAAAATGCTGAAACTTCGAAAAGGCTTTTTTGTCCTCTCTGATATTCTTCTCTTTGTCACAACAAGAATAAACAGCACAAAAAAATTACTTTGGATTTTTTTCAAGCTTCAAAAACTGGTAAATTCTGGCCACAGAGCAAACTCTGTTACCGACTGGACAAACTGGTATTTCCGGATTTCGAGACAGTGAAAAATTCTTCACCAATAATTTCAACCCGTTATGGGTAGATTTCGAATAAATATTGACTAAATATTGACCTAAAACACTGTTTGTTCGGAAAAACCATTTAAGTTACCTGTAAATTGATCATTTCGCAAACGACGCACTATGTAGTTCTAGTACGTGATATTCACGTTCAATTAGAATTGATTTTAAAACAATATTCTTGAGGGGTAAACCAGTGAAAAGGGCTTCAGTTTAACTCCAGGGGATTCTGAAAAATAATTGTTCAAATAAATTGGAAAAGAAATTCACGTACAGTAATTAAATTTATGAAACTGGCAGCTCACACAGGAGTTGACAAAGGGCCGAAAGCTTTGTCCAAGAGCGGAAACGGTGGCGTTCCCCGGAACTAAACAACCAATCGAACGCTGGCTTTGAGGAAATTCCGAGATTACAAGGTTTCTCTATTCTAGAGGTGGTCCAATTTTGAGTGTCAAGTAAGCCATACCAAATCCATAACAGCAGATGGTTGTATTTTGAGGAATACAGCCGGGTCATACCGGTTCCATCCTGATTCTATCAATTTTTTTCTGGTCGGGATTCACAGAGAGGGTAACCACTCCAGAGATTCCCTGAGATTCCACTGAGATTCCATAAAGATTTCCAAAGATTCCCAACGATATTCATAGAAAGATGAACCCAGAAGGGGTAACCTAACCACTCCAAAAAATTCCAAGATTCCCTGAGATTTCATGAAGATTTCCAATGATTCCCAACGAGATTCCCAACGAGTAGTAAACCCCTCGGGATTCACCTTTGATATTTTCAGGATATAAAGTGAAGCGTTCATCGAGGCCCCTAAAACTGTAGGTCCCCATCGAGTATTAACGTAATGGCTGGGAAGCTGGTGCATGGTAGTGCTGCCAGCTGAACACAATGGATAATACTTGAAATTAACCAGCTGTTGTCCCCTCTACCCCTTTTAACATTCATACGTAAAAACCTGTAGAATATGTAGATCTTCAAGAGCTCCGACATTTGCCTAATCATTCATCGCACGACATCTGGGCTCAAGCTGTACTTCAAAAAATAATTGGAATCTATATTGAGAATATCGAGAAATGGCTCAAGTGAAAGTAAGGCGAATTTAATTGGTTTTTATTATGAGAGCGAAGAAATATTAAGGAACTTTGAGAGCTAGAAGGCCTAGTGTTATGAATTCCACACTTGGATCACGTCTTATTTCAAATTAAAAGCACTGGCAAGGAAAAAGCAAAATTATTTGGGTTTTGGGCTTCGACCATCCAATTACAATTACAAATTAGCGCTTGCTTTTTTGAAAACATTTCACCTACATTTAAGTTGGTTCCGATTTTAAGCCAAACTTTACTTCAGAATTGGGCAAATAGTAGAGCAAAAGGGCTGGAAAAACAGTGTACATTACTGAAGATAATGAAGAACTGAAGATATAGTATGCAGGAGAAGGGTGGCTCGCAAAAATGAAATGTATTAGGTGGCTCTTCAACATTTGAAGAATTCTGTATGTTATATAATATAAAAGCAAGCACTGACGACGATGGGGGAGTGCGAGAACAGCCCCTATTTTGTAAAACTGGGATTCTTATTTCCTGCACTAAATTGGATGAAGCAGCAAAATCAAAGTCTATGTATGGAAATGTCACATTTTATTCGTTTTCACTTTATTCATATACGATATACTGAGATTCTCCTTTGGTTTCTTTTCAGTCAGAGCGGATTTTATTAACATTATTTTAAATTAACATATTACAAAATCTGATCTATTACATTTACATTGTTATTCTGATGAAAATCCAATTATGCTATAGTAATAATAATCATTCAGAAATTCAAGACGTTATTATTTTATTTAATTGGATCCCTTTTAGTTTTGAATGCTTTCTTATTAATGCTAACAACTGAAATCTTGAGTGAAATCATCATAATTCAAAAGCTTGACAACAAAGAAGAATACAAATTTAAAACGCATTATTATGAAACGAATCTGCCAGGGAGGCTTCAGCGATTGTTAATATTATTAATTATTATTAAACATTAGCCGCGTTGTTGAGGCACGATTCCTATATACATTTCCAACTTTTTCCGAACTAACGTAAGATTATAATAGGGCGTAAACCCACTTTTGGCAAATGACAATACCCCCCCCCCCCCCCCCCCCAAGTGCGGTCACGCCTGACCTTAATATTATAAATATTGTAGACCGCATGAGGATTCCAAAAAGCACTTTTTACTTGTTCAGCAACCTACTAACAAATGAATGCCTAATGACTGTTTAGACAGCACAACGCAACGTAGGCACAAAATATATATTTTATAAAGGGTGGTTTATCCATGTAATCAGGTTACCCAGGCACGCCTGTACGGGTATATGAAAAAGAAACAAAAAAGCAACATCAGTTGAAATTCAAAAATATAAAAATTTACCTCTTCAGCCAATGAATAAAACATAACGTTCACCCCAAAAAAAGGGAACGTGGGTAATAAATCCAAAGTAGGGTTGTTAGCTCAGGATCAAAGGGTATATCACCCATAAAAGATGATACAGGATGCCCACACCAAATCAACCAGATTGCATTGCTATCAAATACCACCTACCCTCTTCCATATAGCTTCTATTTTCATTTCAATGCTTTCATTTGCGCTTTTCAATTTCCTCTCATGAAGCATCAACTACTGGATGTTTCCATGCGTTCCATGCGATGAAAAGAGTACTGCTTATTGCTTATGTCCAGGCCTTTCCTTGCGTTCCGAAACAGCCCAGACCAAACTGAATGCATGCAAGCAGATAAATGGAACGACTACCCTTACACCTGCTGAGGACACTGAAAAATCCCAGACGGACAATCCACTTCGTTTTTCCAATATTTACAACGATAAAAGAAAGTTTTGTGGCAAGGGTGAGTTTGCCATTAAACAAAAAGTTCCCTGGAGGAAAATTGGTGGAAAAGTCAATATCGGAACAGCTGTGAAAGCGATGAAATGAGAGTTGCAGCTGAGTTGAGCAGACACGAGGGGAAAAGGGAAGAATTGCCGAAAGGACCACAGAGGAGGTACAAGTGAAAAGCTCCATAAAAGTGCCATTGAAACGAAGAGCCTCGCTCAGTGGTCCATTTGTTTCCTGACAGCATCATTTGGAGTTGCTTTTTTATGGCGAACATCTCGCAGGTGTGCTTCTGCGACTCATTTCCCTGAATTTCGAAATGTTGTTCCGCCGAAAAGTCTATACTTGTACTAACGTCATTCGTCACAGTGACCGGTTCCGCGCTGTCTCTAAACGATGTACCTATTTTGACCTTTTCTGGGAGAGTTCCATCTAGTGACGGACAATGCAAGAACAAGAACAAGAAATGGCATTTCTTGTTCTTGTTCTCGCAAAGCGACTCTTGCATTTGCAGTAAAAATCCTATCTTGTTCTTGTTCTTGCAGTAGAAATCATTTCTTGTTCCTGTTCTTGCTGCGAGATTCTTGCAATTTCTTATATACACATGGAATTTTCTACGGTTATAATGTGGTTTGTTGCCTATACCGAACGGCCATTTCAAGTGAAATCTATCGTCACATAGTCTGCAGAGTTTTTTATACAAAACATGGACAATCCATGAATGAAGCGTTGGAAAATAAAGGGTCTGACAATGGTCGCACTAGACTTTCTCGCAATTTTTACGCCAGCGGTATCGAAAATTTTGATTTTTTTTTTTACGTAATTTATTTTTTTTGGACCAAAATCTTAACTTTTTCTAAAAAATATTTTGCCATACACTGGACAATAATTTAGGCACCTACTCACCAGATTTCAAACATATCCGTCAAATGGTGAAGTGTCGTTCGACGCGCAAAGTACGTGTTTTCTATTTTCCATGTCACGGCCTTAATTTTCAAGTAATTGAAAATCTATTGAAAATGACCTTGAAGCATCTATCTGAGACCACTTTCACCAATTTTCAAGGAAATCTGTCGATTAGGGTTGTTGCAAATCCGTCTGAACCAATCAAAAACGTGATTTCCATTTTTGGAAAATTTTCCTACGATAATGCCAATATTGGCCATAATTATTATGTTGGATAAATTTCGTTCGGTAAAACATCAAAATAGGTTAAAGTACACCTCCCTACCAATTTATATTGAAATTGATCGAATAGTGCTACCGGAGTGACGACCAACGCGTTGTCGTTCGACGCGCAAAGTACGTGTTTTCTATATTCCATGTCACGGCCTTAATTCTCAAGTAATTGAAAATCTATTGAAAATGACATTGAAGCATCTATCTGAGACCACTTTCACCAATTTTCAAGGAAATCTGTCGATTAGGGTTGTTGCAAATCCGTCTGAACCAATCAAAAACGTGATTTCCATTTTTGGAAAATTTTCCTACGATAATGCCAATATTGGCCATAATTATTATGTTGGATAAATTTCGTTCGGTAAAACATGAAACTAGGTTAAAGTACACCTCCCTACCAATTTTTATTGAAATCGATCGAATAGTGCTACCGGAGTGACGACCAACGCGTTTGGGCCAAAACTGAGCCAAGTTATTGGCCCACCTCCAAGTGATTGTAAAAGACCTAAAAGCATCTATTCAAAAACACTTTCGCAAATTTTCAAGGTTCCAACTTGATATACGTAGCTTCCAGGCCTTCTTAACTGTCAAAAAACACGACTTTTTGCCTATTTTTGACCATAGCAGGCGCAATTTTTGAGTTATAAAAATTTATCAAAAAATATGTCCAGATATTTACATTAGGTACCTACATACCGAATTTGAGCAAAATCGGACGAACGGTGTGACGTCCAGTTGCGCGACAGACTGACGTACGTACGTACGAACGTACGTACGTACGTCGCGTCGGACGGACATTTTTTAAAAACCACTTTTTTGGACTCGGGGGACCTCCAGGATCATGGGAAACCCAAAATCTCAAAATCGAAATTTTGCACGAAGACATAACTTTCTCAGCCCATGTATTACATACGGGCGAGAAAGTAAAAAACTGCCTGGGTTTATGCAACACTCTTGAGAGAACTCCTGCAAGTCATTTCTCGTTCTTGCAGCCAAAATCAACTCTTGTTCTTGTTCTTGCATGTAAGAAATGCAAGAACAAAAGTTTCGTGCATCACTAGTTCCACCTTACCCATCTCGACGCAACCAGTAGCATCAGTGCGCCTACGAAAATAATGATTATGTAATTCAAAAGTGGGTGTACACGTATTTCACTGAACATTAAAACCAAGCGTAAACCTTCAACGTAGCTAAGGCCAATTGCCAACGTATTATTTCAAGTGAATTCGTGGTTAACTTCCGAAATAATCAACCCTATTACAAAATACAGTTCAAAAATAATATCGGAGATGAAAAATGGAATTACTAAATTGGCCTGAAAGAAAATAGCACATGACAGGACTGAATTGTTGGAACTTTCCACTAGCAATCCCAATAGCGCAGTGAACTGTTCAAAGGAAAAAAAACACCTTTGTTCGTTTAATTTCGCGGAGTGAGGTATAGAAGTAGGTACGAAAGAAAATGGACATTCCACAAACTCGCTATCTAATAACATTTTTATTACACTTCCCATTCCACGGTGGAACAAATTATGACCTTTTTCTTTTCTTTATGTTCTCATTGAGGTCGAGAAACTATACATTCCTATTATATAGGAACCATATCCAGGACCTTGGTGCAGTAAATCCTGAAGTAACCACTCCAGAGATTCCTTGAGATTCCATAAAGATTTCCAAAGATTCCCAATGATATTCATAGAAAGATGAACCCCGAACCACTCCAAAAAAATTCCAAGATTCCCTGAGATTTCATAAATATTTCCAACGAGTGGTTAACCCCTCGTAAATCACCGACGTATTAGAACTCTCTTTTGCCGTTCCTAGAACTTAACATTTCCTAAGCGAGTTTTTTTAAAGTTGTACATCAGACTTTGAAAATAAGGATTTCACACCCCAGGTGTAAAGGTGAAGAGGAGTTGGTGGTATCTATATAGACACAGGAACGGGCCGAAGCCTGATAATCCATTACAAGCGGAAAATTTGCTCACAGGGGGAATCGAACACAGTTGATATGTAGTATCACTGCATCTCTAATCATAACGAACGTACCTGCATATCTCATGTAAACATAATCTCTAGGACGGTTCCATATTGTACAGTATGAAATATATGGGGTTTCAACCTTGTGGAGGAGACAAGGATGAACGCAGTGGTGAGGTCAGTCAGAACATATGACGGCGGTGCAGCAGGGTCAACACACACAGCACTAGACCATATGTTATTATAAGGGCCATCACCACGTCGGCTGTGGGAAGCTGGGAACAACACTCAGCTGACATGTGTTATCAGCATCTATGCAGCCAAATTTTAAGAGGTCATCCAACTGACAACTGATTTCGGCAGCCCTGTGTTGATTTTCATCAGCTGCAATTTATATATAGGTACTCAACAGTCAAAAGTGGTCGGAAAATTATAAAAATTAACATTTGTTCTTTCAGCTATAAGCGAGACTAATTACATTTTTTCTGACTCAGGATGCGATAGTTTCAAACATATACAAAATTCTAAAACTGGTTTGCATTTAGTACGTAAAGCGTCTGCAGTGCGTATTTATGAAAATTACTTAACACCAGTCTGCCGAAATTCCGAAATGAACGGTCTCTTAACGAAGCCTCCGTCAACAAACTAATTGAAAATCAACAGGATGCAAATCTTGTTTCTCCCTCTCCTTTAATGCAAAGTCCATGCAAATAGGTATAGGTAGGTGCTCACATCAAAAGCACATTAAGATGAAGCCTTCGACGGCAGATGGGAGTTGAGCAGAGAGGTACCACTTTGCCCGAAGAGAGGCACTTTGTGAATTCCTAAGTACTTACGTACAAGATGGTTACCATACACGCTAACTCCATTGGGCCGTAGTCTGGAGAATTCGACAAAGCATTATGCATGCATGACGCATAAGCTAAGCAGGTGCCAAGTATCCAGCTTCAGGTTAAGTTACCTCAGAGGTGAATACGGAATATAACATAAAAGTGTAAACAAACACTTTTTCCGTTAATTTCACATAAATGTGCCTTTAATGTTTTTTTTTAACGCACGAGGTTCAGAGAACATATGCGCCGATGAGTTGGTTTGTTAGATGTTTCTGGCCGAAGCCGAATATGAGTGGGCCGAAGCCAGTTTAGTAGTGGGCCGAAGCCAATACATACATGTCGGAAGCGGAAAATTTTTCCGTTCCACGGGGATTTGAACCCGGACCTCTCAGGACACAAAGCGGACCCCTTGACCACTCGGCCACTGAGAGGCACTGCCTTTAACGTAATAAGTGATTTTCGAGAGATTAAACAAAGCTTTGTTGCAAAGTCAGTAGTAGATATGTCCTAAATGTATGCACTTTATACTCTTTAATTTTCGTATTCTTTCTTGCATCTTGGAATATTTAGTGCTTGAACAGCGCTACTCGGTCTGTTTCAGACATTTTCTTCGCCGAATCTCGAAGCAATGTTCATTTTAAACAGATATTAAAACTTTGCAGCAAGCTGCTAGAGTCAAGGAACCTTCCCCCAAGTTCGGCAAGGCTCGAAAGAAAAATCACTGGAACGTCAAGGTCTCTAAATTTGAGAGGTTGTGTTGTTTGAAAGTGAATTAAAGGAAATCAGCCCTGACAAATCGCGTTTTAGTTTCCTTTCATGACGAGATGTCACAGTGAGAACTTTCATCGCTACAAAAAATGTCACGAAGAGATGACGCCACAATAGGAAAGCAAGGGACAAAATTGTAGAATTTACAGATCCTGAAAAGAGGAAATGCTAGGTTGAGCTACTTTTCCTTCTTAGAGGAACTCCTAATTGCTCCAGCATTCTCTCATCCCGGGAAATGCTTACCCGTTTAAAAGGATTGCCGAGCCTACCTGATCCTAATTTTGCTAACTAACGACGACTTTTATAGCACTTCAACTCACTTCATTCACGCTGACACCACTTTTCAATTAATTTTCCAATTAATCTCCAGCGCCCAGATCCAGGCTATATGTAAGATAGAAGTTTACAGGGTTTTCCTGACATTCAAATGAACATTACTTACCTCCAAAAACAATAATTCCAGATCCCATTTAGGACGCCGTGTGTCGTCTAAAATTACAGCGCCAAACATTAAATTTTTTATAAAATTAAATCACGAAGCAAAGGTTACATTTCATTATATTCTTTGATATCGAAAAAATGGCTCATTTTTCCATGGAAAACGTTGCCGTGCGATATTGACAAAACGCCCTAAAGGCTTTTACAGATTAAACGTAATAAAATATACGGATATTGAAAATGATCCAATACTTACTGAAAGTTTTAAAATTATTCCATGGGTTTTCTGGAAGGCAGGAGACTACGGAATATTTTTTCAATAAAAGTTAATTATGGAAAAGGTGGCGAGGGGTATAAACATTGGAAAAAGATTAAAAGCTATCCTCTGGATGAAAGTTGAGTTTCTCAAGGCGAAAAAGAGCAGAAGTTGGCAGAACATTCACCCGAAAGCTCGAAAGCTCTCGCGGGAGAGCCCAAGGCGGCTATACGAGTGAGTACACCTCCAATCGGCACGCTCATGCTTTTTGCGGAATCAACCTTCCTCTTTCACATAACTCAACCTTTTCATGTCCTTCAGGGTGTTTTGTGTGCCTGGAGACAAATACAGTTACTGAACGGAAGGTCCACTGTTATTTTAATTTGCACAATAGAGCAACGCGAGGGTTCATTCCCACCCTTTATATTTTTTTCGCTTGAATAAAAACCGTTCTTATTTGAACCAAAGAGGAAACAAACATACAGTGATGCTCTCTGTCATCTGTATGGTATATGGTAGTAGCCAAAAAGGGCATCTTTTGACAGCGGATGATTTTACATTTGTAGAAGGGGCCTACCGTAACGGGTTGGGTGTATTATTTATTTTATTTATCCTAACCCACGCTATTATTATCCTCGTAGCGTCAGAGAAACCTTACAGAGGAAAATTTAAAACACATGCCACCATCTCTTTTCCCCAGACCCATGACAAATGACAGCAATAATGTTAATATTGTGGTGGTACGGCACCTAGGCTGTACCTATACTCAGCTAGTGCTGAGAAGTAGATCAATATACGGAGTTAATCATGCACGCTTGACGAGTCAACACCTACCTAATCCTCCCACCTTACCGAGAACACCACATGGCGACCGTGACAATGTGATTTCATTTCTATGGACCTATTTCAAAATTTTTTATTGTGTTCTTTTGTGATCTTACTGTCGTGAGTAACGTGCGTGCGAAATGGGCTCCTCCCAGTCCAAAAAGGAGGAAGTAATAATCGCTCAGACGGGGCAAGTGAGTAATGGAAACATCGAGGGTGTCTCCCATTCTGAACATTTTGGCCTTTCTGTCGCAGCGGCCTTTTTAGTTGTCAGCATTCTGGCTGTTATTTTCTGCGTTTTATGGGCTTGTAAGCGGGCCGTATCGTCAACGGTCCGGCGTGAAATTGTCCGCAGCCGACAAGACCTGGCCGACATCCGGGTGTAAAAACCCGTGACCATCGCAGTAGTCGTTCGAGTTTTGGGCGTGGGTTCTCTGCCGGCCTGGTGCCCCAAACAACCCTCTCAAGAGTGGGACCACCAACAACCAGACTTCACTCACCCCCAGTTCCAGCGCCAGCACAGCTTTACCCCTGCACCAGCTAAGCTTTTAATTTAATTTTCATGAGTAGGCTAAGTAGGCTACAGGGCTTGGAGAAACAATTGACTGTCCTCTGTAGTAATGCGAGGAAAAAGTTGAACCAACCCTATTTGCAGGACACTGTTGATGCGAAGAGAGTGGAATTGGCCGAAATTTTAAGTATTGTTAATAGCATCAGCTTAACAGATATCAGTGACAGGGAGTACGCTGAGCAATGCTTGGAAACTAAACGGAAGATTAAAGATCTACGGGTGATTTTTCTCACCTTACTCGAAAGCCACGAGGCCATTTCGTCGGATGAAACATCCCTAACTTCCACCCCAGAGGAACTTTCTGGTTCTGTTTCCGGTTCCGACACCGTAGTCCCGGTTCCACTACCTAGGAACAATAATTCTGAGTCTAACGATTTGGATCCCGAAAATTTCGAAATGGCATTTTCTTTTGTCACCGGGTTAAAGTTGCCCATCCTTTCTGAGGAAGGGGATGCGGTAGCTTTGCGCGACTTTCTGGACATAGTCGAGTCCTATCATGACACTTTGTCCGCCGAGGGTAAACTAGGATTGCTCTCATTTGTGTGTAAGAACAGAATTCAGGGAAAAGCAAAAACTCGTTTAGGTGATGTACGAGTATCTGCCATTAATAGTTTTGGAGATCTCAAAACTGCCTTATTGGCCAAGTGTGGCACAAAAGAAACCATGGAAACTCTCCATAATAAACTATCTACTCTTCGGCAAGGAAAGCTGGAGCTAACAGCTTATGCCGAGGAGCTGGAATTATTGGCTATGAAACTGGCTAACCTCCAGATAAAGGAACAAAATGTCAGGGATGCTGCAGGTAAAACTGTAGTTCATGACACATTAAAAGGGCATGCGCTTCTCACGTTCAAGAGAGGCGTCCATGCAGAGTTAAAAACTGTCATTGAGGCAGCTAAGCCCAAGTCTCTAGAAGATGCCCTGGCTGTGGCTACTACAGCTCAGGCAAACTGTGTCAACCCCCAGATTTTCCACTTTCGAGGCTACCCCCGTGGTAGAAACCAAGGTAGAAATCGTGGTAGAGGATGGCATGGAAATAGATGGCAAACCCAAGGCTACAATAATGCCAACCAAGGCTATAATAATGCTAACCAAGGTTATAATAGACAAACAAATAATCGTACCAATGGCCCTATGAATGGAAATGGGCAATATCAGCAAAACCCTCCACGTGGCTATGGCCATTGGAATCAGCGAGGACAGCGTGGCCGAGGCCGAAGCACCGGCTATGCCTATGCTACCTTTGCTGATGGCGCGCCTGGCTCAGGTTGCAATGGCCCTGCACCAGCGCCAGCCAACCAAGACCCTAGCAAAGCAAAAAACTGAATGAAAGGACAAAATATGAATTAACTTTTTGCACTAAGGCTAGAAATTATGGTAATGTTTTATTTGTTAGTTTTAAAGATGAGAAAGGTACCGGCTATTTGTTTTTATGCGATTCGGGAGCGTCTATTTCTACTATTGCCGATTGTGCTCTGAAAAATAAATTTGGAAATATTGATGCTACTGATATTTTAAGCGTCAAAGGTTTAGGTGGAGAAGTCAATACTTTAGGTTCGTTATCTTTAAATTTATTCATTAATGGAACTTCAGTTTCGGTTCCAAATAAATTTCATGTTTTGTCCGAACATGATTTTGAGCTTGATGTTGATGGTATATTAGGAAGTGATTTTTTGAGGAGTTACCAAGCTGAAATAAGTTACTCTTCGTACGCGTTGTCGCTGACTGTAAGAGGTCGACGTTTTACGGTTCCTCTTCGCTCTGACAGTGTTCCAGTTTCTTATACTCTCGCACCGAGGTGTGAACAAGTTATTAAGCTAAAAGTTTTTGAAACTGAACCGGTTTTGATACCCGCTACTGAAGTGCAACCAGCAGGTGTATTCCCTTTCTCTAACGCCACCAAAACCCACTCAACTTACGCCTTCAAACTCCCTAAACGCTCAAATGGTATTCCCCAACGCTTATGGTGGGTTATTGAGTGGGTTTTGGTCGCCCTTTCAAGGCGGTAGAACTCACCACCCCTTCCCATTGGTGCAAAGTCAACTTGAGTGGGTTTTTGAGCGGATTTAATAGAAAGTGTACTTGAAAATGAGAATATATCTATTTTTTTGGGGGAAAAATGAAAGTTTCTTTACATTTGCAATGAAAGAAGTACACTTCGTTTTGCTTTTGTTTGAGTTTGGTTTTTTGAAAAAAGCGGCAAATTTGAAATTTTTTCACGACCATTCAATTTCAATATTATTATCTTATCTTCTACTCATTTTATCTTGAATAATTAAACATTTTAATAGAAAAATATAAAATAACCAAATAAGGTTATGAAAGCTTACCATCTTTTACTTTCACAAATTTTAAACTGAAATCCATACATTTTATGTTCTTTGAAATTAAATAAAGGTATTACTGAAACATTTCTTACATTAAATCTAGCAAGTGTTACATATTTAACACCTAAAACTAAATTTGAAGTTCAATATTAACAAGAATCCGGTAAAAATGGATTCATAATGTTGTTGTTTCGGTCTGTCTACTGCTTTAACGCCAAGTTTTCAAAGTTGCGACAAATTTCCCTTGTTTTGTTTGCGCCTGGCGGTAGGAGATAGCGCCGACGAAAAGCGTAAAAGTAAGCGGAATACGGGAATTGCTGAAGCGAGTTCTAAGTGGCGTAAAAATAGCGGTTGCGAGTTATCGCCTGCTAAAAGCGTTCCCAACGGGAATACTCCTGCTGGTATGTATATTGCTAACACTGTCAGTACCCCGTATCAAGGATTTGCTTCTTGTCAGATCGTCAATACGACGGATCATGAAGTGACTTTAACTAATGTACCTGTACAGTTTGAGAAGTTAAGTGATTATTCAGTAACTAGTTTTAACGATATTCGCGACGATAGTCGTACTAACCGCCTTAAAAAGGAACTAGACTTATCACATTTACCTCCGGAACAGAAATCTGAGATTTTTAATCTTTGTAATAAGTTTAATGATGTTTTTCACCTTCCGGGTGACAAGTTAAGTGTAACTAACTTAGGTCAACAGAAAATATACCTAAAACCCGATGCAGTCCCCCGGTACACTAAACAGTACCGGATTCCGTTTGCTCAAAAACAAATTGTGAATAATCAGGTTAAAGAAATGTTAGAGCAAGGAATTATTGAACCAAGTATTTCTAGTTGGAATAGTCCGTTAGTGCTTGTGCCTAAAAAAGGTACTAAATCTCCTTCTGAGACTTCTGAGAATTCTGTGAAACGCTGGAGAATTGTCTTGGATTACCGTTTCGTTAACACTAGCATTTGTGACGATAAATTTCCGTTAACTAACATTTATGATATCTTAGATAGTCTTGGACGAGCTGTTTATTTTACCACATTGGATTGCTCCCAGGGTTACTATCAGTGTCAACTGGAGCCTACGAGTAGGCCTATTACTGCTTTCACTACAGATGAAGGTCACTGGCAGCTGACACGTTTAGCTCAAGGACTAAAAATTTCACCAAGTGCTTTTTCTCGAGTAATGTCTCTAGCGATGTCAGGTCTTACTCCTGACCGGTGTTTTACTTATCTCGATGACATTGTAATTTTTGGTACTTCAATAGCTCATCATAATGCTAATTTGGAAAGTATTTTACACCGTTTACGTAAAGTTAATCTCAAGCTCAATCCCACGAAATGCAATTTTCTGAAGGATAGTGTCGTATATTTGGGTCATTTAGTAAGTGCTTCTGGAGTTTCCCCAGATCCCTCAAAAACTTACGTTGTTGAAAATTATGTCCGACCGGAAAATGCGGACGAGGTTCTGCGATTCGTGTCTTTTGGCAACTATTATAGGCGTTTTGTTCCCAATTTCGCTGACATAACACGACCCCTGCGAGCCCTGCTGAAACAGGATGCTCCTTTTGTTTGGTGTGACGAGTGTGAAGATGCGTTTCGAACTCTTAAACAAAAACTAACGTCTCCCCCGATTTTAGAATACCCTGATTTCGAGAAGCCCTTTTTGGTGACGTCAGATGCATCAAATGTGGCGGTCTCATGTATTTTGTCGAATTGGAATGACAAACCAGTTGCTTACGCCAGCAGACCACTGAATAAAGCTGAGCGGAATTACCCGACAATTGAAAAGGAACTTTTGGCTATTGTTTGGGGTGTGACCAAAGCTTTTCGCCCCTATCTCGTTGGTCGACGATTTAAAGTTCGTTCCGACCATCTTCCCCTTAAGTATCTCTATAATTTCCCCAATAATTCTAGTAGGTTAACTAAGTTTAGGTTAAGTTTAGAAGGTTTTGATTTTGACGTGGAATATATACGAGGTCAGGGTAACGTGGCAGCGGACGCGCTGAGCCGTATCTCTGTATCCTCAGATAAACTTAAACAGGAAAGCCTTTTTGCCATTACCAGGCTGCAAGCCAGGCAAATGAATGACCAGCAGGCGCCCGATCCGCAAGCCAGTCAGCATTCTGGGTCTGATCACCCCACGATTGTTGATATATTGCAAGTGCCTCAAGGTCTTCCTGAAGTAAGATTTTTTGCGAATGAAGATAACATATGTCATAGTGTAACGGAACATAGGCGTATGAAAGTATGTATTTTTTGCCCGCGAGCAACCACTTTGTGGATACCTCTCCAAGTTCAGGAGACAAACTCGAACTGTTCTGGTTCCAGCCCTTTTTCTGTCCCAGTACGGAAAAGGAGGTCCCAGCAGTCTGACAGTAGCGATTTTCCAAACCCTTAATATTTAAAATATTAAAATAAAACAATGGCTACATCCCTTAGGCCTGGATTACAGCATAGTAAAGCTCGGGTCAAATTAGCATATTACGGTCATTTAGCACAAAAAGGGCGTGAGAAATGTTTAATTTCCGGGACTCTAACAGAATTAAAGAGGGGTCTCAATATGGGTCGCAATCCCACAAAATTTCCTCTCATGTACTCCAATCTGGTGAATAGCCATGCAGTGAATACGCATTGCAACGCGTCTTCCAGTTCCCACCAAGAATAAACGTCCAATTCCCGCACATATTTTTCTCGATACAACTTTTATTTTATCAACTTCCCTAACAGTCACATTTTTCTGAAAATTATAAATTTTTGTCAGCTACATTTTTGGCAGCTGGCCCCAAATACTCCGAATAGTAGAGTAACATTTTTATTTCACTGATTTGACGAGTATAGGACAAACACCTATACCTATACTAACTTCAAATATTATTAATTTTTTAATAAAAAAAATTATCATATTTGAAAACAATTTTCTTTATACAATTTTTACATATTCAATCGAAATATAAGCTTGGACCCTGAAGGAGACTTCAACGATCTACAGTTAAATTTAAACAGAGGTTACTGCAATGCGTAGCTTAAGGACTAAACCATAGGTGATCCTATACCAACAATGTAGACATAATCCGAGGGGTTAACCACTCCACAGATTGATTGAGATTTCATAAAGATTTCCAAAGATTTTCTGAGATTCTCAACGAGATTCGTGGAAAGATCAACCCCAAAGGGGTAACCACTCCAGAAATTTCCAAGATTCCTTGAGATTTCATAAAGATTTCCTGGGATTCCCAACGAAATTCCTGGAGTGGTTAACCCCTCGACATAATCGAACCCACCAGCATTAGAAAAAAACTAAAAAATTTATTGCTGTGATCAAAATAAAATAACAGCAAAATAGGAGAACTGTCGGTAATGAATGTGTTGTAAAGCGCAGGGCACGTCGATAGGGTGCCACACTGTTTCCCATGTCAATGTTTATGGCCGTCTCGGGACAACACGTTCATGTCACCCTTAAATCCGTTCCCAGACCATTTCCCCCTTAAATATAGGTCCCAGTGAGAAATCGTCCTTTTCCTGCTTTACTCTCTCGTTAAAATAACTCTCCGTTTTGCGCTCTTTGTACTCAAAGGACGTTTATTTTCCGAAAGGGTCATTACTCATTAGTAAATGAAGTTTATTTAGAGCTCGAACAATTATTGTTCTCAAATTATTATTCATAAAATGAGACGGCTCTTCCTCTTAGTTCGGATAAATTCGACATACAGAACTACAATTTCATGCCACTGCTGGATTAAGTACAGTCATTGTTTTCTTTGTTTACATACATAATACGAGATAAAAGCGGACAATGCTGAGAGGTACTATTGTTAAAACAAAGGCAATGCACACATTTACACTTTGATGGTTTCAAATGAAAGAATTATTTCGTTATAAATCACTCGACTACGAATATTCAAAGAACGAAGAAATTCATAAAGCCTAATACCCTCCTGTAGTAGAGCATGTATTTCCAAAGAACAAAGAAAACATCAAGAGTTGTTAACATTTATCGTATTCAGTGCCTTACTATTCCCAGGCCATATATGTACGTGATGAAGTCCCGCACATGAGGAGTCTCAAAGGCACAATTCCCCCGAATCCCCGATTCTTTCCCCCTCTCTCAGTTTCTCCACTTGAGCACCCCTGTCTCCCCTCCAGCCTACTAGACTGACGTTATCCGCAGTCCCCCGTAAGTGGAAATGGGGTTCCTGTTTGCTTTCGCCTCCCTCATCTGCCCGTCACGCGACGCCACCCCTCACGGCACAAAGGACGCGCCGCGCTTACCCGCAGTCCCCAGCCCCCCTCAGTGACAAAAAATGTGAAAATTTTAGAATGTTTGCCTTCCTAATATTTTGAATTTACCACTTTTAGTCGCGTTCTTGACATATTTGGAATTCATATCTCTGGGCCCTGCTTTTGCGATGAAAGAAACATAACTTGACGGTTTTCACATGGCTATTTTCGCCCATTAAAGATTTAATAAAAATCCCCCTAGGCCCTGGCCCTCCACGGGCTGTACCGCCAAGGAGTTTTTTGGTTTTTGGTTGGCAGGTATTACAACACTTTTTACTTAAACCTGCAATATCCCTCCTCTGGTGCCCAACTTGAGAAAATTTCCTTATAAATCGTAAAATACAGGTGCATTTTTATTAAAAAATCATGGACCTTTTATACAACAGATTTTCCTCACGAAAGGCTCAGACATTCTTAACCTTCTTTCTTCCCTTAAACTTGTAACGTAGAAGTCGCGAAGGAGAGCGAGCAATCAATCAAGAGTAACCTTGTTACCCTTGTTACTAGGCAGCATATGAGAGACCGAATAATAGGAAAGGAATTAGCGTCAGAAAAACACGGCCCTTCGTCTTCCTGCCCCTCTCAGCCTCCCCAAGTTACAACTCAAGAGGGCTTAACTTCCCCAACTTTACTTTTCATACAACTTCTTACAGTATTTTATGGTGCGGATTTCTTGAACACGATTCTTTTTATTTAGAGCAAGTCAACATTTATTATTTATTTTCACCATTCCATTCAAAAGTTGGCAGCAAGTAAATAAGTTTCCTCTTTTGATTGAGGTAATTGCGCTTCTTGACTAAGGTTATCAAGACAAATTACAACATTTCAAAGTTCAACAAACTAGGTAGGCCGTTTCCGCAAGAGAATTACCTGGTGGGATGAGGGCGATGTGAGGCTTATTAAATTCTCCGCAAGATTTGTGAAAGGCTATACCGAGGGGGTAACCACTCCAGAGATTGCTTGAGATTGCCTGAGCTTTGCATAAAGATTTCCAAAGATTTCCTGAGATTCTCAATGAGATTCGTGGAAAGATGCACCCGGAAGGGTTAGCCACAGAAATTTCCAAGATTTCCTGAGATTCCCAACAAGATTCCTGGAGTGGTTAACCCCTCGGGGTATACGAACTGCGCAGAGCCCGCGACCACAGCTTCTCCTTTCTAACAGCTCGACAATGGCACAGTTTCAATGTAAAAACAGTGTGATGACGAGTCACACTCATCAGTCACTGTTTAAAGAGTCCGAAAGTACAGAGATATGACGTCACAGTGTGACCCAGGGCAACCTCTGGAATTTATAGACCTTCTTTTCCAACTTCAACAAAGATGCAAACCAGTACTTTATTCAAATAAATGAACTTCTGTACGAAAAGTTGGATGAAGGGCGGTTTGAGATTCCATGACAGTGAAGAGCCCCCGCCCCTCATTTCGGTAGCAACAAGAGACCACTTCAATTATTTCAGAATGAAGTGGGTTGCTCTATTTTAATAGTCCGACTCCAGGCTTTTCCAGTTAAAATTAACCCAGACTTGGAAAGTTTAAAACAACAGCAGTTATCAAGTCAGCACACAATGAAGAGGAGATATAAACCATTGTAGTATTGTCTCGACTATGGCTCCTATAGGAAAACACAAAAAAAGATAACCATCACTCTGACGCGCGAGAGATACGTAATACGTAAGTATTCGCGAAGTCTATTTAAAAACTATTAATACAAATTCCGGAATAACGCGGAACTTCCATTGGTACACACCATGCATTTTGGGAAAGCGGGTAATCAAATGACCCCTACCCCTAAAAGACAGCATGCTGTGCCTGCTGAGGCAAAGCAGCGGGAAACTCGAGTAAACAGCAGGTATGCGCATTCCTACATTTAATGAGAGTTCTACCTGACGACGAGCCCTCAACTAAGGTTCCAGTCTCTAGGGGAGGAACAGGGTGATTTGGAGTAACTGCAGCCGTAAAACTTCTTCTCCCTAGTCACTGCTGCGCCAGTTTTATAGCCAACGTTATAGAAGGGCAAAAACCCAAGGCCTAGTGTAAAGGGACACATCCCAACCCACTTTGTTCATAGCCACAAATAAGGACAATTTGGTCACGCGCCGGCGACGTTCCTCTACTTTTCTGTGGCGTTCCACTCCAAACCGGGAAACAGAACCAATCTTAAAATTAAATTTTAGCCGAGATCTCCCTATACTTATATAGAAAACATAGTACAGAGCCTGAATTTTCTCAAGGAGAATGGCCTTGATGTGGAAAAAACACCGGAGGGATTAGTTTCTTTGGGAGTGACCGTTATCACGGGCTTCGACAACATAATACATCTTACAAGGGTTATGGGTCAATCCACCCCCCTCCCCCCTTAATAAAAACACCCTCAGGAGTCTCGACCTTCGCTACATCTTTTTACATGAAAGAACGTTTTTGAAAGCTTGGCTTACGGCGATAAAATGATAAAACGATAACATAAGCCTGAACAACACTAGGCAAATGGGGCAAAGGTGGTTAAATCCATTTTCTTATCTGAATCTTACACTACATCAAGGACTCGATGACGCGTAGTGCTTGAAAAAGAAGCTGAATTCCAGCTTTGTTCATGAAACGACCCAAAACCTAAAACTGCCAAACCTTTCGGCTGAGGTATCTTTAGGTAAAGTAGTGTACTCGAGGTGTACTCATAAAGGTCGAAAGAAATGATAGGTAGGTACATCGTGTTTTTGTGTTTTATTACTTTCTCTCTTTTTCTGGTATTTTGGGTCAGTTAGCCACATATGTAAATAACCAAATAAATAAATAAGGAGTTCATTGAAAACTTCCATAGTCCATGGTAACTTCTTATTTCTATTCTATCTATCTATTATTTTTTTTATTTCTACCTTATATTTTACTTGTTACGTTCTCCATTGTATCATTTGCCTGCCCTTGCTGACATGAACAGCCGTGGATAGTTTTGCTGCAGTAATTTTTCCAGCCACTATTTTTTCCATGCAACCACCAATGACATCCTAAGAATGCCACAGAAAAAGAGAAAAGAAATACGGAGGAATGTCTGAGTTGAAAACAATAATACAAAAAATTTCCACTCAAATACACGCGGTATGCCAGCGAAACCCGATGAAAGAAAGGAATAAATTCGCAAGATGGAGAAGAAATAAAAAGAGCATTATGGTAATAGGTATGTTGAAAATATGGAAAAAATTATGTGCAGGTGCAAAAACTGGAGTGCTGACAGTCTCGCCCAACCGCAAGCACTACGTAAACATAACGTGAAAGAAACCATAACGGGGTAACAATGGAACATCTACAGACCCCCGGGACCCATTATGTCACAAGCTCTGCGTTTGAAATGAACAAAAAGAAAAGAAAGAAAAAATGGGAATGGGTGATGCAACAAGAAGAAGGAGGGGAGGGGGCGGGCACGATGACACACAGCTCTCAACCCTACGTCAAGTAAATACTCCTCCTCAACACCAGTCACAGACGTTACAACCAACGAGATTTAAACCGTTTGCTGAAAGGTTTACCTACCACCAAACCTATAGAGACACCGAATGAGTGTTTGACAGTCATGGCCAAAGTTTATTCTCGTGGGCGAACCGCTATTTTGAGTGTTTGTAATACCATCCCAGAATACCGACTTTCCACCTGTTTTTTGTATCCCCCCCTTTCTATCCATAATAAAATTGTGTAATGCCGTGTTAGTTCAACAACAACAACAACAAAATCACTAGGAACTGCCGGCATCTGTGACGGTACTTGGTTACGAAATTCCTTTCGCAAATTTTCAAATTTCTTCATTTGAGGCTGCTGGTAGCTGTACACCTGCTTTTCTCAAGTATTTTCAACGTCCTACAAATCACCTACAAACTTCGAAAAGACAACTGGATTATAAAATTTAAAAAATGCCACAGAGCAGTGAGGGCAACGGTAAAAGAGTTCCTGTATGTCTCGATGACTTTCCAACACCTTTAAGGAGTATCAGTGACGAGGTAGAGGAGACGAACAAGAAGAGAAGAAAATTGGTTTCATGTCAGAAAACCCGAGTAGGTCATAGAAGTTGACATTTTCGATACGAATTACGGAAACTCCAAGTTCACTTCTTCCTGGCACCAATACTATAGGAAAAGGGTTACGAGTCGTTAAGAGGCAGTTCAAAAAAGCTCTGAAGGAGCAATTTTTAGATAATCATTTCTACGTAACGGTTGAAAATAGAGATCTCTAGATTTTTGGAAATTAAACCTAACTGTTTATGCAATGTATAGATCTACTGGATGAAAAATCTAATGTACTCTGAATATGCGATAAGGTCCCCTTACCTTCGCGATGGATTGAAAATCCCTAAGGTTAAGCAGGGGAGTCGATCGGGTCAAAATCTGGACGCCTCTTGGGAGGTAATCGCTTTGAAAAGTGCCTCGCACTGAATAATTGATTGATTCGGAGATAATTTGAGATATCCGCCACAGGTTCGCCTCAATCCACTCCCTTGGGTCGCCCAAAATCCCCCTGGGGACGAAAAGCGCTCTCCATCTTTCCCTGTCCATCCCTTTCGGAAATTTAAGAGAGAGAAATCTCGCAGTAGGGACTATGGATATTTCCCGTTGGGAAAAGTGCCTGCTGAAAAGGCTTAGACAATTCTGGAGATGACGGGCTCTCATCTCAACACTCTGCCAAAAGGGCAGTGAAGTTTTCGCTGGTTAAGTCAAGCAGTCATCTTCTAAGCTTCCAAGGGCGTGGGCTGAAGCCAAGGAATGGAAACAGAGGGCCGTAGGAGGCTATAAAGTGGTGCAAGCAAACTATTCATGATATCATACGGCATAAGGCCATGTACTTTTGCAGAACACTGTAGATGAAACAAAACAGAGTACACAGTTTTCAACTTTCGCCTTGAAATTAAACCAAGAAAAGCAGAACTGTAATCAACTAAAACGTAACAATGTGCGCCTGTTCCTAAGTTCATAGTCGAGAAAACCCAAAATACAAACTGGGAAAATATCCAAAAGATAACGGCACAACGGGGGAGAATTGTACGAAAGCAGTCAAGGGTGTAAAACATTGTCTTCCATAAACAGTACTCTGCAACCTCTGCAACTTCCGAAAATTCATCACCATAAAAGTTATCAAGAAAATGAAAAGAGGAGGAGTAGGAAAATGGGAATGGTAATTTCTAGTGGAAAAGACGGTGCCAGCCCTTGAAGACTTGGCCCATTAATGTCGCAGCAACCATTATACGCTACCGCGATTACTTCCAATATGAATAAAATGCTGCGTTCAGCGCGACATTACTAATCTTCAACATAATAAAAGTATCACGATAACGCGGATAAACTGTTTAAATCGGCCATCTCATTTCTTCCGACACAATTTCCATCTTTATTGCGAAAGATCGGCCCAGCAGAAGGTCGCCTTCCTTTTAAACGAACAATTTATCATAAGAAGATGGAAGTTTGGATCGAGTAGTTGCTATTTACCGCCAGCGATGAGAAAAGTTGTTTGCTAACTGGTAAAGTTTGGAGCCGCCCGCCACCTAGGCTTTCATGCTTCACTCAACAATTGAATTATTTATAAAACATGATGAATCTCAGAAAGTTGACTTTTAAGGAACTCGCTAACCTACCTCAATGCCTGAGGGCCGATCCTACCCCTCTCCAGAGATTCCGTGAGATTCCATAAAGATTTCCAAAGATTCCAAACAATATTCATAGAAAGATGAACCCCGAAGGGGTAACCACTCCATGATTCCCTGAGATTCCATAAAGATTTCCAATGATTCCCAACGAGTGGTTAACCCCTTGCCCTCTCCGTTAAATACCAATTCAATACTTAGCGGATTTGATACAATCGGTCCTTGGTAAATTGAAATAAGTACCTAAGTAAGTAACAAAAGTCAAAAGTAAGTCACAAGGCAACTTTTCGCTTTTCAGTAAAGGACATATTCAGTTTCCTTATCCGGTATTTTGAACTTATCGTCGCTTAATTCGTTCGTATGAAACTCTGGAGTCTAGACTGAACTATTTCGTTTCAGAGAAATAACACGGAATTTTTCGTATAATTTCAACAGGTAATTTTATATCAGAAAATGTGATTCTCGCGATTTCACAAGATATGTAACAAGTCTTTATTCTGCCTGCCTATGACAGACATAGAGACGAGAAAAGAATCTCAAGGCTCTCCCCGGTTGGAAAATAATGAGAAACTTACGAGGTGGCCGGCTAAGCTCACACATAAGACTTTACTCTCTTGGGGTCAGGTTTCATGAATGCCCTGGAGACTCTTGTGATTATCTGGACTATAGGAGAGGATGGCCCTCCAATTTCCAAGTTACGAATAGCTTGGAAGTTGCAGGGGTGAGTAAAATAAATGAGGATAAGTATATAACAATACAAGAGGGTATAATAATTAGGCACACAGTGTGCAGATTCGAACCAAATACGAGATAAATTGCTCTAGTAGCTAGGCACGTTAAATAATAGTTAAACGAAAAGACCATGGTCAAGGAAATCTTTCACAAAGTAAACTAGTAAGAATCCTAAATTATGGCTATACGGTACATTTTAATATAAATTAACATACAAGTTTCCAAATTGACGGTTCATACGGGGTGAAGAGATTTAGGGCGCCACTTACTTTGATACCCGCAAACAATTACGTAAAGGTATCCAAATGGCCAAAGAAAGAAACTCCATTTTTATACCATGCTAATTAGGTAAAACGAGAATGCTACAGGCAGTAACATAATATTGACAGTGGAGTACGTAATTGTTCGTATTTCAAATCTTGTCGACATGGTGACCAACTCTGGGGATAACGGGTTACCTTACACGAACTGTCGAGGTCTCGTGACTACGTCATCATGGGTTCACAGCCGCCGATTGCCTTCGCTTACTCAGCCATCCCACCTGGATTGGCTGCCGAGAAATCCATCACAGCACCACAAGCTGCCCTCGCCATGGATCTATTCACCAGCTGGTCGGCACGGCCTTAACGACAGTCATCTCACCCATCCGGAAGTTCCGCTAATTGCCCCCACGCCGGGACCCTGATAAAGACAAATGACCAACACTAAGTCCCTATTCTTTCAACCATACTCGGCTCACGCTCTCGATCAGCTGTTTACAACGGAAATAGCCCAATGGAAAGTCGGACTTACCAAGATTCTAACTTGGGAAAGAGTGGAGAAGCTCCTTAAGTCGTCACAGCCCCGTAGGTAACAGCCTTGCCAACAGCCTCGAAGTGCACCGTCTGAAGATTCCCAATCGAATCAAAATCTCACTCTCTTTGACACGCCGAAAAGCCGCCTAGTTCCCACGGTCGACACGCGCCAATCAGTCATAAGCTAAGCATACACTCCACTAACTTAGCCTCTTCTAACGCTCAACGGCTTGCAAGAACAAAGCGCCAGCATGTAGGGATCGGCCACTGCCTAATCTAAGCCAAATAAAGTTTTTCTCCTTGTAATACGTAACACGGCGATTTCTTATCCCGTGGGGACTTTACTTAAACAACGACTAGCTCGTTACAGATAAATATAATACCTATCTCAGTGTCAGTTATATTAGAGTTCCTATAGAATCCAATTACGTTGACTTATACAGCAATAAAGTGTCCGCACTGTTGACCGTGGATATTAAAATGAAAATGAGGGAACATATTCCTGCGTAGAAATAAATTCTCTTCCCTTCAGAGGGCATTAATTGTGAGCCTAGGTTTTGGCTACCCGGTTCATTCCTTTAAGGCGGTCCGAAAGTCTACAAGATATGGAGGGGTAATTCGTGGAAAGATGCACACGGAAGGGTTAACTACTCCAGAAATTTCCAAGATTCCCAACGAGATTCCTGGAGTGGCTAACCCCTCGTAATTAACACTGGCGTAAAACACTCCAAAATAGATGTCCCCTTAATAGATTAAAATAATTTCCAACTAGAATTTCAATTGTTTTGAATTATAAATAAACATAACCTTTTCGAGCACCCTTCCTAGTTTCAGCTTCATGGCGGTGATAAATACACACGTATACAACGCAAAACGGAAGGAGTTTCGGAAGGGTCCACAGAGCTTACGTGCCTGCCTGGGGAAATATCGCTCTACCTGATGGTTATTTTATTCAGAGAATATCAGTCACAGGAGGAAAACATCACAAGTACGCTGACGGCACCCTGTCCTTACTCTTCAAACCCTCATTTGGGCCTCTGCCAGCGGGCATATTACGGATCTCGTATCACGCGAAACACGCCTTTTTTCCACGCAGATATCACGAAAAATTGATTTTGAGATTACGGATCGGTTTTTGACGGAAGGCGACCGCCCTTTTATCACGAAAAACTACCGCCACCTCTGCTAGGTGGCGGTAGGAAGCGCTAACAAGGTTTTGGAGTGTGAAAAATGCTATTGTGTGTTTTATTTTTATATTTTGCATGCTAAAAAAAAGAATTTACAATTTCAAAACTTCAAATACACGCTCTTTGGTTTGTTTTGTTTACTTTCCAGTTATGGTTAAAATGAAATTAAAAAATGATATTTTAATGTTTTGTACTCAATAAATTAAATAATATTACATTTTAAACTGTTTTTGAAGTTAAAACTCTGAAGATTATGAGTTATTGAAGATTTGCGACGATTTTAAGTGAGCCAAACAAAAGACTGTCGGAAAACGCGGCGGTAGCTACCGCCGGCGGCTTAGTTATCACGAAAAGATCCATAATCGCAGTTTTGAGATGCCCGCGGTATCTAAATGGCGTGTTTTGCGTGAAAGCGCAGTTATCACGATTTTTAGTACACGATCCGTAATAGTGCTGCAGGTACATTATTTTTTATCGCCCCTCCTCTTTCTTATCACTGCCAATATCGACTGCGTCCTGTATATAGAGTGTTCAAAAATGGAGTTACTCCCACTATTTATCAGTCAACATGTTGCCACTAATTACTTTATTCGAGGGGGTAACCACTCCAGAGATTTCTTGAGATTCCACTGAGATTCCATAAAGATTCCCAACGATATTCATAGAAAGATGAACACCGAAGGGCTAACCACTCCAAAAAAAATCCAAGATTCCCTGAGATTTCATAAAGATTTCCAGTGATTCCCAACGAGATTCCCAACGAGTGGTTATAAGCCCTCGACTTTATTATTACCTACTCACTACTCGAGGGGGTAACCACTCCAGAGATTCCATGAGATTCCCTGAGATTCCATAAAGATTGCCAAAGATTCCCAACGATATGAAGATGAACCCGGAAGGGGTAACCACTCCAAAAAATTCCAAGATTCCCTGAGATTTCATAAAGATTTCCAGTGATTCCCAACGAAATTCCTGGGGTGGTTAACCCATCGTTACTACCTTACTTATTATTAACTAATTACTATTACCTACTGTCTACCTTTGAATTTATACAGAAACTAGGTCAGTTTTTATAGCGATCCTAATGGCTTTATGTAAATTTTTATAGGCTTTTGAGTCTGTAAAGTGTAACTCTAGACACCACAGACGGATATTGAACGATGGAATAATTTTTCATATTCTTGAAAGTTTTATAGTCAGTTTTCTGCTATAGTCCAAGTCAGGCTGGGATCGTACCGATGAGTCATAATTTCTTGAAGATTTTCAGTTGACGCCGATCCGGATTTGGGTTCCATATCCTACCATACGCTAAAAATGCCAAACCGACCCTTAGTAGATATTTTCGTGCTGAAGAAAAAGTTTTGATCAGCCCTAGATTTGCAAGAAATTATGAGTAATCGGTACGCTTTTATAGCCTGACTTGGACTATAGTTAGGATTTACGATGTTGACTGAGAGTCCCAAACTTTATTCACAACAAATATAATTTGGAACGGTGACCCTTTTGGGTCAGCACTCTCCTTTGGCACCGGTAATAATAAACGCTCTAAACAGTAATTAATTTCTCTCTCGTTCGCATTACAAGGAGTCATTAATGTCAAAAAATATTGTAATTGTATTGTAATAAAAATATTCTATTCTATTCTATGGGTTTAAAAAGTAATATCATCGTGCAAAATTTCAATTTTAGCTTAGTAGTAAGTAATGAACTTTAGGCGAAACCTACTGTAAACTTAATTACTAAAATGCAAGCGCCGGTAGTTCTGTTACTGGAGAATTTTTCTTCTCACAAATAGTAGAAATATTTTAGGAGCAAAATGCTTCTATCCAACAGAAAGTGGATACCGTATGAAAGAAGATGGGAAGTAGTCAAGTGTGGACCACCGAGGGAATTCAATCTCATCGCGTACACGGCTTACTTCCACACGACGGGGTAACCACTCCAGAGATTCCTTGAGATTCCCTGAGATTCCATAAAGATTCTAAAAGATTCCCAACGATATTCACAGAAAGATGAACCCCAAAGGGTTCACCACTCCAAGAAATTCCAAGATTCCCCGAGATTTCATAAAGATTTCCAATGATTCCCGACGAGATTCCCAACGAGATTCCTGGAGTGGTTAACCCCTCGCTTCCACACAACCGCAGCGTCAGTACAAAAAAAAAGTAAAAAGAGGAATCGCTGAATTGCTCACCAGTCATAATTTGATGCACGGTTGACTTTTTCATGCCTTGCCGGACTCACTGGGATTTTGAGCAGCTAACAGAGGAAAAAAATTGAAAATCTCCATACTCCCCACACTAGGATTGTACAGGTTTATATGATTCGCGCTCGGCGGCACTGATCATTGCGGATAGCGGATGCGATGCTTTATAAACTTTTTAAATCTGCCATAATCAGGGCGATTGTATGGGGAATTCTTTAATATCCGACGCTATTGTTCGCCTTATAATCGAGGTTTAACTCATCATAGCGTCCCTCCATACGTTCACTATGAAACGTTTTAATATGAAACTTGCTGATTGAAGGGGTAGGGGTATACGTTATCCACATGGCGAAGCCACATTAAGCAGGTAGCTCATGCACAAATGAAACAGTAGGTATATTTCATCTCCAGTAGTTACTGGAACAACTTTTCCACAAGGAAGAAAACAACAAATATGAAAGTGAAGTAAAGGAGATTTAAGTTTGCTCCTTGAACTGTTCTGACGGGGGAAACGTTGCTGTTTGAACATGATTGCAATTAGTTGTAGGTATTTAATAACCCCTCAAGAGCTTCTTTTAAGGGAATATCTTTTTCTAGAAAATTAAAAATTCCACTCAAGTTTTTCGTCTTTCTAGCTTGAGAAAGTTGCCAAATCTTCTCACTCATCATCCCGGTTAAAGGAATGACGTTAATAGTATCATGAAGAAGTATCAAAAGGTTCTTTATCCCTTAAAAACACGTTCATCCTTCTGAGACTTAAAAGAACTTACCGGTATACGAGAATAGGACGTGAGCCAGACCCAGGGGTTGTTAGCTGTCTCGCCTTCAGAGGGATTTACAGACCCACTGCCTGCCGCCGCCAACCCCTTGGCCCGACGGTCATCGAGTTCGGGACGAAGTTTTGGGTTGAAAAACTCGACATTGGCGTCATCTGCGGTAGTAACGGCATTGTCTTCTAATGTCGCTGCGCGCCGCCTCCGCGACGAAGGGGTAGGCTGCGGTGGAAGCCGCTGCTCTTCAAAGCAACGTCTTTCTACTGCCGCGATATACCCGTGAAGATACAAAAACCCAGCTAGTTCCGTCGACAGAAGGAGCAAGACACAGACGGCGAGTGTCCGGCCCGATACGGCTTTTTTCGCACTTTCCGTCATGGTACCTCGGAGACGCGCATCGCACTGCGAGACTCTTCGGTCGCAATCTCACTCAGTTCAATTGACAACCAATTGGCTAATTGCCCTTAATTACGACATGTCACATTCCGATGAAGCTATATTCGCAGCCTAGAAACTGCACAAACGCAAATAATACCAGCAATCGTCCCCTAACCAACCCTCTTTGAGGACAGAGGCTTGAAAACCTACGTATACGTGTATATGTACACGTGGGGAGAAAACAATGCAGCCTTGCCAACCTATTCAAATGCTAATTTGACGCCATTGCTGCAGGCCTAATACGAACCCTCAGAATATATGATTTCCCCGAAGTGACACTATACCTTGTCGAGGTGGGGCGTTACTGTAATATTTCTGCCAGTACAGCTTACATATACAAATACAAATACAAATACAGCTATAAGTAAAGTTTCCTAATGTTCTGGGTACACTAAAAAAATATGTGCCACAAAACAAGTACATGACATATAAATGACTACCAAGCTATGAAGCCGAAATTTAACTTAGCGCTGCGATACCCATGAATTACGACAAAAGGATTATTTACAAAAGGGCATCAGTCGTTTGTCCCTGAAGACATATAGAACATGGAACAAAAAATTAATTCTGAACATAGAGATGGATAAACTAGATAAGTACTTGTAGGTTTTTAACTATCAATGAAGATATAAACTGTTGGTTAGAAGGAAAGGTATGGCTCTCAAAAAAGGCTTGTGAACCTCTCGACAGAATAGAGATACTCCTACTCACTTTTGATGAGAACTTAACTTAAGAATGAGAAAGTGAATACTATCAACAGATGGTTGCGCGGGGATCGGAACCTTGTGCGGACGCGGACAAAGTTGCGGGCCACGATGTGGATCGACTCAAGCCGAGCTAGCAACTGAACGACTGAGGGAGAGACAGCGGGGCTAGGACGTGGTCCCACACGCGGTCCCTACTCACACCCTGCCCAATCCACCACTTCTTCCTCAGCTTCCTCGCTTCCATGGTGCCAAGTTTTAGATGTTTGAGGTTTGAGGTTTTAGAGTATAAAATAATAACAATAAAAAATAAATAAAGTTGGGACTAGAGGTTCTCGCGCCAAGTCAAGTCTCGGCCGAGATTTTAGACAGGTGCACACCAAATTTCATCAAAATCGGATGAACGGTATAGGCTCTTCAGCAGGGAACGGATAGAATTTTTCCAGAAACCACCTTTTTGGACTCAGGGGACCCTCAGGATCATAGGAAACCTAAAATCTCAGTTTCGAAATTTTGCACGAAAACTATACTTTCTATGGCTAGCGAGAAAGTAACAAGAACAAGACTTCGAGACCCATGGTGTACAAATTTTCAGGGGTCTGAAAAAAAAAACGGGAGTCCCGAAATATTGCCGCCAGGCTGGTAAGTGTACACCGACTTTCCGTTTACATAATCACGAATCTGCAGGCGAAGTGGAAAACAACTTTCTTCAGTTTATCAATGAAAACTCAACGACCTGAGCATGAATAGCATACTTATAGGTTCACAAAGTAATTTTCACCTGTAGGGCACTCCATTCCGATAAAAACTCATTACCTAGTTCAAACAGAATTTTCTTGAAGATGATAAAACAGTGCGGGAAGTGTTTACATTGGAAACAAAGACTGAGGAAAGCGTAAAATCGACAAATAAAAATTAAGACGCGGCAAACGACCCTTCTTTTATTGATTTCGTAAGGAGTGGGCGAGGAATTGGGGGGGGGGGGGGGGGGGACTATCACTGACAACATCAACGGAAGCGCCCACCCCCCTATTCCATCGAAGGAAGATTGGATCGAGCGAACCAAATAGATCCCTGAAATGCATAGACGTCAGAAGCAGAACCTTATTGTTAGTTTTCGATTCGTTGCGAATCACCATTTGACGGTGCAGTTACTTTTATTGCATAACACCGTCGCTGACTCTGAACTATTTACTCTATAAACGATTTCGAAAATGTTCCAAGAAGCTGGAAAAGGTTTACACCAATACGCTGAATATAAAGGAGCTCGAATATTGTCATCCTTGACTCTCTCGCTCGAGACTTACTTAAGTAAACCATTTGCTTTTTCGCAATTACAGTTCACCTCACGTTGCCCAAGTATTGTGGACCAACGCATAATAATTTAAGACACAGGACCTATCTACCGTCTACCGAATGATAATGAAAATTTATACAAAAAAAATGCTCACAATTTTGACAACAGTGACAATACTTATTCAGTAATTATCGAAAAAACTAATTTAATGCCCAGTCTCAATTTCATCACTTCTGAAATCCCGAACAACGAATAGTGCGGTTCCCACAGCTTTTAGAAATAATGGATTGGTGAACAAACGTTTTCCGAAACCCACTTTATCATCTCAGGGGATCCCCACGATCATAAATAGAAAATCTGAAAATCGAATTTTATCCATGGCTAGCAAGAGAACAAAAATAGATTGTTGTCCCGGAAGTGCAAAACTTATTAAATAAACGTCCAAAATGCTTCGGGCAAACTTTTCCGAACTCGTAACGTCCAAAATGGGCTACAACCTTAACATAGGGAAGGTTTTTTTGCCCCTCTCTCCCAAATACTGCGCCAGATAATTTTTCTTTGGTTCTCTTTAAATAGTGAGGTAAAATTTTTTACCTACAATTAGCTTCATTTCATCAATCAGAATATCACACAAACAAAATAAGAAAATACTATTTCCCACGAAGGCAAACCACGGCCTTCAATTTCTCCAGATTTTCAACAAGCATCATTTTTTTTCAGTGTATCTAGGCAGGTGTAAAAATGAGCGATGGCACCGCAGAAGTAACCTTCAGCACTACTGAGACTGCCAGAGATAAGAGAGTAATAAATTGGCGGCTGCTTTCAGCTCCAGAATTTCCCCATAACGATAGTATCGGGCAAGTGAAACTTGGCGCTACAGCCCCTGAAGCTGGCAACTTTCCTTCACCACAAGATTATTCAAATACAATTCCTCGACCCAACGAATCAAACTTGAAACAATTGAGAGTGGCCATCTATAATTCAGCACAAGTTGAGAAGTCCAAATGGTACCCGCGGAGTTCCAGAAGCTCCAACTCCTCGTTTGTCGGGTCTGCAATTAAAGCTGGAGAATTCAGAGCAACACTCTTCAATTTACCTGCATATTTCCCTGTTTATCCGAACAAGCCATGGAGCTCTAGCTACAGTGACTTTGGGATATTTGTGCACCAGACATGAGTGGAAATGTACTTATACGCCAGGAACTGTACAGCAGAGAAGTCATCACGTCACTTTACTCCATAAAGTCATGTCCGTAACGAATTAGGTACTTATTTCGACACCTGAGGGACCAGAATCTTATCGGAAAAGGAAATTTCAATACCTATGGCCGTACACCTACTTGCTTCCGAGCGTCTTCAGTGCGTACACTTATAGGATGAAACTTGCATTTCTCCCTATACCTAAATAGGTGAAACGTTATTCGACAAGTTCGGCTCAAGATTCCGTTGCAATGTGGTATACCTTTGAAATATCCAGCCTGAGTATGCGTCCACAATAATTTGACTAGGCTTGTCCCAGTTGCAACCTTTAGATGATGTTCAGGAACGCTTTCCCTAGCAAGTAGGTCGCATTTCCCGAACATAAGAACGCATAGCTAATTTCAGCCAATCACAGACGAGCATTCTGCTCCGAACTAAAAACTCGATTTTCCTATGGAAACTTTCCATATTTTGTAAACTTACTTATTAGAAATGAAAATAATAAGCAAAAGATGAATAAAGTAGGCAGTAAAGCCCTTTTAATTGTAAAATAATAATTATTCTGACCCTAGGTCAACTTGGAATTGTAATAAAACAATCAACCAATGGGAAACGAGAAAATTTTCCAGCAGCCAATCAGAGCGAAGCATAAAAAATTGGCTGCTGGCTGTCTATAAATACCATGTCATTATACGAGAGCACTCACTTACCATCCAACAGCCGACTTGTCACTACCTCAGCGAGGAAACCCAGTCCTAGGGACATCCACACCTAATGTCTTTTTAAAGACTTATAATTCCACGGTTCTTTTAAGAACTTAGTCTCGAGATTCTGAAGTCTTGGAATTCTGTGTACCCAGCGCCCCAACATGGTCCTTCGAGCCGGATCGGCCCAGATACCAAAAATCAAGACAGCTCTCAAGCAAGCCAAGCTGCGGGCAGCAGTTTCCAAGAAATAAGAAAATCGGGCTTCAAAGACGCCCTGTCAGCTCATCCACGGGGAGTCTTACCTCCTGGCCAGCGTGGCCGGGTGTGTATTTCGGCCTCTGCGTGACAGGGGGTCCTACGACCTCGGCCACCGCCCAAAACTCTTGGGTCGGTGGTGGGAGAGGCAGGTTAGCGCTACCACATTGCACGGTGGGTTGCGTGGGAGAAAATCCACTAACCTCGTTAAATGGTTGGCGCCCCGGTGGCGTTTTATACCTATGTGCCGCGTGCACTAAACGCGTCCAGGCGTCCGTCTACAGAGTTGGCCAAGTGCGGGTGGCTGGATTTCGACTACTACTCGCGTCAAGAATAGCGAACGGTCGGGGACACATGCGTTGTCAATCGGTCATCCGCGTTGGTACACTAGTACTATCCAAGTGGACGACTACAAAGTAAGAAGAAATATTTCCAGGAGTCGTCAACACGGCCCCATCACGGAAGAAAAGAACGGGCCAACCGGCACCGTCGTCAAAACCAAGTTCTCAGAACAAGAAGCACCAAGTTGCTGAAAGACTGGACTCAGGAAGTTCCAGCACTCCGAGTCGACTAATAGACTCAAATTTTGGACCACAGCTCCAACAAACCAAGCACCAAGTTGCTGAAAGACTGGACTCAGGAAGTTCCAGCACCCCGAGTCGACTAATAGACTCAAATTTTGGACCACAGCTCCAACAAACCAAGCACCAAGTTGCTGAAAGACTGGACTCAGGAAGTTCCAGCACTCCGAGTCGACTAATAGACTCAAATTTTGGACCACAGCTCCAACAAACCAAGCACCAAGTTGCAAAAAGACTGGACTCAGGAAGTTCCAGCACTCCGAGTCGACAAATAGACTCAAATCTTGGACAACAGTTCCAACAAACCAAGCACCGAGTTGCAAAATCACTGGACCGAAGTTCCAGCAATTACACGGATACAAGTTCCGAAAACTCCGACGAAATGGAGGGATTTCTTCTAAGAAGGAAACAACTAGAGTGGCTGATAGAGAACTACAACCACAAAGTTGATGGTTTGACCAGAGAGCAGGCTATCACTTACAAACCAGCAGCAATAAGACTGGTAGATGATATTAATGATAATATCATGGACATCTTAAAAACATGTCCAGTTCAAGCTCAAGAGGAGCATAGAACAATTTATGAGAGAATGCTAGACAGCGCAATGCTTCTAGTAACGCTTTTCTCAAATGGGGCTACGCCTCGACAGGAGGGATCGGAGTCTCCAATGTCAACAGCAACAGTGCGAACGGCGGCCGGCCCTGCTTTCAAGCTGCCAAAAATGGACTTGCCTACCTTCGACGGGGAGCAGGTGCACTGGCCCGCATTTTCGGCAAACTTCCAGAATATGATGAATCGTTTTCCCGAATTATCAGACGAAGATCGGCTTCATTACCTGAAATCAGCAATGAAGGAAAGAGCTAAAGACATAATTTCTTTCATTGCCCCAGGAGGGGGAAATTCCTTCAAAGAGGCATGGGATTACCTCGAGAAGCGATACAAGAATAAGCGTCATACAATTTATGGCATTGTTAAGAAATTCAAAACTCTGCGACCGCCAACAGATAGGCGAAGCTTTGAAAAATTTATCGACGACATCCGAGCTGCAAGAGCTGCTTTGGCGTTGATGGGCATCAGCCAGGAAGACTCCGCTCACTTTTGGAATCCAATGATTCTAGAAAAATGTGATGAAGAAATTAATACAGCATGGGAGAACATGCATGCAGACGACTCGATACCAAAGACTGAGACGCTACTGAATTTTCTCCAACAACGTGCGCAATCAAAAATATTCTCGGAAGTGTCGGGGAATAGCCAGAAGCCATTCTTCCGGAAACCATACTTCGAACAAAGAACAGCAGAGCCTCAACAGCAGGCAAAGCAAAACGCGCCAGGGAACCAATCAGCGCCGCAGAAGCCATTTAGAAGCCAAACCTGCCCTGAATGCAAACTGGAACATTACCTGGCGCGATGTCCCGTCTTAAATAAGGCGGAGATACATGACAAGTGGACAATTCTGAAGAAACACAAGGCGTGTTCGAATTGTTTCAATACAAACCACGTGACAAAGGAGTGTCGCCGGCCTGGATGCAGAAACTGCGGCAAGCTGCATCACATAACGCTCCACAAGGCACCTCCAGCAGCGCAGCCCGTTACCTGCGCTTATCAAGAAAAGGAGCCTCCGATTATGCTTGCAACAGCAATCGTCAATGTACAAGACAAGCACGGAGGCTTTCACAAAATGCGAGCTTTCCTCGATGGGGGAGCTACACTTTCAATGATAACAGAAGCAGCCGCAAAGAAAACTCGACCTGCCGATGGAAAGAATTAACAAAAAGATTTCTGGAGTTGGTGCCGTCAAGCAAAACGTGTTCAAAAGGACTAAGTTAAAGGTGCACTCCACCATCAAGGAGTTTATGTTGCCAGTTACAGCAACGGTAATGCCGCGAATAATGGCGAAAAGTCCAGCAACCAACCTACCAATTCAAAACTCCTGGGACCACATTCGTGAGTTAATCCTGGCAGATCCAGACTTCAACTGTCCAGCCGACGTGGACATACTACTAGGAATGGATGTCTATTATGACATCATACTTCCAGAATTTATCAAGAAAGGAAATGGCCCTGCAGCTCAGAACAGCCATCTAGGATGGATTATTGCTGGTCCGATGCCAGTTGAGATTCACAATGATGATCAAGTTCTCCACGTCGCTGAGCAGAAGCCAGACCTGTCAAAATTCTGGGAGCTAGAACAACTGCCAGCAAGAAAAATCCTTACACCAGAGGAAGCAGCTGCAGAAAAATGTTTTCGTGAAACCACCGAGATACTGTCAAATGGGCGGTACTGCGTAAAAATTCCAATGAAAAATGACCCTCCAGATTTGGGGGAAAGTCGCCGTCATGCGATAGCAAGACTGTTATCTCTGGAGAAGAGGTTCAACAAGGAAGAGGACTACAGAACCCTCTATTCCGAAACCATCGGGCAATACCTAAGGAATGGCTACCTGATTCCAGCAGAAGCAATGTGTCACCGAGCAGTATATTTACCTCATCATGGAGTGATGTCGCAGAGCAGAACGACTAAGCTTCGGATAGTTTTTGATGCAAGTAGCCCAACAACAAATAACAAGTCATTAAATGACGAAATGATGAACGGACCAAAAACTCAGCCCGATCTCATAAACATTCTGATTCGCTTCCGAACATACCAAGTGGCATTGACAGCGGATATAGAAAAAATGTACCAGCAAATCCTGGTTCGAGAAGCAGACCAAGATCTGCAACGAATTGTATGGCGGGAAAATGAAGATAGTCCAATCAGAGACTATAAGCTAACAACAGTGACATGGGGCACCAAGTCAGCGCCATTTCTCGCGACGAGAGTCCTGAATGATATTGCAGAAAGAAATTCTCAATGGCCAGATGTGGCAGAGAAAATGAAAAATGATTTCTATGTTGATGATGCATTAAGCGGGGCAGACACAGTGGAAAAGGCACAGCTGCTTCAGCAAAAACTAACTGAGGTATTCCAGTCAGCGGGCTTCAATCTCCATAAATGGGCGTCAAATGAACCCGAAGTGGTGCAGAAAATACCCAGGGACGACCAAGCGTCGGAAACGTTAATCGCGCAACCAGAAACCAGTACCCTGGGAATCAAATGGAACACAAGGACCGATGCTTTCTCCTTCAAGTTCGGGGAGGCAGTTCATCACAAAAAAGTCACAAAAAGGACAGTACTGAGTGATGCTGGAAGAGTGTTCGACCCTCTGGGCTGGCTGACACCAGTCATGTTAAATGCAAAGCTGCAGATACAAAGACTGTGGCGAGATGGAGTACTGGCGTGGGATGCAGAGCTACCTCCAAAAATCAAGCAAAATTGGAAATCATTTCTAGAAAATTTACAACTGTTGCAACAAATAAACATCCCGAGATGTATAGTGCCTTCACATGCAGTGGGACTCACACTCTGCGGCTTCTGCGACGCATCGGAAAAAGCTTACGCAGCTGTTGTGTACCTGCGGACAGAAACATCGGACAACGAAGTCCAAGTACAATTTGTGGCGTCAAAAACAAAGGTGGCTCCATCAAATCCATCAACTCTTCCCCGTCTAGAACTGTGTGGAGCAGAGCTTCTCTCGCAGCTAGTAGCAACAGTGCAACACAGTTTTAAAGAAAATCTACCGTGTGTGGCTTACACGGACTCCACTATCGCCCTGGGATGGATACAAGCACACCCAAGCAAGTGGAAGACCTTTGTGGCAAATAGAGTAGCTCAGATTCAAGAAATTCTGCCTCCTGACTGCTGGCGCCACGTCCCGGGAGAAGAAAACCCAGCTGATTGTGCGAGTCGCGGAATTACGGCTGAAGAACTGATTGATCACCCACTGTGGTGGTCTGGTCCGTTATGGCTGACTGATGAAAACTTTGCAGCGCAAGAGATGCCTGAAGAAATCAATCATCAGTTACCGGAAGAAAAACCAAGTCAAGTTCTGACCACGAATGAAGAAAATCCAAACTGGCCAGTTTTGGAGAAAGTGTCAAATTTCAAAAAATTGGCACGTGTAATGTCATATGTCCAAAGATTCATTAAAAAATGCAGAAATCGGCCCACTGAAAAGGGACCAATCACAGCCGAGGAAATCAAAGATGCAAAAAACCTCGTTTACAAACTGGTGCAGCACGAAGCTTTCCCAGAAGAATTAAAAGCTATTCACAAGGGACTGCCCTTAAAGAAAAATTCTCCATTGCAGAAACTGAACCCAATTCTGGATAACAATGGAATATTACGAATTGGTGGTCGCCTCCGTCGAGCAGACTTACCAGAAGAGGTGAAACACCCTATAGTCCTACCTAAACATGGGAACGTCACAACGAGCATAATTCGAAATCTGCATCAGAGTCACGAGCATGCAGGACCGCAACTACTCATGGCAATAGTGCAAAGAGAATATTTCGTAACCAACCTACGCAGCATGGTGCGAAAAATAACCAGATTGTGTGTGCAATGCACAAGAATTCGAGCAAAAACTCAAACTCAGCTGATGGCAGACCTACCAGAAGCAAGAATCAACCCGTCACGCCCTTTTCACAAAACAGGGGTGGACTTAGCGGGTCCGTTCAACCTGAAAACGGAACTAGCAAGGGGAACAAGACACTATAAAGCATGGGTATGCTTATTCATCTGCATGGCAACAAGAGCTGTGCACCTTGAACTACTCTCCAGTCTATCATCAGAAGCTTTTCTGGCGGGATTTGCTCGGTTTTGTGCACGAAGATCGACTCCAGACACAATGTACAGCGACCGTGGAACAAATTTCACGGCAGCATCAAAATTCTTCAAATCACTACGAGAAGATGAAATCCTACAGTCACAGATTGCCTCAAAAGAAGTCAAGTGGCAATTCACACCAGGCAATGCACCTCATTGGGGAGGGAGCTGGGAAGCAGGAGTAAAAAGTACCAAGTACCATATGGCAAATATTGTCAAAAATCAAACTTTAACTTACGAAGAAATGACAACAGTGCTCTGCAGAATTGAAGCTGTTCTCAACTCCAGGCCTCTGACAGAGCTCACGTCTTACGAGGATGACTATCAGCCTCTTACGCCTGCACATTTCCTGGTCGGTGGTCCACTCACCGCCCCACCAGAAGAAAAAAGCGACGAAAAACTACTCCCCAAGCAACGTTGGCAACTGGTCCAGCGCATGGCCCAACATTTTTGGAAGAGATGGTCGTCAGAATACCTAACACGGCTCCAACAGCGACCGAAATGGTGCAGTCCCGCACCAAATTTAGTTCCAGGCATGCTGGTCCTCATCAAGGATGAAAATCTACCACCGCTCAGATGGAAGCTGGGACGGATATCGCAAGTGCACGAGGGAGATGACGGCTATGTCCGCGCTGTCACAGTAAAAACACAGTTCGGCTGCCTCAGTAGGCCCATCACCAAAATCTGTGTCTTACCTCTCGACGCAACAATAGAAACTTCAGTTGGGACTGAGCCTGGCTCGTCTCAATCTAATAATGATCAACTGCAACATCAGGACGGGGCCGAGTTGCCACCCTGTTCACCTCGTGAAAAATCCAGTAACGTGCCAAAGTCAGTTCGTGCCAAATCCAGTAACGTGCCAAAGTCAGTTCGTGCCAAATCCAGTAACGTGCCAAAATCGGTTCGAGCCAAAGTCACACCTCGGCTTCCGAGGGCGGCGAGCAGCACACCTCTTGGGGCCATCATACCCCTTGAGGGCGGCGAGGACGAGGCAACGCCCAAACGGCTGGCAATACCAGAATCTTGGGTGAAGAACGAAATGGATGATGAGCCAAGGCGGTCGGCGGAGCCTCCCAGTGGTCCACGGCGAAGTCCACGTCTTCATCCAGGTTCCAGTACCAAGACAAGAAATCAGTCACGTAAAAATAGTTAAAAAATGTACATATCTACCTAGTCATTTTAATTTTTCTTTTTGAACGAAGTTCAAGGCGGCCGGAATGTTCAGGAACGCTTTCCCTAGCAAGTAGGTCGCATTTCCCGAACATAAGAACGCATAGCTAATTTCAGCCAATCACAGACGAGCATTCTGCTCCGAACTAAAAACTCGATTTTCCTATGGAAACTTTCCATATTTTGTAAACTTACTTATTAGAAATGAAAATAATAAGCAAAAGATGAATAAAGTAGGCAGTAAAGCCCTTTTAATTGTAAAATAATAATTATTCTGACCCTAGGTCAACTTGGAATTGTAATAAAACAATCAACCAATGGGAAACGAGAAAATTTTCCAGCAGCCAATCAGAGCGAAGCATAAAAAATTGGCTGCTGGCTGTCTATAAATACCATGTCATTATACGAGAGCACTCACTTACCATCCAACAGCCGACTTGTCACTACCTCAGCGAGGAAACCCAGTCCTAGGGACATCCACACCTAATGTCTTTTTAAAGACTTATAATTCCACGGTTCTTTTAAGAACTTAGTCTCGAGATTCTGAAGTCTTGGAATTCTGTGTACCCAGCGCCCCAACAGATGACATTCCAGACGATTCCGACACCAGTGACATATGAAAACCTGTAGCAACAGCTAGACTTTTGCCAGACTATAGGTATAAAGAGAGCTATTACGAAGCTCGGGGTTGCAGAAAAACATCAGAGGTGTTTTATAAATTCATGTGATCATTTCTCACAGCTTTGCGTCCCCTCTATGGATTTAAAAATTCATGAGCAAGATTATTTGTACAGGCGATTGTCATCATGTGGAATAGCTTCTTTTGAACATGAGAAATGTCAGGTTGAAAATTCCAAGAAATAATAGGTACCTACCTAAGTACCTAGCATTTGCAGCTTGTTAGATATCGAAGTTTCAAAAAATAGGTACTACATACTTAGCACCTACACTACCTATCTACAGCTTGGTAGAGGAAAGCTTGAAGAAACCCAGGGAAACCGACCTAAGATCTCACTGTTAAACGACAGCAAATGGATAAGTAATAAAAATAGATAGAGCACTTACCGGCATATTCTGCTCGGGTTACGGCGTTCCTGCCTCCAATAAAACCACATCACAAGCCCGGTATCACCGTAAACGTATGGCGAATGTAGAATATGATGCGGGTAGGTTCCAGGCAGATGCACGGCACTTCACTCACAATACATTGAATCGCTCAAAAAATATTGGTATTGAGTCTACAAATGTTTAGTGCAACATTAGGATAAGTATTTCACTTAAAATGGTACAATAACCCGCTAATATAAATGAATTTCCTTTGAAACACGAACACACGGTGACCGCGAACTGTTATAAACAATAACAATATCCATATTATGATGAACTGCTGAAGTTTTAAATTTTCTTTATTGAAAAAAGAATTAAATTTTTATGTACAAAAATACACGTGAAATTATTTAATATATTTTTGAAAATAAATACTTTATTGTAATGTTGTATTCAATAATAATTTTAAGGCAAAAGTTAATAACTTGATTATTTAAATGAAAGAGTCAAAATGGCGGCGTTCGCTTGTATACCGGCTAGCTACTGATGGGGGAAAATCCGTAAAATATATATAATATTATATAATATAATACATATCTGCGCTGACTAAACAATGTCTGTAACCTATTTCAGTCATTTTCCAAAACTGGTAAGTTCATTTAATGGTTTTTAAGAGAGTTAGTTGTTGTTGTTGCTGCTGTTGTTGAAAACTTAATAGGTACCTACACAGGCACTACTTACCTACCTAAGTTCCCCTTATCTATCAGAAGTTCAGTTTTTAACTGCTGTAATAGATAGTAGATAGGTCCCCTGTCCACGAGTCCTTGAAGCAGATTCCACCCTCATCTCAATCCCTCCTTGCTATAAAGTCCTCTGCGTAGGTAGGTACCTACCACTGAAGAGTCAGGTGTAAAATACCTACCTGTTGTGTTTTAGGAGTTACATGCCCACCTAAATGGTTCATTGAGTGAAGAAACTCTGCGGAAACTACGAATTATTGGTGATGATTGCTTGGATGAGAGCTGGCCTGCAGATGATGATGCCTTTCACAACCTTTCCTCGTAAGTTTCCTAATGTGGAGCAGTTGGAGCCTTTTCAAATTTTTGGGCCAGCTAGCTGTTCTGGTTGGTGGTTGCACAGATTCCACTGGAAAGTTCTTGTGCCCACCGCCGGCCACCCGGCAGTGAAATAAATCTGGAAAGGCAACTACAGTACTGAACCTATGCCGCATCAATGAAGCCAGCAGATAGGAGCACGGCCATACAGGTGTTATGCGTACGCTTCTGCTTCGTCTACCTTGACCACAGCTCTTTTTTGAAGTGAAATGCTTCTTTATAAAACCCCCACATCCGATATAGTGCTGGTTATCTTGGGCGGCTGAAGCTGGCCAGCCACCTCCCCCGCTGTGTAATAAAAATAGTGTACCTATCTCCCGGACGAAAGTTGTATTATATTCACTGACTATTTTCTTCTCATTTCAGTTGTTTTAATATATTTCAAATAGCTCACAGGCTGACGAAAACTTCAGACGCTGTGAAACTGGCTACAGCATGCACGATCAAAGAGTTTGCTGACGACGGTGTCATTTACCTGGAGCTGCGAAGTACTCCTCGACGAGAACATGAAATGATGAAGAGCCAATATTTACAGGCAATGGTGGATGCTGTGTTGGAAACTGAAAAGACTGATCGTCGCATTTGTGTGACTATATTAGTATCTATAAATCGCGGAGAACCCTTGGAAAGTGCCAAAGAAAATGTTGACTTGGCTTTAGAATTCGCCAACCTCTACCCTAAAATAGTTGTCGGGGTTGACTTTAGTGGAAACCCCTCCAAAGGGAGTTTCAGCGACTTTATTCCAGTTTTAGAGAAAGCTCGAACGGGATCCCTGTACATTACATTACACTGCGCGGAGGAACAAAATGACAGCGAAGTGCTACAGATGCTGGAGTTTTGTCCAGACCGGATTGGGCACTTCACGCAACCTTCTCTTGAAGCCGTGGAGAAACTGACCAGGTTGAAAATTCCGGTAGAACTCTGTGTGACTTCTAACCTGAAGTGTAGTACAGTTCCCGAACTGAAGCTGCATCACTTCGGCAATTACTATACAGATCATCCTGTCATTCTCGGGGTGAGAGACAGAATCTTATTTTAATTCTGATTCATCTGCTGAAATAGTACGGTCCATTGTTCTTTCGAGTTGCCTTTTCCAACCAGTGACACAGTCTGAGACTTGCACATAAAGATAAATTCTACTTAGCCACAGAATTCTTACGAACTATGATAATGGCTGCATGAGGGACTCTTCATAATAAACTGTTCTCACGATAATAATTAATTTTTGGTTTCTTCCTGTAGACGGACGACAAAGGCGTATTTAGAACATCTCTATCGGAGGAGTACGCTTTAGTTCAAAGTGCGTTCGCGGTGCCTGACAAATTCTTTTGGGAGATGAACGAGAAAGCTGTAGACTTCTGTTTCGCCCCTACTGAAACAAAATCCAAACTTCGGGACACTCTAAATAAGAAGAAAAAAATTATCATGGAAGAAAAAAGATGAAGGTAAGTATTTTTTCTGTGGGAGTTGAAGTAGATGGGCCATAGAGATGTGTTCTATTTCAGAACAGAACATTAGTTGTTATTAGCTGTGTCTGTACAGTTAGGTATAGTATAGCCACTCTGACCTGCCTGGCCCGAGGGCATTTTGTACTGTTCACTGTACACAGAATGCCCTCGGGCCAGGCAGGTTAGAGTGGCTATACTATAATTCAGTCTTTGATACTAGGTAACTTCAATCATATCAAGGACTAGGGAGTCACGTTGTAAAGTATTGTATTAACACATCCATATTTTTAAAATGCTGACAAAAAGCAGTTTATATCACATAAAAATAACCGGTCACATAAAATTAGTCAACGTATTTTAAAATCTATGCGCTAAATACGAAAATTACATGTAAATTACTCTACACAATTTGTTTTATAACTAGGCTAAAATTTCCGTTTCGTTTTGAGACATGCAATTTGTATAGGGAAAATGAGAGATATAGGAAGGTCCAGAATGCAAACCTTTTCTATTCTGTAAAGCAAAATTCAGCGTTTCCTTTCCTGGATGAAATTTTCAAGAAAATAAAATATTAGCCAAGAATTGTTTGGGAACGAGCAGTAAGAACATAGCATCATGATAAAATCTTCAAAAGCAAGTCCGTCCATCGATACTAGATATATAAGTTCTCTCAGGATGTTTTAAAACTACTCCATTTCTAAAGCGCAATTCCCATTCAATGGTCTGATATGGCTCAATTCGTTTCTCTCGAATTTTACAAAATTAAAAGAAAGTTTCAGCGAAGTTGTTTTACACATTATTTCTGGCATAGTACATCAAGTACAAACAACGCGTCTCGAATTTACTCAATAATTTGTCTATAGTTAAGTTGAGTCGCAGTACACACTACCAAAGTATATATTGTACCGTGGTAAGCTGAAGAGCCTGACATCATAATTTCACCACACTTCATGAATTCTCGTAATTGTCCTATTTTCGTCGAATTTCATCTAAACAGCCTTAATTTTGTTTGTGCGTGCGCAACTCATTTTCCTGTTTTCCATCAATGGGTAAAATTCATAATTCGTTTCTTTGCAGATAATTTGTAATTTTCAAGAATTGCATTGTCCCAGGAACAATTATCTACACTGACTAGAAAACCTATCGAAGCAACACAGACTCGTACTTTCGTCAATAGTCAACCTGAAGTCCAGTAAAGTTCGTCAAGTAAGTACCTACGTATAGTTACTAGTTGTTGAAGTTCAATTATTAAACGCGATGCAACATTTACGGAACAGGTGTTTCTCTCTGGCAACTGTTGTAAATAGATGTACACTTGTTTTTTAAGAAAAATGAGCGGGGAATGTTGAACTTGGTGGGAAAGAAGTGTGTGTGTCGTACTTAGCTGCACTGTGCTAAAGAGGCCGCCCTCGGATCTGCCATAAACCACCCAGGCACCTTGCGTCTCAGTAGGTGACGCCATATGGTTCATGGCACGTCTACACATGGAAACTTTTTCATTAAGTCAATAAGTCCCCCAGAAACCCACATTTGTTAAAAGAAATTATACCAAGGGATTTCTAAGGTCTTTAAAAAAAGAAAATGTATGGATGCCTATTGATTTCCAAATAGCTGCCATGTTCGTCGAATACCCATAGCCTTTTTGAGCCATTTTCAGAAAATTTGTGCCCATATTTTGTAAGCTACAAACATTTAAATCCATACCTCAAAAACCTCACAGTAGCTACTTATGAAATATCTATACATAGACCAGTAATACGTACTACATCTACGAATAAGAGTGAACAACGAAAGCTGGTCCGAAGATTATTATTGTTTTTTGCGTTTGGTTTGGTTAGATGAAGTTTTCTCGTGTAATGCACTTATGTTTAAGTATTTGTTTGCTAGTTACTTCACAAAACTACTGACAATTTCAGGGGAAACTTTCTCTGGCATGTAGAGGACTGAGGGGTTCTTCTAGAAACGCGAAATACAGTAATAGCTATCCTTTTGGGGCATCCTTTAGGTGAGGTATGAGGGCTTATATCAAAAGGCCTGTTAGATTTCAGGACAACAGCCAAATTATCCAAATGTCATTGAAGTGATGTAAGCAAAAAACCTTTGTTTTTACCTCAAACATAGTCAACAGGATAGCATTGTGTGTGTTCCCCAGTGGGCTTCACCCTTAAGATGGATATTGTTCTTTACGCTTGAAGATGACCGAGAAAATAGATCTGATGCGTTTCCAACGGCTGTTTTGGCCTTTATTGGTTGCTCCCCGTCCGTTGTGTTTGGCGCGAATCTCCCGCACTAGTGTGTGGAAAGCGTCGTCTACGAAATGCCTGAGTGCCGCTGACGTCTCATAGAAAGGGCAGCCAAACTGCTGAGCTAGCGCTTGTCCTTCTTCTAACGTGACTTTGCGCTGGTGCTGAAGGTCGAACTTGTTTCCGATGAGCACCAGGGGGATGTCTTCTGTTGCCCGCACTTTATGTATCAACTTTTTATACTCTACCGCCTCCTGGAAATAGAATATAAACATGAAAATTCTGTATTTATTTTCGGTTGTTGGGACCCTGGGAGTGGTTATGAGAAAGTTGTTCCGAAAGAAGTGTAGCGGCAGTTGGTTGTTGTGCGTGGCGGTCAGCTTAGGGCAGAATCGTCGCAATTCATCTTTGTATCATTGCCTTCATATTTTCGATTTTTTACTTTCTCTCCAGCCATAAGACGTGGGGGAGGAAGAAATCTGAGATTTTGAATTAATTTCGATTTTGAGACCCGTGGGGTCCCCTAATTATGAGAAGAAAAAATTGGGCGCCATCAACCATTCATCATAATTTTTTACTGACGGTTCAGTTAGATTTTAGGGGACTAAGGAAAGTCAAGTAAGATGTCGATGCTTGCATTTTTTGATCCCGCTATCATTTCCTGGTGATATTTACCTGGAAGCTGTGTCTGTCGGTGACTGAGTAGCATATAATGAAACCCTCTCCACAGCGCATGTACTGGTCTCGCATCGCATTGAACTCCACCTGGCCAGCAGTGTCCAGAATATCGAGCAGCGCTGCCTCCCCATCGATCACAGCCAACTGCGTGTACGAATCCTCTGTAACACGCAAGCAGAGATTGACGTCCTCAACCGTCTCTCGGGAAATACTGCGCGACTTAGTAAGGGAGAAATTAGTATATATGATCGTGAAAAAATTGTTCATCGGTTTTCACCGTAAAATACCGATAAGAGGTCTCATTTTCCCCCCGAATTTGAATTATTGTTAGGTACTTACAGTTACAGGATTTATTCACATTCCCTGTTGTTGCCCAAGTACCTATACCTAGTACCTATATATCTGTCTACCTCATTTATAATCGGTATGTGACTTACCTATTGTCGGGTCATGGTAATCTGAAAAGCTATGGTTCACGAACTGTAGGGTCAAGGCTGAAACAAGTACAAAAATATTATTATTGAAAAAGTGTTAAATGAAACTGTCACATCATGTCTTGGGATAGTTATCTTATGCGCTGGTATACCTTTCGTCATATGCGTCCCATGTATGCGTCCCAGGTTTGGTTCGTATGTTGGCGCGCATTTTGCGCTTGTGATTGGAGTGTAAGGGGCACACGTTCAGAATTAGACGGCGGGTAGTTTTGGTTTTTGTCTCTATTATTTCGATGAGATATTCAAGTACCTACCAGCCAGAAAATTTGCGAAATAACAGCGCAAGGCTATGCGAAGTCTCACCCTACTGTATGGGAAATTCAAGTACAACAAGTGGTCGTAAACTTTATTTAATCTGATGTAGAAAAGACGAAAAAGTGTTGGCTACGTTTCCCTTGACACCCGTGACATAAATGCTGGGAAGTAGAATAAGTCCTTGGGTACAGCAATCTGTTCCTCAGTATTTGGCAAACTCCCATCTGCCGTGCTGAATGTTTACTTCCACGCAGTCCCGCCGTCTGAACATTCACATCTGTAGGCTAAGTCTCTCCTATAGTATTTACTCCCTATAGTATTTACTCCCTATAGTACAACATTTTGCTAACACCTGCTTGGGCCGATATAATTGTTTTTACACAGATTAGGAAACGAAACGGGAAAACTTTTGATATTCGATGTAGGTAGGTATACCTAGGTAAGTAATTATTGTTGACAGTATGAGAAGTAGTGGTGACAGCCCGAAGTGAAAAGCCGAAGCCGAATTTTCAGCAGCTATAAAAATACCATAGGTACCCATGCTACCGATATAAAATTTGCTAATGCCGGGATTTGAACCTGAGGTCTCCGTCGCGTGACCATGTCGCTAGATATTTTATACTTAATTGCTTTTTATACTTAGGCAGGGATTGTGAAACAGTGGGTATGACGTGCCAGGCTGGTGTGCATGCAGGCTGTATAAAGTCACGCTACGTTTGCTAATTTGGGCGAAGTTTTCACCGATATAGGGAGTTCGATAAAGAATAAGGACAGGTTGTTATTTTTGGCTGCAAATTTGTAGATGTTTATTTTTAGCTGGCTGATTTGTAGGTTATCGTAGGAGGCCGTCTGAGTCTACCTGAGGGTACCTGAGGGTAGCTTTCTTCCAATGTCACCCATTTTATGCTAGTTTCACGTTTTATTGCATGGTTCGAATAAATTTTTAGCCCAAATAAGTTCGTATTTAATAATTTTTGGTTATTTTCAGTATACCTACATGTGTACTACACTATAGTTTGTTTGTAACCAGATGCCAGATGATGATTATCTCATACATTATCAGCCTCTGTCAGGCAGCCATTATCAGTTAAAAGCGTAGCTTTGGGGAATGACACCATTTATTCGAAAAGCAAATTGAAGGGTGGAGCTGACTCACCGGACTTTCCCACCCCTCCATCACCGAGCACCACCACCTTGTAGACGCGATGTCCTCCCCGCGTCTGTGCCGGGGGGCTGCTCCCGCCCCCACCCACGGCGGCCGAGCTCCGACGACGCCCCTTCTCCTTGTCGCCCCCCTTGGATTTCCGCGGCGTTCTGCCCCCGCCATCTTTCGACCCCGAGGGGCCCCCACCGACACAGCTTGCAATGGTATGGGTGGGTTGAGGCAGATGGAAAGCGAACTCGCTGGGGCCCCGCTATCGAGTGCGCGCCCGGCTCGACAACTGCGCAGGGCACGCTGATGGAGACGCCGCCCCGCGCACCTGCGCTGTTTCGCCGATCGTTACCCTGGCGGCAGGCTCCTCTTGATCATCTGCTGAGTGAACTTGACTTTGCGTTTACTACAGAGGTTACGTTGGCCTAGGAGAGTCAAGGACATTGACTTTAGATTTAATAGACGGGACACATAGTACAGCTTTCAGTGACAAAAATGAATCCTACGACATAGGCGTTGAGTTCTGCACAGCAACGCAATGATGATATTCACTGAAAGAAGCTTTCGACAGAGCTGTAAAATTCTGAAACTGTTTCTGGATCCAACTGGACTGAAGTAGTGTAGAGTGTAGGTACCAGTGAGTACCCCCGTCCATGATAATCTAAAGTCAAAGTCGTCTCTGCTTCTCCACTACCTACTTACCTACCTACACGCTACACGAATCAGTCCACGGTTATCTGGAAGATACCTTCAATCATGTGGTGACCCTCAAGGTTCTAATTGAACGATGGCATATCTGTCGCTATCTTACGTAGATACCTGAACAAATCGTGATTATCGGTTCATTGCCCGCATAGAAGTAAATGAACATCAACTTAGATTATGGTGTCATTGCATGACCATACCATAGTTTCGTAGTCTTTAGTACACCATTGTGTTCGGAGATCTACCAAAATGTAGAAATCAAGGTTTTTAACAAAGAAAAAAAAGCCAATTTCTCGCCAGAACAAGAAAGAAGCTAAGAAACTGGTTTATTTAACTTTTAAAACTCGAAAAATAACAGCGAGAAGCTAACGAATATGCAGGAGCAGCAACATAACAACATGAAAATGGAACATTGATATATTGGTAACATTGATAAATTAGAGGGCCCTGAAAAAAGATAAGAATATGGCTGCCAAGGTCAACTTGCTTTATTATTAAACGGAGTACTAGGTGGGCCATGTAAACACAAATTATAATTTTCTCGCAACATTTTAGTGTAATTATCAATGCAGGAATGCCGTGACTCCTCAAAATGTCCGAGGCTAGATAATGCTAGCCGCTGTTTAGAAATGAATCGCTCAGGTTAGTCAACCTCCCATTTTTATTCCGACTGCTTATAAATTGTCCTTGACAAAATAATTAAAAATTATGTGTCACTATGATAATGCACTGAAGTTAATTAGGCAATGTATTTTAACACTCTGTAGGTATGTATGAATGAAAATTTACTGAAAAAAAATGTGTTGCAACTATCTATCCGTAGGTTGTTTCTTTTGCAGATAATAATGAAGGCCAGCCTTCCGATCCGGGTAATATGAACGGGCGACTTCACGAACCCGAAGGAAATGCTTCTGCCACATCTCCCGATGACAACGGCTCTTTGCACAATGACTGCAGCAAAAAGTGCAGTTCAAACGGTGATGAATCCCGGACAAAAGTTCATCACTTTAACAATTTGACCAACCGCTCCGATGACATTCCTAAAGTTAACAATAACGCAGGGCCTAGTCGCCTGTGTTACAGGTTTCAAAACGGAGCTTCTACGTCTCAGGGTTCCGTTGATGAGGCTGAAGGTGACGGAGGAATGTGGAACAATGTAGACTCCCCAAGTGATGTCGATAAGTGCCCGAGCAAAGTGCGAAACGGTTCGATTGATGGGTCGGCGCGACGCAAGTGCCGGCGAGCTCGGTGCAGTGAGGACGATGAAAGTTCTAGCGGGAATGAAGGGGACGAAGAGTGCTGTGTCTACACGTACAAGGGAAGCCTTCAAGCTGACCTGCCTAGTTCATTTTTGACCCTGGACCGCCTTACAAACGGACTTGATAATCTTGCGGAGGACCCGGTGAGGCTTCCTCCCTATCAGGATAATGACAGAAGCCAAGCGGGGTCCTCACCAGATAACGAATTTTTAGAAATGGATTTTGATCCGGGACCATCCCTTGACTTGGATTTAGAAGAGTCAGAAGTGGAGCAGGACGGCCGAGTCAGCCCCGTGCCTGATTTGCCGAGCGAAAAAGCGGAAGAGAACGATCTAAGTGCTGAAAACCAAAATGTGGAGAATGCGGAGTATGTGAATAACGTGACTGAAGGGGCAGAACCCCGGCCCGGGCCCTCGACAAGTAACCCCCCTGCCCCATGTCACCGTCCAGCCCTCGCGTTACCTCCCTCAGCCTGCGCCGCGGCACCACAGCGCAGCTGGTCAGCTCGGGATTCGTGGGGTCACCACTGTTCTAGTGGGGACCTATGCTCTCCATGGGACGCTTCTGAGCTGGAGTCTGGTGAGACGCTCGCGCTCTGGAACGCAAGCAGTGTGCGGGTGGAGAATGAAGGCGCGATGGACACGCGGAAATACAACCTGTTCTCCGATCTCTACCACTGCATTATGGCCAAGAGGCTTGTCATGGAGAAAAACGCTTCCTTCACGGAAGTCTCCAAAATTGATGCGGACGATGGGGTAAGAAAACACTCATAGTTAGGCAAATACCAATTTAGAAAACGGCTCAAAAATATATGGCTAGCGAGAAAGTATACAATTATGTCCCTTTAACATCGGGAGCTAGTTCTCTGGTTTTGGCTACATATTCGAATGATTTTTGTTCTAATGCCAGTACAGCCAATAGCCACAGGGTCCCTTGACTTTCGCCTTCCCCTGTATCCCGTCTGTTTGACTGTTATAGAGCCCCGATGATAGGGAGACGCCTCCTGTCGATCGCACGATGATTTGGTCGGAGCAAGAGGCGTGCAACAAGCAAGTTACGCAAATTTCCACGTCGGCCTGCGGAGCTACTGCTGTCATCAACGTTATGGTTGGTAGTACCATTTTAGGACGTCAGTGTTAATTTGCCCAACCGGTGGCATTGATGGCTATAAAATACGACATCAAACAACATTCTGAGGATAAGCTTAACGCTATGAGGAACCTTGTGCACATCATTATTCACAATTTCGGTGTAATAAACGTTCGTGTGTTTCAGATGGCGCTGAATACCCCGTTTTCTCTAGACAAAGTTAAGAAAGGTGTGGGGACGCGGCTGCGGCAGGAGTCGGCTCCTCTACCGCAATATCTACAGTCCCGGTCTGTGGCTGGCGCGACGCACGAAGACATTATTCGTGGAGTTGATACAGCGTCTGAAGGCTGGCTGTTTGCAAGATTCTTTCACATGTATCCCGAGCGAAGGTATGTAAAATTTGGGAGGAGTGGTCGTGAATATCTGAGAGGATAAAATTGAAGAAGCAGTGAAGACTGCCCGATGAAACTCCTGTCCTCCAGTCAGTTTTTATTCTAGTGTTTCCATCTTGCTTGCGATCAATCTCTGAGAAGCGCTGCATATCCCGTCCACATCAGGAGCTGGTGTTTAACATTGCAGTTGATGAACTGGAACAGTGTCAGGGCTATTGACCTGATGGTGCCTGGTGTTACCTAAACAGTCCAGCCTACCCGTATTTGTGATTAGGCCTTTAGGCCGATATTGAAAAGCCTGTCGTTTTAAACAAGCTGCACTCGTTGACTGTATAATATTTATAAACCGTTTCTTTTATCGCTCATTTCTACACAGGTTTTCGCTCTCGAAATGGCTATCATACTGGATGAGGAAGGGGGCAGTACCTGTGGCGACCCTTAACCTACAGGCAGGCCTGCCTCCCGGCGCCCCCCTCCCGGACGCATGGCACCATCAGATGGTGTTCGGGGTGAGTCCGCGGGGTGTTTTTCTGACGAACCCTCTCGAGTGCGTACCAGAAGACGCCTTACTGGCCCAGCTGTGTAGTCCTTCGGTACTCAAGGTCAAACGGAGCGATGTCTTGCAGCGATGGACTAGTGCCACGGACCTCACGCCCCTACTGTGCCAACCCGATGTTCGGTGGATGAAGATGAACGTGCTAGGTAAGGTTTATGTTAAACACAACTCTAAAGGCACTTATTTTTTCTGATAAAAAAACTCCATAAAATCTCAGCTGATACTAATGTACTAATCTCAGGTGTTAGTAATGTACTAATTTTTGCGGCAGATATGAATCCAGTTGACATTCCGTATTGCTTTTTCAGGGCAAGTGGTGAATATGGTGCGAGAGTCGGTGACGGGTGGCCCGCAGGGGCGCGCCGTCACGCAGCACGTTTCCATCCCTGCAGCCTATCAGTCCGGCGTCACCCTCGTCATCCCTAGGGACTCGCCCGGCTTTGACGAGTTGGTTGCCCACCCTGAACTTCCCTTGCTCAACCCGTAGTGGATGTAGTCAAGCCAAGGTTGAATTCCATTGAACAAGATGGAAGAGAATGCCGACCGAGTGAAACCATTCAGGATGAATCCCCTGCCACGGTTTAGTCTGCCTAATAACGTGACTTGTAAATTCGGGCCAGCGTTCGGCTGGTGAGGTGGCTTGCATTTAGGGAAGTTGCTGTTTTTTCATCTAGTCAGGGTTAAGGGAGGTGCACGGCAAACGTCTGGCGAATGTTCATTGTCAGATTCTTAAAAAATAATGCACAAGAGTTTAGTGCAGTAGAGATGCCTTTGGATGCCCTGGCTGTTCACTCAGTTTTCGTGTGGATGCCTCTAAAGTCTACACTGTTGTCATGACTCATGAGTTGGTTATACCAAAGAAATTCACTACGTTCTAAAGAGAATGTAAGACACCTGACATTTTGCAGCTGCCCCTCCTTGAGCTTGAACAGCTTCTCCCAGAAAAAACATTGTATTCTCATAAATAAATTGTAACCAAAGGCAGGAGTTCGTTTGATAAGTGAATTTCGAAACAGTCCGAACGGAATCAGTTGTGGCGAATGACGTGAGCATAATAACATAGCAAATATTTAAACGAGCTACTCTAGGTGGGTTCGACAATCGTTCGATAATTTAACTGGAGGTTATTGCCGTGTTCAGCTTATATCTCTGGGAAGGTTAACTGAGGATCATCGAACTCACCCTGGGTAGTATAAATTACTAATTAACATAGCAACTCAAATGATAGCAGCGCGTTACCCCTTTTCAGTGGTAGCTTTTTGCTTTTTGTCAAACCTTTGACTAAGCACATACCTATTTTTATCTAATTTCTCTTTATCACTTTCTTGTTACTTTCAACTGTGCCATTTCTTTTCATTGCCTAACTATGCTAATAGTTTATTATTGTAAATGGTAGGGATGATCCTGTGTAAATCGGGTGGCAGAATTGGAAAGCGATTTCTGGAATGGGAGTAATCTTTTCCGGAAGCCTAACAAGTTTTCGTAGTGGGGAAGAATTCACTGTTTATTACTGTGTAAAAATAAAAACCTTCATTTCGTTTTATTTTACTGAAAAAAAAAAAAAAAAAATGTCTTCCAGTATTCCATCGAATCCTTACCGTCTATTTTTAATCATTAGCTTTTAACTGAAACTGCTGCCCAGCTAAAGATTGACGAGATTAATTTAACTGGAGGTTAGTATTGTGTCTGTTGTAGATACGATTATAGCTGCACTTACCCTCAGCAAGCTGATTAAAATAGCAAATTTGACCACCTCATAAAGGCGATCTGCTTGATTACTTCAAAATGGTAAAAAATGACAGACATCCAGTCCCAAGGAAAAATGCATTGGTAAGCATGTAAGAAAATCGTAGGTATTTATTACAAGAACTGGAATGTTACTTTTTTTTAATTAAGTTGACTTCGTCTTTTTATTAGATTTCGAGGAATCTTTATCTTTCTTTTCTTTTATCTTCTGTTTGGGTTTCTCCATCCGACTTGACCGCATCGTAAGCCAGCACCCAATCATCACGCTCAGCCCACCAATGCCGAGCACCCACGGATTCTCCGCCAGGTAGTCAGCTATCATCTGAGTTAGATCGTCGCTGGAAAACGGACATACATTAACAGAACGTTTCTGTAAACGGCTAAGACTGTAGGTACAAAACTGTTTGTTCCGCATTTTTATCACTAATGAATCCTGAGACGTAACCATTTTAGGTGTCTCAGTAGCAAGAAGCCCCGTAATACTTACAAGGGTGACTGGGGAGGAGGCGCAGGTTCAGCTCTGGCGATCTTCTTGAAGCCCTCAGTGGCAAAGTGGACCAAGTTTGGAACTTCGTGAGACGGCAAGTCATAGCGGTACAACTTCCCAAGACGAAATCTAGAAGTGACAAAGGTCAATCAATATAAAAGATGTTTCTTCTTGGTTTGTAGGGTGGCTAGACGTGCATTAATAAAATATTTCTATGTTGTAAGCATCAACTAAACGCATTTCCTTACGTTACGTTACTTTATGTCTCATAGTACTATATAGGCCAGACCTTACCTACCTTGTTAAAAAAGATTTTACGTACAGTATGAAGGACGGCGTGTTGTACACTTTGAACCTTCTCGCAGTGACACTACCTCCCTCAGCGCGGTTGATTCGTGCCACGTTCATTCGTGTCTTGAGAGCAGCTGCCACTGCTTCCCAGCGGGCCGTCAGGCGATGACTTGTCACGCATGTCTTACTGTAGCTGTACAGCATAATATTCAAGAGTTTTTTTTATGTCAAGTCTCAAGGCACTTACGCAGAAAGGTTTCTTTTACTATGTACAGTAGAGGAAACCAAAGAATAGGACTTCTCAATATCTCAGTGGATATGGAAAGATTCTGGAGCAATGCACGAAAAAAACCAGTTCAGAGTAGTGAGGCCATGGTGAGGCCTTTCAGTTAAAAATTCTCGCAGAGATTTCAGCATAATTACAGAACTTTTATCACACATTGAGAGTCTAAACTGGCTAGATAAGTTACTCCAAAGAATACTCAACCTAAAATACCTAAACAACATCACTGCAATGTCCCACTTACAAAAGGATAAACCAGTCGCCAGTAGTAGCTCCACTTGCTGCTTGTGTCAACGATTCAAAGTTGCTATCATCCAGCTCCCTTACGCCAGGCTCTTTATTTTCCCGGAAAGTATGAAGAATCAACTCATCATTGATTTGCCCGTGGTAGAGTAAGGGTATACCGTGACGAACAAACACCAGTGCTGGTTCCTGCAAAACAAAAAGAGAGATGAACTCCCGTACCTAGGTACATTTACTTCCGTGTCTGAACGGCTCTGATTTGTCACTGTCCCAATGAGAATACCTTCACAGTCAACTACCCTGGCCTTTAAATACCTACCTAGCTGCCAATTTTTTGAATACACACGTACCTTGCTTGGTGAATATATTTGAACTAAATTACTGTTACGGACTTTAACAACCCACGCATTCAGATCATCCACAAGATCTTCCCGGACGCTTAAAAGCTCGTTCTCTATGTTATCGCACTCCTCACAGTTATTCTTGGCTAGAAAAAACCACAACAGACATTATGGATCCACTCCCGCAGGGCCAGACCAAGGTCCAAAGATACCTTAGGTTGCTTCGATCGCTAGGATACAGTGGATACGACGGAGATTATTTGCCTACCAACACCATCGAGTTAAACTAAGTCACCAGATTACAGTACCTTCAGAATTTAACTACCTTGCTGCCACATAGCAGTCCCCGCGCCGCCTGAAACGCACGAAGTAGGTATCTAATAGAGAAAAAATCAGTAGAACTTACTAAATAGGGCTACGACATATTTCTCAGTTTGACATAGGTTGATGAAGTCGTTATCATCAACTTCTTCTAAATCAGAACCTCTACTTGTCAGAAAAAGACTGAAAATTAAAACTATTATATTTATACGCCTCCACAACACTGCAGCCGCCATCTTTCAACAAAAACAAACAAGTACCAACCAAATAAATTTTATTTTATTTTAAATTAGAAATAAAATACATATTTCACAGCATTATAATATAATAAATTAAATACAATTTTTTTATTTCTATGAAAGCAGAGTCCGAGGCCTCCCCCTGCATCCCCCTTAAATATGGGTAGACGCGCCAAATATTCCCGCCAAAAAAGTTTCCGAACTTTTTTTCTTTCCGACAGTTTACTTACTTTGATTTTCGTTCTGTTAAATTTTTAGGGATGTAGGCAGATCTACCTATACCTTTAAAATTTTCGAGATGTAGGCAGAGAAATATATTCTGAGGTATTATAAAATAACTAGGTACCTAGGTACCAACCTACTTACCAGGTTTTACGATTTCAAAGGCTATATAGGAAGGAAGGGTTTTATAAATTCACATGAAAAACCATCGTTACTATTTTAATATTCGTACCACTCTTGCACAATAATTTATACTTTGACTGTACAAAACTAGAAATAGACAGCTCTATCAAAGGCAACTCTAAACTCTCGATACTGACAACATCTAAATCCACAACTTCGCAATTTTGTACCTACCTAAGTAATGCACTCATGCGCTTGATATTGTATTTTGTCGTGCCTGCTAACTATTGGTACTTACTTCAAACAGAGCCTTTATACAACTGCCTTATTTTTTTACCTTTCTCGCTAGCCAATATGGCGAGAAAGGATTGTTTTTTATTATTTTTTTTTATAAACACTTCAACATACTATAGATCTTCTAACAACCTAACATAGAGGTCTACGAAATTCTCAGTCCATTCGCGCACCACTTCATGGGGTTTATTTTTATTTTTTTGCTATCAGTGACAAAATGTAGGCTAGGTAGGGCAGGCTACCCTTATGAAAAGAAAAAAGTTTGCTCCTAACAAATTCGTATGTATAAAGGGATAAGCATTAAAAACGTCCTATAAAACATGGGAGTTGAATATGCAACTCGAGTAAGGTAAATGCCTCATAAGCGGACATACCCCACAAAGTGGACACTGTTTCTGAATTTCTTTCAAATTTAGGTAAATACCGCGGGAATCTGTTAAATTTCGATTGGCTAAAATGCCTGACTTGTCTGAGAAGGCGGTGGAGTAGTGGCAGAAGACATCTTTGTCAAAATGGCCGAGTAACAAACTGCCGCCAAAAGTGATGCACAAAAATAATAAATCCCTGTCTCAGTGTTATCATATTGGATAAGAAGGTATGTTAAAGTTTTTCATTGTTAATTTCATTATTGATCAAAAAGGAAAAGAGGCACCAACGTTTTTCTCATCAGGAAAGCTTGTAGGAGAATTTTCGTTACCGTAAATGTGTCTAAGAGGTTAGGTTAGCGTTGTACAGTGGGTGTCCACTTTTCGGTCAGAAAGTAACTGATGGCCCACAAAGCGGACAGAGGATGTCCACTTTTAGATTTGACACTTACTTGAGCTATAAAAAGAATCAAAGAGCCCATGCTGCGACTAGCAGAAGGGTGTTATTATTATTTTACTGTGACCATCCTACCTGAAAGGGGACATAGGGTGTCCACTTTGAAGAATGTGAGTGTCCGCTTTGCAGTTATGAGAATATAATCAACTTTTCATTTTTTTAGTGTGGCAAAATGGCCCGGAAACTGTTGAAGTATGACCGTTCACTACTAACTAAAGCACTAGAAGAAATAGACAACAAGGAGACGTCGGTAAAAGCGGCTGCAAAAAAATATGGCATTCCCAGGACGACCCTCATCAGACACAAACAACGCCCGCACGACGAACTTAAAATTGGCCGAAAACCCGTTTTCAGCAAAGAACAAGAGAAGTTTCTGGCAACATACGTAATTAACTTGGCCAAAGTAGGGTTTCCTTTAACAAAAGATAACTTTTTGCATACGGTGAGCAAATTTGCAAGCTCACTGAAAATTGATTTTAAAGCCAGCCGAAACTGGCATGATCGTTTCATGAGAACGCACAAAGTCCTGGCTCACAGAGCTTATCAAACCCTAACAAAGCAAAGAGCTGCAGTAAAACCTGAGCACATTGACGGATGGTTCAAAGAGGTGGAACAATATATTCATGAAAATTCGCTAGAAGACGTGCTAAAAGATCCGCCGACTCTTAATGCACTCCAAGACAGTGAAGATGGACCAAGAGTTTTGCAGGACACGGGCATGCAAGCTGAGCTACCGAGTGAACGATATAAGAAGGCATACAATTTTATAATTCCGTCACCATTTAAGAATCACCTGTTATTTCGGCCAAACGAGAAAAGCAAAATGGGCACAAGGAAGCAAAAAGTTCGTCTGCCAGCAGTAGTGACGTCACCAGAAATGATAGAGTACTTCAAGAAAAAGGAAGAAGCCAAAAAAGCAGCAATAGAAAAGAGGACGGAAATGCAGAAACGTAGAGAGTTACGAAAAAAAGAAAATGAGGAGAAGAAAAAAACCGCCGCTGCTCAGAAGAAGCTGAAGAAGAAGCAGAAGAAGAAGCCAGTAAAGAGAGCTCTGAGTTTTGATAGCACCTCTGAAGAAAGTTTCAATGAATCCCAGCTAGGAGATAGTGACGAGGACATTGACTGGGGGGAAGTTGACGAATGCTGCATAATCTGTAACGAGTACGGAAAGACGGAGATGTGGTTCATGTGTGGGGTTTGTAAAAAGTGGGCACACAAGGAGTGCTCGGGTGTGGAAAAGCCCCAGGACTTCATCTGTGACTTCTGTCAATCGCCTTAGTGATTAAACGATATGAGAAAATAATGTTGCACTTACTTTTAAGGCGTCTTGAAGTTATTGGGCATGACTATGGGTGACTTCACCAGATATTCTTAAAAAAGGCCGAATGAACAAGGAATTTCGGAATATTCGTTCTGCTATGCCTAACAAAGCAAAGCTTCTTTTAGTATTTTGTCAAAACTCCCTTGTTAGAAGTCAGGTGACCCTATGAAACTCCTAAAACACATAATTAACATGATGTGTCCACTTTAAAGTTCGAGTATGTCCGCTTTGGGGTTTTTCATTTTTTAGGGTGTCCACTTTTAGGTTTGAGCAACCTTTTCTTTAAAATCATGAAGCGTTGTGAAATTAATATTTATGAGTGAATTAACTCACACTGGCGTAAAATGCATGCCATTAGAGTCCCTAATATGATTACGTTACGCTGAGAATTGAATACTAAAAGAATGGTGAGTAATATAAACTAGCAATGTGCTTAAGGTGTCCACTTATGGGGCATTTACCTTATTATTTAGGTATTTACAACCGTTATTGTATAGGTATATTTTAGGTGCCTATCTATTGTAGAATATCATTTTCTCTCACTCATTTCACACTTTACTCGCTGCAATAAACTGACACTTTCTTAGTCGTAAGTCAGGCAGTGCGTTTTTATAAAGTTTCATGAGTATACTGTACGAGTTCTGAATCATACTGGTACGTGTAGTCGTGCACGGCCGCCAATGGCCGTGGTTGCTCTAAAAGCTAAACATAGTGTGATATTCGATCACTGGGAACATCTCACTATGTTTAGCTTTTACTGGAGAAAAAATATTACCTAACCATTTAAATGGAGGTTCAATTACCGGTATCATTCGCGTAGGTATCGACACAATCATGAAAATAAGCCGTGTGTAAAATATGTTGAGCCACTTCTTTTGTAAGAAATAATTGCTACTTCGTTGTGTTTATTTGTCAAACTATAGTAGAAACCTTTCAAGCTAAACAGACATTCAACAGAAAACTCACATAAGTGAAACAGAGAAGATCATACGTGTCAGCAAAGGAATAGGAAGGCATGTCTAAGGCGCTACACCACTCTTGATAAATGTCGCATCACCAACATTGGTAGGTATACATAATATAATATTGGGGCCGTCGTTTACCTACTCCTATATTATGGTGTTATGCAATATCCAATAACCCCAAGCATTCTTGGCTACATTTTTGTTTTTCTGATACGGTAAGATAAGTCTAGGTATATAATGGTGATGCGACATTCAGCAAAAGTGGGGTTGCAACTTTAGAGCGATCTTACCAATGATACCTTACTTACATTGGTTTGCCCACCTAGTCAATATGTCATGTCATAAGCAACAAGTAAATTTGGATACCCGAAGTTGCATGTATAGGGCACGCAGATATACCTATGTACCTACCTAGATTTTGGGTATAGAGGTATGATCAATATGCCTCTCAAAGTAATACCTATGTAAAAATGTGCGTGTTTTCTTTCAACATAACACATAAAAAAAATTTATAAGATCATAGACGGTAGATATTTTTTAGCCTTGGATAAAGAAAATTGGTTTGTAAAAATGAAGTAGGCAAACAGATTTACAACCGGCATAAAAGTTGTATCCCATTTCTAGACCGAATCATTTCAACTTGGGCTGGAAAGTCTAAACTGAATCTATATATTCTTTGCAATGTTTTAACTTTGACAGCACATAGAATAATATAATAATAATAATAATATAATATAATATAATAATAGCCTAAAGTAAAAAAAGTTCGGATTCTTTGCTAACCGAAACATATACAATGTGAGGTCACAACCATCAGTATTAATATCGTCCTCGTATAGGTAGTGTGGAGGTTGGCACGGTGGGTCTGGCGATCGCTACTGAGGAGGGCACCGGACGACTGTTGTCGTCTGCAACTCAGCAAACTGCTTATCGATGGGTATCCGGTCGTCATAGAGTGTGGGCGCCTGCAGAATGATGCCTGCTGTGCCCACCAGCACGGCCAGCGTGAATATCCACAGGAATAGTCGATCTAGCACCATCGCCACGTACTTCCAGTCCTCCTTTACCTGTTAAGTATACACCATAAGAATTACGTACCTAATTTTAACTTGTACGCAAAAAGGAAAATGTTTTGGGGTCTTGAATGTGCAGATATAAATTGTAAACATACCCACGGTAATAACTTAATAATTTGTAATTTTTAAGTCCAGTATCTATTCTCTTTTACCGGAAATAAACTGATTAATCAAATGACTACCTACTCCTCGCTAGAAAATAACTTCAGCTTTCATATAAAGCCCCGTAAAAACTGAAGGGAAAATCTTACTTTCGTCGAGTCCTCCAACATTTTGGTATGTTCCGCAATAAAGCGGACACAGAAACACGTTTTGTGGACCTCTGGAGGGCAGTTGGAATGGGAAAAGGCCGGGTTCTTCAGCACGGGAGATTTGACCTCCTCTATCGTCCCAATGCCCGATAGTGACAACTCCTCCGACTCAGAGTGGAGGGGACAGCTACCGCCAAACAGGTGCGCTCCATCAAGAAGACTGCAAACAAATCGGAATATAGGTCTTACACAAGATATCAGGGGAAGTTTTTGAAATGAAGGATTGGTACGAAATAAGTTTTATACCACTTTCTATCACTACTACTATTTTCTATTTTGTTTTTTAACCGAGTTTAAATCAAAAGCCTCATATAGGTACAAACGTTTCTTCTTTCTCACATATCATATTTACCTGTCTATGTTACCTCTCCCTTCTCTTCTGTCCGCTATACTACTATGAAAAGGGTGAGAGAAACCTACCTCCCAGGTGACAGGTCATCTTTTGAGACAGCCCTCTGTTTAATGGAAGACTCCTCGGCCTCAGGTAATTTGGATTCTTCTTCCGTAGTGCCTGTCGTGTGATATGGGTAAGGATAATATGACGTCGCGACTTCCTTCCCTCGAACTGTCTGCATGAGCACTCTCCGAGACATGAACCTAGAATAAGGGTACGTCAGTTTTTAAGTAACATGTGTGCCTTTGGGCAAAGGGGATGAATAACTTAACACTATACCTACAACTATACCTTAAATAATATGCTGTAAAATATAGTTATTTATAAATTTATAGAAGCTGAAATCACGAAAAAAGGAAAATGTGGAACGCAGGAAGGAGGAAATAGGCACAGTAATAATTTCCCGGCAAGAGTCGAGGGCGGGGATATAAGCAGGGTAGAAAAATGACATTATGAAGGTATCACCGGGCTGTCAGAGTGTCCCTGACAGGTTATTTGCGTAAATAATTCTCACCTGCCCGTCTCGAACTGGTACTGCGGCCTGCGCATGACGAGAAGTCTTGGAAGGATGTGGATGAACACCCTTTTCACCCAGGGCGCCATTCTGTGGGTCTGAGGCGACCGAAAATGGACGTTGAGCACCACTACTGTTACACATATACTGGAACAATAAAAAACAAGGGGTAGGGCAATGGTCACACAAACGTTCCCAACCTATATGTTTCTGGGTCCTCGGAGAAACTTTTAGACGAAGTCTCCCCTACTATTTTGAGTACCCACACGACATATTTTGCAAACCTTCAAAAACTCAACCTTTCCTGTATATTTCGTATAAATGGGAAATATTGTCAGTCTTCAGGTTTACCTACTCTAAGCTACTCTATAGCTAGGTATCCTCCCTAAACTATCCAGGCTTTTTCGTTTACCTATACCCTTCACAGTTTCTCCGGATATTCTGAAGAATAAAAACAGAAACTTAAGTTAAACTGAAACTTTGACAACTTTATAGAAAGTGTAAAGTTGACGCAAACTTAACAAATCTGAACTTTGCTAAGTTTTAAGTAGACAAACCTCCTACCTGATACAGCGGTTGCGGCTGTCGCTATCATGCTCTTACATGCTCCGTCAATCTGTCACCCTCCCCAAGCCCATGAATTTCTAATCTGCTAGTTTACAGTAACTGTTCTTTCGCTTAATTAAAAGAATTCTCGAAACCCTACTTTGGCTCTCATAAACACAAAAATGGACTCTAGTTCAAGCCAAACCATTGAAGTTAATTGGCAATTGTGTATGAGAAAGAGACAGTTTTTATTCGCCCCGAAATGGAAAAAGAAACATAGAGTATACTTGAAAAAGCCACTTAAAGCACTGATTGGTGGGTGGGTGGATTCTCACAGAGGAATTATTCTCATTACACATCTGCCTATACCTACTTATCTCTGAAAGGACGAAGCCCTCTTACCCATTAACAAAGCGCAGTGCCTCTCGGGGTTGTTCCTAATTAAAATTTTACACACTGTTGATATCACAATCATAATTTGCAGATATGAAAGAGTTATTTATAGGCATACCTATACCAGCATTCTCTGATTCCCTCATGCAACATTATAATAGGATCCAGGTATAACTAGAATCCTATACGTGCCTCACACCACCCGAGTGTTAATTCGACCATTTCGATTTTCATTCGGGAAACCTAGACTCTAGGTCGGATATCATGTGGGACCATTTTTTAACTACCTTCATCGAAGTTTTATCAATCAGTTTTGAGGAAAAAATTAGTAACCACTGATTGGGGATTTTTGGGCAAGGTTGCAACCTTCACAGTGTTTAACAATTTAGAATTTTTGTGTACAAATATTTTGAATGAGAGGGGTGAATTTCAGCAAGTGAACTGAACTGAGAGAAATTCATGCTGGGCATTGAATCGAGAAGGGCAACCAATTTACGAGAGACAATCCATCAATACATAAATAAAGTGGGTGATAATGATGCCTCCTCGGTTACAAATGAACACTCCCCTTTGTTCCTGCCCTTTAGCTCAATGTTTTTAATGGGAATGGGCCACATATTCATATCTCGAAGACTCATACGAAGGCTACAGTACAATGGCAATGGCAGTCTAGGAAGTCTAGGGAAAGATCGTGATAGAATTTCTCTCTTCGAGATCTGCTATACGAGTACTTCTCCCCTTCAAAAAGTAGGTTATGCCATGTTAGTATTAGAAAGAATTGTTTAATTAGAAAAAATCAACAAAAAATTGAGGAATCTGTCAAGGTATGTTCCCAGAACATTACGGAGGGTCTAGACGAATTGCTAAGTCTTTTCAACCAAGGGAAAAATAGTTCACAGCTCGCAATGCTAATCTTACAGGTGGCAGCGACAACGCAAAAATTAACCTTTTGAATCCAGGACTTTATTCTGTAATACCTGAAAGAGCCATAGCCTGTCTCGTCCTACCGCTGTGCAATGAGTCCCACGTGAGAATAGGTCGTGTACGGGCAGCGGCTCATTTGAAAGCAATCAGCTGTACGTACGATTACAGGATTATCTGATTTATGAAACAATGACGTATTACTCCGGCTCCCGGTGGAGCCATCGTATCGTCAATGAATATTCCGCAATATTGGGCCCACCCCCAGGTAATAAATACCTCCTACACTTGGAAGCCTTCCAATAGGGTATTAAGCATATGCGAGACAAAATCAGTTTTGGTGAACGAATCTTGTTGAGATTACCTATGTACCTAGATAGGGGAGGACTGTTCACACTATCAAAACTGCAACCTGTAGGTACCGAAGGTAGGTAACCTACCGAAAATCAAAATTCTTATATTTCTTTTTCTTCTATTAGAAAATATCTTGATGATGAGTAAAAACCTACTCAAAATATTTTCATCGCATTTTTTTGGCAAAAAATTTTTCCTATGGGAACTTTTTGATTTTTTCTAATTGGTATTTAGTCTCACTGTGACGTCAAACAATTTTACAGATATTAGCTATAGGTATTCATGATCCGCATGATAAGAAGTTACCAGGTCAGGTTCCAATTCTGTGCTCTAATTTTTCCTCATACTCCTCTTAAGAGGGCGCTATACCTGACGATGCATTTTTTGCCGCCCATAAGATTAACATTGCGAGTGGTGATTCATTTTCAAAGTTTACCCTTGGTTGGAAAGACACAAAATTTTGCCTGTACCTAGCCCTAACAATGTTCTAGGGAGTGTTCGAAGCAGATTTCCCAATTTCTCACTGGTTTCTTTTATTGCAACTGTTTTGCAAATGCTAGCATCGCATACCTCAAGAAAAGTGCTGTATCTCGAAAACCAGTAAAAAAATGGGAAATCTGCTTCGAACACTCCCTAGAACATTGTTAGGGCTAGGTACAGGCAAAATTTTGTGTCTTTCCAACCAAGGGTAAACATTGAAAATGAATCGCCGCTCGCAATGTTAATCTTATGGGCGGCAAAAAATGCACCGTCAGGTATAGCGGACCCTTAAGGTTATAGGAAAACTGGTAGGTGCCTCACCTTGGCATGAATAGGTCCATAAAATTTCGTTACATGACAGAAAACTCCACAGTAAGGTCCCTACGAGTGTAGAAAACGGCAATAATGTGACACTTGACACTTACCTAATAGATACAAGAATCATGGCGAATATGAGGTACTTTCCCAACAAGGGCACCACAAGCGACGTGGGTGGGATGATCTCTACCACTAGCAAGAAGAACACGTGGAGGCTAATCAGGATGGATATTGATAACGTCACCTGAAACAAAATTAAACAGAATCGTACAGATTAACTCCCAATGGATTCAGGAATGGCCCAACACTTTGTGACTAGGGTATAGAACCAAGGGGTTAACCACTCGTTGGGAATCATTGGAAATCTTTATGAAATCTCAGGGAATCTTAAATTTTTTTTTGGAGTGGTTACCCCTTCGGGGTTAATCTTTCTGTGAATATCATTGGGAATCTTTGGAAATTTTTATGGAATCTCAGTTGAATCTCAAGGAATCTCTGGAGTGGTTACCCCTTCGGATAAAATGTAACAATGAAAGTTTAGTTACCCTATATTCGAAGCTGGTTAATGCCGAATTCTTTTCAACTACTTTCCCTACTAATTTAATTCGAAACGGTTTACCGTTTACCGATAGATTCTCCCACCCCATATCGTCAAAGGTTGAAAAAAGCGAAATTACTTTTTCTCGCAATTACATAATGCGAGGAAGTTAATGGGGTAAGCTGAGAGGGCGTCATTGTGATTTCCAATGACTTGATTGTCTCGCTGGGACCTCTTGCATATTAACATTTTAAAAGTATAAACAGTAGAAGAATTGAATTGATCTGGTCGGCTTCATTGCGAACATAAAGGGCCCCTTTTCTTGCATTATTAGCACCCAAAGGTCGGAATCAATCGCAACAGGAAAAAACCTTCTCCGGGCCGACTTTTCAGCTTTAATTATTGCGGATAAAGTAGGTAACCTACCGTAACAGGGACTGCTATCTTTTTTAAAAATATTGCTGAGTTTTGTAACTTTTTCGAAGGTGCTGAGAGGGTACTGGCACACTAAGGGCGAAGGTCTCCACTCAGCGAGGTAACCATGGTGGGGTGCTTGAGAGCGCCAACAGAAAACTCATTATGCCAGTATAGCTGACTTTCGTTTATTATCAGTTCAATGGCTCAGTCGTTTTTGTTACTTTCTATAACATGGATTCACCCGTCGCTTAAATTTCCTTTTAATTAGGTTAAAGTGCTTCTCCAACACGAAAAGAAAGAACGCGAAGTGAGGGCGACACCACAATATCCACTGAGGAAGCGATTCACAATGGATTTCATGCTGAACTAAGAGGGGAGCGCGAAGAAGCACTCAGCAAAGCTGTAAGCTGTAAGTGTCACTGACCTGTCACGGACTACACTATCACGCGTATTCAGACCCGCCGCGGACAATAGCGGTGACAATCGCGGGGCGGGGGCGCAGTGGTTCCCATCTAAAGGCTATTGTTTTCCTGGCACCCTTGATAAAGCCTGCTTGTGAAATCAGGACCTTTACATCATTCCCCTTGGCATCGCCCTATTCAATTTTCGACTCACTCAGAAAATATCGAGAAAAAAGATCTTTTGGTTTTTTCCACCAACCCTATCTTTTGAAAGCTTTTCAAAAAAACTTCATTATTATTTTTCGATAACGTCAATTTTCGTTTCATTTCATGCCGCGCGTGAATGGTTGTTTACATTTTTATTCCTCCTTTTTATCATCAATTCTTAAGGTAAGCATTCATATCTTACTGAACTCCATGTTTAGTTAAACGTTAGTGGACCCAGCACCGCCTCAACCAGAGTTAGTATTAGGAACCACCACCGAAAAACTGTCAAAAATAACTTAGTCAAAACCCACGAAAAAGTAATAATAAATCCTAAGCGCTTTCGACCTAGACGGTCGAAGTAAGTTAACTTACTTCGGGCCAGCTAACACCCAAGTAGGTTTATCTGTCTCTATCCTTTCTTGTACCCCTCTGATGATGACCGTCTAGGTCGAAAGCGCTTAGGATTTATTATTACTTTTCTTGGGTTTTGACTAAATTGTTTTTGACAGTTTTTCGGTGGTGGTTCCTATTACTAACTCTGGTTGAGGCGGTGCTGGGTCCACTAACGTTTAACTAAACATGGATTGCAGAAAATACCACAAAGTTACGAGTTCCCTCTTAAATCATCTTACTGAACACTTTAAGGGGTACCCGAGGAGTACTACTCCAGGAATCTCAGGTAATCATTGGAAACCTTTATGAAATCTCAGGTAATCTTGGAAATTTCTGGAGTAGTTAACCCTTCAGGATGCATCTTTCTACGAATCTCGTTGAGAATCTCAGAAATTCTTTGGAAATCTTCAGGCAATCCCAAGCAATCTCTGGAGTGGTTACCCCTCGGGGGTACCACAGAGCACCTCTATAAGATAAGTAGACACCCTGAAACCTGAAACCCGCAAAAATAGGAGTTACCTAGGTTTTAAGTATAAGGCCTCGATAGCCGAGTGGACTAAATGGTCGACTTTTGAGGAGCAGTGAGAGCCGGGGCACACCGGTTCGATCCCGATCCTACCAAGTTTTTCTCCTTGGCATTCACCTCTGATATGTTCAACATGTCAAGTGAAATGTATATCGAGGCTGTGGTGGTTCGGAACCCACCTAAAACTGTAGGTCCCCATCGTTTACTCGATGGCTGGGGAGCTGGTATTTGGTAGCGCTACCACCTGAGCACAATGGATAGTTCTTGAAACGGTCTAGTTGCTGGGCTTGTCCCCCCCAACCCTCAGCTAGGTTTTAAGTATTAAAATTTTCATTTCAAACAAGCCTAGCGGTCAAAACGACGACGGTAGTGAAAATAAAAGAGGAGCAGTTAAAGGGAATTTCGGTCCATAATGTCACGAGTTAAAAATTAAGAGAAAAATGAATGCAATATATCCGGCGGGAAGTTCCTTCCCAACAGAAAAGAATAGAAAATGAAAAGTTGCGGACGTAAATAAAAACAGGCTCTGAATAAGGTTATTCATTTAATCATGTGTTTTCTTATGACTCGCCCTTCTCAATTCAGCCTCAATCAAGGAAGAGATATCCGCCGTACAGGCTTGAAAGGGATACTTATTCATTTTAGATTTCTCTGAGTGCCCAGAGAAAAGAACGTTTTCCAGCTATCCCCGCAGCATTTCCTTCCGAGTTTGTTTGGGATGAGAGCGAATGAAGCGTAAACCGGCGATTTCGTTCTATTTTTATGTCGCTATAGAATGGGAAACTGACAAGAGTTTTTGTTGAAATTGTTGGGGAAACAATAGGGATATTGACAAGTAGACAGACGTCTTGGACAGTCAACGAAACGTGAAGCTCCTCCGTTGGTTTTGGGACGCCTGCTGACTCAACAGTTTGGAATATCCAAAATTGGTTTACACATGAATATTCATGATTATGTAATGGGTAACATACGACGTTGATATACCTACATTTACAAATTGACAATGTTCACCTGAAAATTCATCTGATTAACTACATGAGATATTAAATTTGTCGGATTGGCATTTCGTAAATTATGGGTCAGGACAAACAATACTGACCGAGGGGTTAACCACTCCAGAGACTGCTTGAGATTGCCTGCGATTGCACGAAGATTTTCAAAGATTTCCTGAGATTCTCAACGAGATTCGCGGAAAGATGCACCCCGAAGGGTTAATTATACTCCAGAAACTTCCATGATTCCCTGAGATTTCATAAAGATTTTAAATGATTGCCTGAGATTCCCAACGAGATTCCCAACGAGATTCCCAACAAGATTCCAGGAGTGGTTACCCCCTGGCTCTCTTCACGGAGAATCCCTTATTAGCGTAGATTTTCTGATAGAGGTATGAACAGGGTTGCGTAGGGTTGCAGGGAAAGGCTACCTATACCCATTTCAACTTCAGACCCTTATAATTACGTTATTTGGAGTGCTTAAATAATAAAATAGGAATAATAAGATAATAAGCGTCATATTTGGTGACATCGACCGCATGGAGCCGGGGTAAAATGCATACGCGGGGACCGCTAATACACCCCCCCCCCCCCCCCCTCCCCCCGTACTAGAACTTAAATCTTCCAACCCACTGTAGGTACTTTGTAATTTTAATTTTTCGTCACTTCGGAATTTCCCCCGTCATGTAAAAAAGATATAATGTTTCCCGTCTGAATTTCTGATTTCGTTGAAATTTGGTTTACTTCAGTTCAGCGATAAATTTCACTGCAATAGCTCCATAGTTAAATTTAACTGAGTGTTGCCGTATCCACTAACAGTGTACCAACACTCCATCGCTATAAGAATCACTTCGTGACTTCCTAAACGAGACATGGGAAAGGCCATAACCCAAGTTCTTAACAAACAAATTGATTCGATCAATGCAATCCCCGAGCACGCCTTAAAAAGTCAGAGAGGAAAAAAAGACAGTAAGCGCAGCAGGCAACATGACTTGATGGCTCTAACAGTCGACAAAGACACCAACTCCCAAGAAACCCTGCTGCGACGCTCCATCCTTAAACATCTCTATATTTGCATTTAAATACCCATATAACAATGGAATTGACGAGGCTTATGTATCTTTACAAGCGGTGCCGCCTCAGCAAATACCTTGTGTCGGCAAAAAGGGGACCTTCACCTTTGTACCTTCAAGTTCAAAAGGATGCTCTAAAAGTAATCCGACATCTTGAGCATCTCGACAGGGAGAGCTTTTCCTAAATTGGGCCGCTTTTGCATGAGGCGTCAAGCGTCAATCGCAGTATTCAGGTATAGGAACTCGGAAATACGGGCTGCCTATATAATTACATGCAGGTTCAATTAACAGTAGGTATAAGAAGGTGAAGAAAATAGATTTTGATATTTTTATCGCAAAAGTATTTCAAAGGTCTAGACTTCCAAACAAAGTCCAACAAAGTCTAAGTCTCGAGCTAGGAAAAACTAAAAAACATACGGGCTGGTAGGTAGGTATATCAGGTAACTTACTTCCTACTAAAAGGACACCTACCTAGACGTACCTGTATTGAAGCAAAACTATTTTCAATAAGTATTTTTAAAATGTATTTAAGTATGCACTCACCTTCTCCCCGCTGTCGGAGGGCAAGTAGAACGTAAGAACTGTAAGGAAGGATATCCCCATACAGGGAATGATGATGTTAACCGTGTAGAACAAAGTCTTTCTCCGCATCGTTATGTTGAAAGTTATGTCCAAATAGGGTTCATCACAGCACGTGTAGAACTTCTCGTTTCTGAAAATTATCCGTAATAATAACATCAAATTCAATAGAAAACTGGGTATTGCACCAATTACCGAAGAAGGTATAGGTAATATTCTTTAAAGCACTTTTGAATGCTTGGGTCCGGTAAATTTACAACTTTGTAGTTCTATTCGAAAAAATAGGGACCTATTGATTTTTGGAAATGGAAAAAAATCTTCTGTAAAAATGATCAACGTTATGGAATATGCTTTTTACAACATTTTTTTTTTTTTTTAATATAATTAAAGCAATTATGACAACTAAATTTATGTAAAATGTATAAGTGTATGGAAAGAATAAAGTTTCAGTTTTAAAAGATACAAAAATGCAGAGTAAAATAAACGGGAAATACCGGGATTATTTTTTAACTTAAATAGGGTCTGAAAATCCATGAAACTGGCTCTGTAGCACAATTCTGTAGAATACTGTTGCCAAATCAGGCGGCAATCAAGGTCACTTGAAGATGAGGACTCCTCTTAATGAAGTCCTCATTATCCGCAACTGCATTAGACCAGATCTCAGCGCTGGATTCTGTTTTGGATATTATGAAGTAATGGAGGATGATAGCTCTAGAACCGAGATGAAGTGCGCTCACCATAATATTCCCCACTGCACCATACGGGGTTTCAAATTAATCTGTTGGAGACGTGCTGTTACATGCCACCTCTGTATGTATTACGTGATGTATATGTCTTGCCGTGCCTGTCGACAGGTATTGATATTGCGCGATTCGATTTCCATTGCATGCTTTTGACGTAAATGCTATTTCCATTTTGAGTTTTTCAATGAAGTTAGGTGCAAAAATGAAACTATAGGTATACAGAAAGGTTTGGTTTCGTAGGTACAGCAGGTTAGTGTACCTATACTTCCCCCAGAATGCAGGATGCCTTCCAGATAATTATTTTTAAAGACCCTAAATTAAAAATTACGTGGATTTTGCAATAAGTTGCTAAACTATGAAAAAAACCCCTATCTGAAGTATATCGTACTTTGTAGGCAAAGAATCCGTGGCACAACTTTAAGCTGGAGGTGTGTATTCCTTTTTCATCCCCTCTGACCAAGAAGCTTGCTTTACAACAATGAAAAACCAAAATCTGGTATTCTGTCCACATTTACAACAGTACTACGAGAACAAGGAAGAAACCCAGCCGAGGGGAGAAAGGAAAAAGGGAATAAAATTAAGTTTATTCGACCAGAAGAAAGGGTTGGGATGCCACTCAAAGAGGAAGGGGCACTTGTGATTGGCTGACGGAAGTATGGACGGGGGTCGCGGATGCAGATTCGAGTCAACAGAATGAAAAAGGCGCTCATGCAACTATGACTTTCTCTAGTGTAAATTGGTCAAATCGGGAATGGGGGGAAAGCAACACATCGCCAGCCCAAACCCACTCAACAGGTTTCTCCTTTGTACCTTGAAGGTTTTTACCACAGTGCTGATACTATGCTAAATTCATATCCTAAACATAAGCAACTCTATAGCGAACTCTACAGCGAGTAAATCTTCTCTTGACGGTCACTACAGAGAGACTATACTGTACCTAAATAATAATGACATAATGGCCTAATCTATAACAAACTTACCGGACGGCAGGCACTTCAAGGATGTCCCACTCCACGGACATGTAGAATTCTGACAAGTCAACTCCGACTTCCACGATGTTGGAGCCAGCTTTTTCGTCCATGTGTCTTAGGTCCACCTACGCCGCCAGCAAATACCGTTAAGGGACTGCTGCACTTTTTGGGAACAATGTAGGCTAGAGATACGGAATATTAGTTATCCTCACGAAATTCATGATTATTTATCTTTATTTTCACTTAAGTACTTTTCGCTAATACAAAGCGAACAGACTTACTTAGGCTTCCAATGGCTCGACTTCTATTAATTTTTTACGTAAGTTCTAAGTGTAAAGGATAAGTGAGGATCATGAATTGATAAGTAATAAAATAAAAGAGTGTATCATAAGTTTCAGAACTATGTCTTGACTCGGAACAACTGAAATATGTCATGATTCAGATTAGGATTTTTTTTCAGCAGTAGGTTGGTAGGTACATCAAAATCCTGCCACACCTTAATTTTGCAGGGTTTCCCTTGTCTCTCAATACTGAACGATCGAGACAGAGGAAAGACTATTTCGGTACATTTATAGGGTGAATTTCACCGCTTCCTAAAGTCCACAATAGGGTCCCCATTAACGATTCCCCATTCTCCATAATGTGACGTTAAAAAACATATTTATACCTCAGAACATTTAAATATTCAAAACTGTCCTTAAAAATTGGTCGGGAAAAACGAAGATTTTTTATTTAGTGTTGATGAGATTGAGCCATCCAGTAAAAGCAGGTAGGTACCTATAGGTTACTCTGATCTGATCGATAAAAACCTTATTGCCCCAATAAAAATATTTCCAATAGTAGCTATACAGGTAGAAGTACATTAAACTATCAGTTCATTTTTGTGAAATTTTTACTTTCTCGCCCGTATGTAATACATGGGCTGAGAAAGTTATGTCTTCGTGCAAAATTTCAATTTTGAGATTTTGGGTTTCCCCGAGTTTCCCGTGATCCTGGAGGTCCCCCAAGTCCAAAAAAGTGGTTTTTAAAAAATGTCTGTCCGTCCGTGATACGGTAACTATTAATAACATGCTGGCAGTGCATTAATTAATTAATAATTTTAATTAATTAATTTACATTTGTGTGTTCTGGTTCGCAAGATTCACCTTTAAAAAAATACGTCGATTAAAAAAAGGTTGGGCACCACTGGTTTACATAAAGGGTGAAATAATAAGATCCATAATAGAACTGCGCGCGGCGAAAGCGCGCGAACCTTCCCCGGGCCGCGCAGCCGGGCGATCGATACTCCTCTCACCCCTCACTCCCCTCAGTCAGCCGCGCTCGCGCCCCGGGGGTGGACGTTGTTTGCAGTTAGTGCGTTTTCGTTCTGTGTGTGTGTGCTGCTCATGCTTTCTTTCCTTCCCCTTCATCAGTAAGGTATTTTATACCATCATTTATATTTTACAGTGTCGTTCGTGTTTTTTGACAGTTACGAAGGGCTGGGGGCTATGTATATTAAGTTGGAACGTTTTTGATTGGTTAGGTTACATTTGCAACAACACTAATCGACGGATTTTCTTGAAAATTGGTAGAAGTGGTCTCAAATAGATGCTTCAAGGGCATTTTCAATAGATTTTCAATTTCATGAAAGTTAAGACCGTGACATTCAAAATAGAAAACACGTACTTTGCGCGTCGAACGACACTTCACTGATTGACGGATATGTTTGATATTCGGTATGCAGGTGCCTAAAAGTATCGTCCAGTGTGTGGCAAAATGTTTTTCAGAAAAAATGAAAATTCTGGCCAAAAAAAAAAATAATTCACGTAAAAAAAAAAAATCAAAATTTTCGATACCACTGGTGTATAAATTGCGAGAAAGTCAAGTGCAACCATTGTCGGACTCTTTATTTTAATTTGGTGCAGTTTTATCGACCTTAATAAAATAGATTGGAACGATGATGGTGCGATTGGTGTGGTGTGGGGGGGTAAGTACTTACGGGTAGTTAGCATTCTCACCACTCAGTGTAATTTTCCCATTTTATTCTCTCGTACGTACATCAGCATTAGATCACATGTTTTGGTCAAAGGCTGGCTAGACCAGTTGTGAGTATGGCACTGGGACCGCAATACTCAGCGTAATGCATTCTCCCCGCATCCCATACATTATGCATGAATCATGATATTCATGATGCACACAGCAAGGCAATTATCGATACCATTTGCTGTTAAAATAATAAAAACAGAATGAAATCCTGCTGAAGTATGTAAGTATAGTAATAAAATAATTAATAATAGCCAAGTGTATAAAGAACTTTTACGAGATCCAATACTCGGGTAAGCTGAATAAGTTAACTTGTCACCGAGGGGGTAACCACTCCAAAAATTCCCTGAGATTCCATAAAGATTTCTAAAGATTCCCAACGACATTCATAGAAAGATGAACCCCGAAGGGGTAACCAATCTAAAAAATCCCAAGATTCCCTGAGATTTCATAATGATTTCCAATGATTCCCAACGAGATTCCTGGAGTGGGTCAACCCTCGGTTGTTCAGAACAAATCCAGAGGTAGAGAAGCCCCTTCATTGTTAAACTCCATCAAATATAGATAGAATTCTATACGGTCTTGCGATTGACCAATTACAGCCTTGAATCATTCAATTTATTTACCGTTTATTCATGATTTCGTACGAAAAGGAAGAAGTCTGAATTTTCAGGTAGGTAATAAAATAAGAATAAAATAATAATTAACATCTCAGGTGGAAGGATTTGCACACGGGCTCCCGCGTGTAGGTAGGATGTCATAAAATGGTAATGCGTGATATTCTTCAACACACCAGCATTTACATAGAAATTGAATCCATGATATTTTCACACCTGCAACCCCAAACCTTTCACTGAATATTACTTGTGTAGAAATTCTTCCGAAAGCTTTGACTCGCGTGTATCTAATTTAGAAATGGTAATTTTATAGATAGTCTCATAAATCTATCTTCGTGTAACGAGAAGCACAAGTAGGGCTGTTTTTATTTAGAGGGACTTGCAGATTGTGGATTAATTCCTTGAGTTAAAAATCTCCTGAAAAGCCCTCGTTACCCGAAATAAAAATAAATATTTAAGAGCTCAGTTAATCTTTCGGAATTTTTTAACGCAACACCACCAAAAACTTCTTTCTTTACATCGCTTCAAAAGGGTTTTTTCGAGTTTGACCAGGTATTTCTGTTCCAAAATAATTTCTGAAACAAGCCACCATATTTTTTTCCAACCAGGCTATAACTATATCTCAAAATGTGCTGATTAGATTTCGATCATATTGTTGGATTGAGAATAACTTTGGGCCTGGGAAAAGCTGAACCGAAAATTTTCAAATTTTCTACCTGGTGTTTATAGGGGTGCTAACTGTGCCCTTTTGAAGGAGGAAATGAAGAATTTAATATAAAATGTCAATAAAAACAGACAGAAATCCAGTCAAGAATTTTTGTTGCTGGTGCATTTGTGAAGTATCGACTTTACAATATTAAAAATTGTATACTTCACTTAAAAAAATAAAATAATATAATTTTTCTACGATTTTAAAATACCCAAGCTTCCCATGCACTGTAGGAACTTCCGATGAGGCGTTCTAAAATCACTGACACGGAAGGTCTTCTATAGTTATCCTCATACCAGCCCGACCAGAAAGCCATCGATGAAACTTTATCAGGTCACCGTATATCGCCGTAAGTAAGTAAAATTGGCCGAAACCGAGATCAAGTGAAACCGTGTACCCGTATCAATAGGAACATCAACATATTTGAATGTACTAGAATTCGAACCCAATAAGCCAGTGTCCAGACCTCTTACCTTTAGACTGAGTATGGCCTTAATGATTTCCAAGTGCGTATAAAGACATGCTCAGAATTTGACTATGTCAAGTAGTTGCCTTTGAGGGTTCTCCCGATAACTGTTGTTAACTCAAATTAAACTTTGTCAATTAGACGTACACAAGTGGATCGTTATTTCTCAGCTTAAGGGTAGTAAAGCATTGAGAGAGGAAGGGATAGGGTGAGAATAATATCCTTTCTGCCATTGGTATCTTGAAACTTAGGTAACATTTTTCATTTTCACATTGTCCTCACTGTATTGAATTTTTCAGAACTCTATAAAATTAAAACTAATATTTCTACACTCACAAGAAATATTTGAAGACGGTACGGCACCCACAAACCCACATCCGGTTTCTTTACCAGCCAGAAGAAAAATAAAAAATTGCTTTGTGACGTTTTCTTGTTCTTCAGTTTTCGTATAACGGTTTGAAGATGCGTGGTAGAAAACAATAAACAACTGAAAAATGCCGGAATTTTTCAATTGAGGCTCCTGGAAAGTAAATAAACCGTGCTCTGTTTTCTGTTTACTTCCTACAAATTAAATTGAAAAACAACTCACGGGCAATAGGTTAAAAAGACAGCACAGGGTAAAGTTTACATTTTTGCTTGAATGTTTTGACAAAATATTTGTTAAAAATTACTCGATAAGCATTTTTTCTCCAACTTTAAGAACGGTATTATATCTCAGAAAAAATGGGTAGCACAGCACTGTGTACAACTTTTCTTCCGATCTACATCTCTTCCAGTTACATAGGCGTAGCAAGGGGGGTCTGGGGGCTAAGCCCCCCCCCCCCCAGAAACCATTTAGGCACCCCCAGGATTTTTCTGACCTACATATAACGTCACATAAAGCCACGCCTACCCCCCCAAGTGAGGAGAAGGTCTGCGGGGTTTAGCCCCCCCCCCCCAGAAGCCGTTTAGGCACCCCCAGGATTTTTCTGACCTATACATATAACGCCACATAAAGCCATGCCTACCCCCCAGGTGAGGAGAAGGTCTGGGCCCCCCCCCCCCAGGTTTTTGGTCCTGATTCGCCCATGTCCAATTACCTTCCCGAAATACTTCCCCCAAGCTGCAGGTATCGTATAAAGACCTGATGAAGAAACATTCGTGTTGTTTCGTTTAATTGACCGTGTACAGGAAGAGATAAAGAACCCGTTCACAGTCATTTGTGGAACTGGATTGCTGAATTAGGCTAATGAAGTTTTATTTAAGTCTCAATGATCGCTTTTCCGTTGGGAATGGGAGCTCTGAAGCAGGAACGGGAACAAGCATTAATTGCTAACGACTGTCCCACCTTTAGTCTCTTTTATTTCTCTTGTGTGCCACGCTTCTTTTCTTCTTTTCTTTCGCCCTGGGATTAAGTATATAAAAAGGTTACGCAGAGAGCGAGAAAAAGGTCTTTTTTAAAATCACTTCCAATTCGTTAAAAATTCCTAAGACCATTAGATTATCTTTCTATACGTAGAATATTGACAGGATTATAGCATGAACTCACCGAGGGTTAGACCACTCCAGAGATTGCTAGAGATTGCATGAAGATTTCCTGAGATTCTCAACGAGATTCATGGAAAGTTGCTCCCAAAATGGTTAATTACTTCAGAAATTTCCAAGATTCCCTGAGATTTCACAAAGATTTCCATTTATAGCCTGAGATTCCCAATAAGATTCCTGTAGTGGTTAACCCCTCGGAACTCACTGAGTTTGCCATCGCACTGGACCAAAATATATCTTTATTTTCATGACATGAAGCAATTTTTATCTCAAAATGAAGAATTGAAGCTGATTCAGTGAAAGAACAACTTTTAATAAGGAAATTGAACTTTTCCTAAATGATTAATTATACAATCGATCTTGTCTAAACCAGAAATAATTATTCTCTTGTATATTGTAAGAATTTCATCATCAGTTGTACTTAATTACTTCCTAAATCTCACAGTCACTCTGAAAATTTTTCATCTGCTGACGCGCAAATTAATTGTTTACTGGCTGCAATTTTCATGAAAATATGCGAACGGGGAAAATAAAAGACCGCTTTCACTTAGTTCCCAATGTTATCTCAATTCTCTGGTTATTGAAAAAATTTTGCACATAGACATAAATTTCTCAGCGAAATTATAATATTTTTTTTATATCGTATGACGCTATATAGGAAGGGACATAACTGATCAATACTATTTTCAGTACGTGTATTTTATTCTGGGAGCTCCTCTGCTCTGCAAATACAACTGCGGGGAGGGGGCGTAAAACTATTTCCAGACCTGTCAGCCGTGATTCTGAATAAATCCTTTCCCACTTGAAAAACGTGAGACCAAAATTCAGGCCGTATTTTACGGGCTGCCACCCTTTCAGCTAGAGTGGTCCACACAAAGAGGATTATCCATTCTCTTATGAACCCACAAGTTCAACATCTCGACACCTTACCAGCCACATCCCTCCATACAAAATATATACAATCCAACACATATGGTTCCATATTGATTAAGGTGATTTTTCTCTCGTGATTCTCACCAAATTACATCCCCCCCCTCTGTATAAAGATCATGAAGGGTGAGACCCTGCAACCCACTAGGTCAAGCCCTTCTAGAGTTGAGTGGGCAAGTATTCTCGGATCATATTTAAAGCAAGGTCAGCTTCACAAAATATCTGATTTATGACATAGGGCTCTTAGTTGCTGTTGCACACATGGTGGCACGTAGGTACATTACATTTAAGGTACACGGGCACATCTTTAACCTCTAGATACTCGTAATTTCATTTGCAAGAAAGCAACCAGCCAAACTGAATGTGAAAGCTCCACCATCACTTGCCAACTTCTCAAAAGCCATTCTCAGTAAACATCAACTCTCCATCTACGTGAAAAGAAAAACAGCACGATCCTTGATGTCCACCAACTCCCCATAATAACTTTTGACTACTTTCAATGTACACAGTTCGAATGCACTTCCTCCGTTTTCTTTTCTCTCCTAAATGCAGTTATTTTTCTCTAGGGATGGCTGCTGTTTTATTTCTTAACGTTCAAAAATTCCAGCAACTATAAAATATACCCATGTTTATATGTATCTATCGAATCGAACCATAAAATAAGAAAAAATATATAACGGAAAGTTGAAACATAAGCCACAAAAAGTACCTGACTGTCAGAGATGGGAGTATTTTAAATAAAACCTACTTGAAATACAAATATAAAATACAAAATACTGTATTTTGTATACTTAAATACTTTCTTTAAAAAGGTATTTTGTATTTTATTTGAAATACATTTTTTGACGTATTTTGTATTAGAAATACTAATCAGATGCCCGATGTTTGGAGAACTACCTACGTATTAATTTGTTTACGTTTTTTCTTCTTTAAATATTAAGTTTTGACAATTAATTGAATTATCTAATATATTCTCCAAAGAAAATTCACTAAAACTTAAAATATTGGTGACTATTGGCTTGAAATAAATATTCCAGTCAATATTTGAATTCTGGCGGGATTATGAATTGTTCATAAAGTACAACACCATCATCCCCAGCTCTGCTCCTGTGGAGCGCCTCTTCAGCTCAGGAGGATTTATCTTGCGGCCTCACCGGCGCAAGATGACTGACAAGCTGTTCGAAGCCCTAGTGCTTATTAAGGCGAACTGCCACATCTAGTTTTGTTTATTTATGTCACATCCATTTTCCCTAACGAAAAATTTTGTTTTAAAAGTTGACTTTATTTTTATTTTAAATTCAAAAGCATCTTCGGTAAAATATATATTTTAAATACGTATTTAAATACAAGTATTTTAAAATACTTTTCTCCTACTGGTATTTTGTATTTTATTTAAAATACTTCTTCCTGCAACATATTTGTATTTTATTTGAAATACTTTGAGGTAGGTATTTATAACATCTCTGCTGACTGTACCTAATAATAAATCAGAAAACGTGCAGTAATCTTTCAAAATAAAAAGCCCAAAGGTGGCCAGAAAAAAAACCTGAAACCGGAGGTAAATTTCCTACTCAGTCTGTTAGGTGTTAAGTGAATATGGGGAAATAAAAACAGTTATCAAGATAAGTGGGAGGCTGGGGAGGCTGGGGAATGCAGAGATACAGAAGGAGAGAGGAATCTCCCCACTCCCCATCTTGACCCTTTATGCCCCTCCAACCTCCTCTTACTGCATACTGCAAGGTGAAGTGGTCAGCTCGGGAGATGACAGCTCACTGCTCTGCTTTCAATGATTTACTGCAGTGTATTTTGATTGAAAATGTCAAGGGGTTTGCATTGTGGCTTCAGCCTTTTACACATAGATTTTCTTAGGAAAATACAAAAAAAAAAATACAGGAAAAAGCATTCTACATTTCAGCCTGAATCGAAGTACCAAAGCTTAAGTTTTCTTATTTTGATTTTAAATTATTTTTAAATTAATCCCTAAGTTAATTTTATATTTTACACAACTTATATTATTTCTGTAAGTCAGCTATAATTTTGTAATTACATTCATGCGTGTTTTCCGGTAGCCTATTTGGCATTTGGCAAAACACATTATTATATTGTACCTGTGCTGTACCGAGAGAATATTCTTGATTGATTTAAAATTTACTACAATTTGACGAGTATGGCTCAATCTCAACTCCACTATTGACCCATAAAACGCATTATAAATTCATTGAAAAGCACCCCTGCAAATTCATGATTATGTAATCTCAAAGTCGGTGTACACGAAGAGATTGATGTTGGGGAACACCGAGCCCTTTCTCTGAGTGGGTGACATACTTCACACTTCACTTCGCCACTGGGTCGAAAAAATATTAGGGTTAATGAATTTTCAATCCGAGGCCTAGACATTGGCGGCGTAAGACCACTTTCCTGGGGGGTGCATGTGCCCAAATTTTTTTCGGGAGAGGATTGAATATTTTTTCCTATTGCCTTATGGTAAATTTACTCCTATATCGTTATGAAGGCTTTTTTATAATTGCTTTTTTTTAACTTTCTGGGGGGTGCAATGCACCCCCATGCACCCCCTTCCGCCGCCAATGGGCCTAGATGTAAATCCTAGTATGGTGAAATATGTAGGTACGACGATAAGGAGTAGTGCATTATTGTAGATTTCATGGTTATGACAGATATGATGACTTTAAATTGTGCTAAAATTTGCAGAATTAAACACGACAAAGGGTATACCACAAGGTACTTCAGCTACATACCAACAGGATCATCACCTCACATGGGGTGTCATTTTTTTAACCCTTGAGAATATTTTATTTTATTTTGAGTGTTCAGGCATCTTATACTTAAATTAGGTAACTCAGTTTAGTTCCAGTTATTGCAAAGACCTTTAGTTGATATAAAAGCCCTTCCAGTAACTGGTTATGTTCAAAGTTATTTTCAGGAACATGTGAAAAGGGTGCAAGCTCATGCTGACGAAAACGATACTGCTTAGGGTCATGCACAAGCTTTGCTACTTGCAACTAGCCAAATCCCGTATCTAAAGAAAAAACTATTGAGAAGGGGAAAATAGAGGGATAAAAGCTGGGAGAAAATTGCTTTGGCTCTATTCTTCTGATATCCGTGCAAGGTTCCCAGTCAAAAACATCAAATGTTGACCGGCCGTAAACTCGAAAAAGAAATGAAAGACCCCATAAAATAAAAGAAAATAACTTTGGGAACTTACCTTATTGTTGAAGATTCATTATATAGAAACGTTCAGTGTTAAAAATGTTGTTAGCAACAAATCTGAACCAAGTGGGGATGTTATGAAGGAGTGTGAATTCTAGCTTGACAAAATGAAGTTGGGTACAGAAAATAAGAGTTTTTCCGCAGAAGCATCGTTATGCATGAACCCGCATCCATAACCAAGTTGAGCCGCTCTTCAATTTCCAGTACAGAAAACACGGCCCTTCAACACGAGCTCATAAATGTTTTACGACGATCATTCAATTTGTGTAAGCCTTTACAATAAAATGAAAGAATTTCGAGAATTTCAAAAAGCCGGATAGGCTGTAAAAGTAGATGTTTCTTAAAAATAAACGTGAGAACTCGAAGAGATATAACCAACAAATCGATTTTCAATCTCACCCTAGATCAGAGGACTCAAACATAAACGTTTCCATGTATTCCGGATAAATGTTAAAGTCTAAAGGCGCTTCCCTACAATGGTTAATTCAATCTGAAATTGGATCTGAAAAATAATTACTGTACATTTCTTAGTTACTTATTTACAACAGCTGAAGTTGTCACTGCAGGGCATCGCAAAATCTCTGAAAGCCAAAACATTTTCATGAGACAAATGAACGCGATTTATTCATACGATATCATACTTACCTATATCGATAGGTAATTTAGAGATTTTTTAAAGTTATTATTTGAAGGAGAAAAAAGTCCTTCGTTTTTCACTTGCTATTCAGAAACACTGGGTAGGTTAATTTCAGTCACAGTGTTTCCATTAATTTCATAGACTGACTATAGGTTTAATAAAATTTTCTGAAATTCCCAGAGGTTTTCGAACCCATTGTTACGAAGTTACCATTGCCGGTCAAACAAGCCATCCACTGCTATCTAAACGGCAACAATCTCTAGTCCTCTCTACGAGTCATTTCCATGACAAATCAAACAAACAACCAAACTAAAAACAACGAAAACACCAAACAACTTAAAAGAACCCATCCACCCGCTCTTCCGGGGTTTCGAACAAAGGGATGAAAAAACATTCAGGCAGATTGCAGCGGACTTGACGCGTTTCACCGAGGGCTGATCGGATCATTGATGAATCACAGATCCAATCGTCTGATCATGGAGACATCTAACGGATCATTCATGTACATCTAGAACGTCTATTTAGATAAACATCTGACTATTTTAACGCTTGGTGCAGAGGAAGAGATTATTTATTTATTTCTATCCTATACTCGCTATCCCTCGCAGAAAAATGTGAGGAAGTACTTCCTATTTTTTCAACCAAATCAAAAAATACCCTATAGGGGTTTTAGGGAGTTTGCTCAAAAATAACTACAAATATCTACCTACATCTACCTAATGAAAATTACGATTTTTTTTAGCTACTCTGGTCGCATGTGTTTGGTCTGTCTGGTAAACCGATCTTTTCCAAGATCCAATTTTATTTCTGCAACCTAGTCTACTACCGAATTCTATCAAAATATGAAATCCCACATGTCCGACATTAATGTGCCTATTCTAAAGCTTACAGTATTTCTAGCCTAGACGTTTTCCCATCCCTATAGAGCCTATAGCAGAAAAGAGGGTGTTAATTTCTTAGTTTTCGGGGATTTACGTCAAAGTTTAAAAATTAAGGGAGTCGGAAAGTCACCGATCACTTTACTTCTCTTTTTACTGGCGAAAATTTACATTATTTGTTAATCCTTCAGTTATCTTCCAGAAAGAAAAACACCTGATAAAAATCGATATATTTCTCAGTAGCAGAAGGAAATGCCAGCTTTCTCAGTTGTTTTTTGTTTCCTGTAATTTATTCTCTAACCATAGAAAAAGAACTTAAGCGTAAACAAAAGATACATACGATATAAAGTTCGTAACTTTTGTTTCCCCTCTATCTCGGTGACTTAGAAGAAGATTTCAATTTTCCGAGTTTAGTTATTTTTGTGGTGCAACCTCAAGAAGTATACTCGGCGTGGAGCTATGGTTCAGACTGAATAACGGGAATTTCATTTAAGTTCATTAGAGAGAAATAACCGAACGAAAATGAATATGGCTGACGAAAGGTTGTGAGAAGGTTCTATTTCGCCTTTCTAGCCCTTAATTATTGATAAGCTGGGATTTTGAGTTGCCTGGCGTAACCTGGCCTACGCGGACTGTTTTTAAGTGTGTTCTGCACCAGATTGCCACAGCATTAAAATATTCATTTAGGAAGGCAAGCTAACAAACAAAAATGAAAAATGATAAATCCAGAAAAAATGAAACAAACCCATCAAAAACACATTTTTGGGTAAAAATAGAGATATTAAATGGGAAGGGAAAAACGGCAAATCACCTTAAAACCGTCATAGGTCCAACTGCCAAGTTTAAGAACACATGTCTGAATGTCGTAAGGAAAATACTCGACGTCAATGGCACAGGATGATTTGTAAACGGCAGGCGGCTGCCATTCTACAAGCCCCGTGAAGCTAACGCGCGCCTTGGTCATAAGGGTTACTTCGTAGTTCCCGTCCGCGCTGGAAGAGAGAGAAGGTGGATCAGTCCTTGCTACCAAATACTACGAACAAACCAACGAAAAAAACCATCAAACAAAAGAGGTCTTTCAAAACTCAAAAATAAAGGGAGTAGGGATTTGGAGGTATTGGATTCGTCCTCATTTACCATATTCAACTAGTCACTATTCAATCAATTTAATGTATTAAAAAAATTGCTGATTTCAAAAGGTACCCAGTACTCTATTACAACAATACTGTACTATAACCACAGTCAGCACAAGCAGTACTTGCCGCACCATGTGTAATTTGTTCCGCGGATTTTTTTGACTATAGTTGCGCACATCACCCTCTATAAACGCTGGTAAGTCGTCAAAATTTTATTTTCAATAGAATAAAATAGTGAAAACCTACAGTCACTTACAAGTTTTACACTATTATGATACCTTCCTTTTTACTGAGCACTTTACTACTTAACTACAACTACAATATCATAAAAGATATTCAAGCAAAAAGGAAAGAGTCAAACTAAGTAGAAGTTTGTCTCCCGATCGACTAGGTACAATAACTCTCAACCCAAACAAAAGAATCAAACGGGCAATATCTGGGATTGCCCTGCCCGCCCGTGATTGTCGCAGTAAAAGAAAGAAAGGAAATGATAGTAGATGGCGGGATGCCTCCCACCGGGTTTGAATTTCTATGTGGATACGAGAATCATAGGCGCCTTCCTCATAAAACCCCAGGGAATTTCAACTAACTGTCCTCATATTGCTTCCGATCATTCCGCTTTCTTTCACTTCAAACATACCGCTATTAAATCGATAAAATCCACTTGCCGCTGTTTTGCTTTTTGATTTGTGAGCTTTCTGTTTCATGAAAAATAACAGCGGATTTTTTTTTCTTTTAAATTGCATGTGACACAACGGTAATATAAATTCTAAGAAACTCATGTGGATGGAGATTCATGTCTCTTTGGGAAGTAGGAATTATTATTTTGACGCACTTCCTTTTGACTACGAACATGTAAAAAATTCAACATGTTCCAGTCAAAAAGGCGGGGTGGCGATGGGTGCTTCTAGGTACGAGAAAAGATAAACAAACTACTAAAAACTCACTGAAAGTGCTGCACCTGTATGTTTTTCAGAATGGAACATAGTGCCATTTCATTTACAACAGCGGCGCTCATTAAGTTCAGAAATTTCAAGAGCCACCTACTCCTAAAAGAAAAATGGTTCGTCCCGTGTTTTCTGGAATTCGATTTTTCCCTCATTTGTTTAGGGTACCCAGTTTCCAAATGATTAAAAAACGTAGGTATATGAAGAGATAAAGAAGTTTCACCAACTTCTCGATAGAAAATTTCTATAGAATCTTCCGCCGGAACAATAGTTCCCCAGTGGTTCCTCATAAGGCTATAGGGGACGTTGTTTGAAGGATTAAGACCTGTCTGGGACGTCGCGAAGCGTCATCGCCAATTGTTTGATTTCCCACTGGGCCGTTCTATTCTTTTTTCTTCCACTCCCCTTTTCCTTTGTCCCAGGTTCATTACCAAAGTGGCTCTTCTACTCTCTGATTGATTTTCCTCTCACTGATTTCCCGAGGTTCATTGACAATTCACAATGCTGATCTGTGATTTCCCCTCAAAGGCATCGGAGCTAGCTCGGGTCTATTTGACCACGCCCCCAGTCAAATGCAGGATACGGAGCTATGAAGAAGAGGCGCATTGTCAGATCAGAGTCCCACTGTTAAATTTCCCTGTAGAACACGTTGTTTGGCCTTAGGCTTTACTAGCCCTGAACGTCTTCATTGAGGAGGGTGCTCTGTTATCCCCAACGCAAACGGAAATGGCAAGAGGAAAAATTACTGCCTATCTGAGTTCGAACTTATCAACTCATGTCACAAGTCTGACCACTCTGACCGAAGTTTGGACAAAAACGATCACAAATAAAAGGTCTTTAAAAGGATTGCTCTGTTGCTCATTGAGACTCAGACCCCTTATTGAGCTACAGTGCCAATAAGACTTGCTAAATAATCGAATAGAATGTCAAGATTTATTTCAAGAGATCAGGTAAAATACGAGTAGAAGCAGGTAAGATTTTGAATTAAAATCACAGAATCCAGCGCTTAGGTACAGCTCACAATCAAATTTAAAACAATTTTCATCCAGCTTAAGACTTGGAAGGGAAGAAAATGAGAAATAAAATCAATTTGCACACTAATCTTATTGGAATGCAATATTAAACATTCAGCAGGATCTGTTAATTCAATGGAGGAAGATGAGATTTCAGATTAAAAATTTACATATCCGAGAATTTGCGGATGACTTTCCAAAGTTGTAAAAGCCAAGCCCAGCCTGCCCAGCTTCTCAGTTTACCTATTTAATAATTCAGATTCGTAAAAAGAGAAAAGATTCAATCCAAGCGTAACAGGAAAACTGGAGAGTTGTACTATAATATCAGCGGACAATTATTTTTGAAAATATCCAACTTAGGGACATTTTCACCAAGGAAAATCGACCGTAGCAATAGGTGTTACTCTTTCCGAAAAATTCCGCTTCAGACGCGCCAGAATGTGTCGTCCGAAAGTAGCAACAGTTGCAACCCGGGTGAAAATGAATTGCACTTTGGGAAACTGGGAAAACTTTAACGAAACATATGGTGTTCTGGTATTTCCTTTTCAGTCTACTTGCTCTTCCATTTTGGTGGAAATAAAGGAACTGTCGTCATAACTCGCTTTCGAGACACAATAAATTTTCTGTAGGTAATTTTGATACGAAATAAAATTATTCAAAAATGTATCTCTCCAAGAGGCGTGAAGATATAAATAAATAAAAATGGTTGGTGGGCCTTTATTTAACGGAATATTGGAAGGGCGGAACAAAAATATAGTTAACGAGATTGAAAGTCGAAACCTGAGGCAGTTGAAAAATTGGAGAGTGAGTGGAAGACCTAAATGATGAGTTTTTCGGTTTTCGACGGTTCAGCGGGTATCCATGATTGAAATTACCGCTGATATCTCCCCCAAACCTTTTTTCAAAAATCTAACCAGAAAAAGTAACCGTTTTGCTAGTTAAATATTGGTAATTAAACAAAGTAATTCTTCTCGGTTGTTTCATTGCTATAGGATAAGGATAAGATTTCAAACGATACATCGATCTGGAGGCGAACTAGGCCATTTTCTTAATCCGCCAATGCTTCGAACTTGCAAGACGTTTTAGTATTTCGCAGTTTCTACGGTTTAGCCCGTCGACAAAATAATCCAGCAATGTGACAGCTATGTTGATTAACAGCAATTTGCACCTCTCACAGTCACAGCTGAATTTCTGTGCTGATTCGAATGAATAGAATCAATAAACAAGATGTAGAGAAAACTGTGTCGCAAATTCAAGAAAAGGTATTTGTGGAATGTGAACTGAAAAGTGATATAGAAATTAAAGATAAATTACTTGAAACTTCTAGAGTCTTATTATCCTTTTTCTTATGCTTATTTCCCGAAAGCTAAGCACCAGTGTTTGAGTAGTTATTACGGCACACATGTGAAAAGTCACAGTCGCGACGTTATTTTCCGTTAAAATTTCATCCCGCGAAGCAGGAAATTTAGTTTGACATTTTTTAAGTGATATTAAAATATAAAAAGTGTGTTTTAAAGAAGGATCTAAACTGAAGCAGCATAGTAAGCAGTAGGATATTTTGAGATTTTTAAGGATGTACACAAGGATGAAAACAAGTCTCGTGAGATAGGATTACAAATTAACCATGCATGCAAATAGGTAATTGGAATCAATTAAAAATACACCATGCCGAAGAAGAGGAGGTTGGTGTTGATGATGATAGTTGAGGAACCACTTCCGCAGGAATGCTCCCGTCATCTTACCGCACCTCCGATACGAATCGCAACGGAAACTTTCAAACTTAGAAGAGTTCCGACACGTAAAAGCCTATTTATCTCTACTGACATGTTACGTAAATCATTCAAAGGGAATTTTCTAATAAATCTAGAAGGAAGTTTCGGGAATGTTGCGATTCCGAATCTGGGGTGAGAATTCTGGCCATATTTCAACAATCTTATGGAAAATAAATTGGGGTAAGTTAACCCTTCATAAAGTCCCAGTAATGTTAGACAGATTCCAGGGAGCTTATTCAACTCTCTTCGAGAAGCATTTTCGAGAATCAAAGTACCATTGTTCCGATGCTTTTCGATGTGATGTGAATAGCCACTCGGGACGAAATGTTTGCAATACCCCGATTTACTTTGGATTTGAAAAATGTGACGGATATTTAGTGTGATCTTGGAGCAGAACCTCCCAGCCCTTGGGCGCCTTACCTTGAACCCATCGTACGTCCAACTACCGAACTTGAGAACGCAGGTCTGCTCGTCAAAAGGGAAATATTCAACATCTATTTCGCAGGAAGATTTGTAAATAGCGGGGGGCTTCCATTCGACGAGGCCCTGATGATATATTGTGGCCTTCGTGGCCAAGGTTACCTCGAAGTTCCCGTCGGCACTGAAAATTCACGCATAAACCGTCATCTCATGAAACCTGTCATTTTGTCCAATGACGAGCTAATGCGTGAAATGAATGATTTCGGTAAATCGATAGAACCGTTTAAAAAAAAATCATTTCATGAAATGAGTTTTCAAATGATAAAAAGGAATACCGGTCATCAATAATATTACCTTCCCAGAAAGGAAATAATTCAAAATGACAGGTGGCTAACATACAAAACAACGATGAAACAATTTTTTCATCCGTGCACCCCCAGTGGAAGATGGTGGATCTGTAGAAACAAAAAACTTTAGTTGAGTACGTCAGCTTATCTATGGCAAACGAAAGTACTTGTCTCGTTGGAAAAAATAGTCACAGATACAGTTTTCTGGACACAACTGAGGCATTAATTAAGGAAACGAAAAATTTGCTTTCAGCGCATCAGTGCAAACTTCTCAAATTTTTTTTTTTTTTTTTTTTTTTTTTTTTTTTTTTTTTTTTTTTTTTGTACCTCAATAGAAGACAGATTTATTAAAATAATAATTTTACGATTAACTCAGAACAAATAAATATCCAACAAAACAAAACAAAACAAAAACTTGCATGAAGAAAGAGCGGGAGCAGGAGGTTCTGTGACGAAGGAATCCATTACATTCTTGGCAGCTCTCATTTTTCTTAAATAAAATTGAAAACTAACTGAACTTCATCATCCTCTTGATAATCGCTGACCATGCAGATGCTCCTATAAAAACCCCGCACCATCTTCAATATCAACCACCTCCTCCCGCCAAGGGCGCCTGGTCCCCCGAATACAATGGCTCGCCGCACGCAAAACAGCCATGGTCACTCGAACGCGGACATACGCAGCCACATGACTTCTTGGTCTTCGCCATTTATTAACCAACTGATCTATGAGAATTTTGAGGAAAGTCTTCATTTCTGCCCCAGGGAGACCATCAGCGGATACAACCAAAGGGGTAAATGATGCATGCCGGGCCTCCGACGCATCTTTGTACTTCAACTTCTTCTCTTGCTCAGCCGATTGAAGAACAGCAGCAACCGTCTTGGAGAGATAAGAGGGTGCATCAGTGTCTACGACACGGACGTCAAACAATGCATCCCTCTGACTCTCCCAGACTCCTCTGCAGGCCAAATCTCCCCGAAGACCAGGCGAAAATCTTGTAGCTTCAGAAATAAGTGGCTCCTTAACCACACCTCCCCACGCCTGTTCCATCAAGGCACCAACAAGGTCACGGACTTCATTATGCCTTTTTACAATAAGACCGCCTTTCTTGCAAGATAACGCATGCTGAAGATGGTAAATATCACCACAACCATCACAGCTACGAGGAATAGAATTAGGTTGTCGATGATAACGAAGAGCCAGAGCATCCCGAAATTCGCACGGTGAAAGATCAAAATTTTGCTTCCTCAACGGAATAACGGTAAGCCATCCCGATGTCTTCTGATGAGTAATCTCTTCGATTGATCGCCCAATCACTCTTCTGGTGTCGGGGTTTAATTTTTCCAAAACAAGAGCCAATATTCCATTTTCATCAGACACTTTTTCCCTCCGAGCGGCAGCATGAGCATCAGCCAGACTCAGCCTATGTTTGTCAATGTCAAGTCGAGATTTGTCAAGAATGGCTCTCTCTAATTCCACACACCCACGCTTTGAACTTTCAAATGCTTTTTGTGCTGTTAAAATCGGATCCTTTACAGCCAAACCTCCTCGATTCACACCCAGAGCTGAGAGATCAGCCTCCACATCAGAAACACATCCACCAAATATTGCAGGCAAAAATGAGGTACGTACTGCTTCACGCAATGGATGATAGAGATCAGTGTTATTAATAACTCTTTGAGCATATGTCCACTTTGACTGCAGGGACTTCGTGAAAGCCACATGAGCATCCTGCGGTTGATGTCTCCCAGCAGTTGATATCTTTTCAACCTCCACAACCCAGTCTCCAACTTTCTGCTTGAGATAGGCTCGCTGACCTTGTTCATCACCAACATAACCCCCCAGAAAACTTCTCAAATTATTTTTTTGAAACGACAGAAAACAATTTTGTAGAAACATTAAAATAGAGTACAAACTATATACAACCTATCTTATGGAGTAGGTAATATTGCCTGTGAGTGACTGGGTTCGAAGGAAGTTTTCAGGAAATGCTGTGAAAATGGGAAATTGAGAATGCACCCCATTAGCACCAATCACCGCATATCCTTTGATGAAGGCGCGTCTTTGTGATGGATACCTCGCTCCAATTACTTCCGACGTACGGTTAGCCTTTGTCAGCAGCTGCAGCAGCACCGCGCTGCCGCTGCCGCTGCTCTAATGAGCAGTCTTACTCTCTAGCCCTGAAGTAGCAGCCACTAGCTACAAGCTTGTCAGTCGGTCCGAGCAACAGTCACTTTACTAATGGCTTTTAGATGTCATTCCTTTAAATTGGTACTCGATAGTACGATGTGAAACAGCCCAAGTGGGCTAGACTCTAGACGGTTCTTCAGAGGAGCACCGAGAGTCGGGTCACACCGGTTCAATCCCGATTCTATCAAAGTTTTTCTCGTCGTCATTCATAAGCTCAAAAAAAGCAGGGGAGACTTATTTAAAGCAGTCTCCAGCCAAGACCCCTAGAGAACGCTGGGAACCGGTTCGATTCCTGTCACAGTCAAATTTTTCTGACTGCGTTCCTCTCTGAGCCCTTCGGCAGTTTCTATCCCATAGCTAAAAGACATCTGTTTAGCTGGTAGACTTTCCAAGTTACCATAGCAGGGAAGAATGGATAATTCTTGAAATGGTCAGGTTACTGGGCGCGCCCCCTCCTCTGACTCTTTGTTACGCCTTGAGACATTTATAGCATTTACACTACTTAACTGCAAGAAGATTAGTCATTCTTTCATTCTTTACTACTTGGAAACAATATGACAGCCATTTTACTTTGGAGTCTACTGAATAAGTGGAATGATATGAAGGAAATGTCTGAAAAAGTTAAGAAAGTAGCAGCTGTATATACAAACTTCCTAATGAAACTTGCTTAGAAATATTTTGCTTATAAGAGAGAACGCTAAAACAACACGAGGAAGAACAAAACTAATTAGAGACGACACCAATATGAAATAATATTCTTCATTACGGGTATCAATGTCTAAGAAGCAATTAAAAACCCTTTTTCCAAGGTTTATTATGATAAATCGCTGAGTGTGCAAAATCCTGTGTTGATTCTGGATACTGACTTACCCATCAAGGAATCTACAGCTAAAATCAAGCAGGGGGTAGGTATTTCCAATTTTCGCGAATAACGTCACAGTTTGCTCCCAGTGTCTCTGGAAGCACGTTCGAGGAACATGTCAATAAAACAGGATTTCCAATTAGAAGCATACTTCCTTTCTTGTTATACAAAATAAGGAGGTTCCATAGAACGTAATGAACCCACTATAAAAACTCGTAAGTAAAAGTAACCTCCCTCTCCGCATCGCCAGTAAAAATTCTGAAAAAGAATTAGTTAATTAATAAACTTCGGCAATTAATTTTCTTAATTAATCTGATTAACCTCGAACAGTTTTACTCGTAATGCATGTAGAAAAGCTCCTCTAAGAGCTTTTTCAAGGGTGAGAAGATGATGGTAAGTAAAGGGTTTAAAATGAACCGCTAATTCTCTTAGTACAGCCAACCGCACTGCAAAAAACACTTCTTCCGTTATAGGTAAAAGCTTTTCAGTCATTAGTCGCAAAACTCCATAGAAATTTACTAGTGTTTATATGTTGTATTTACTATCAAAGATTGGACTCAAAGTAGTCTCCATTAAGTTCCAACATTTAAAATCAGTTCGTATAAGACACAGACACACAAAGGCTACAAAAAGGCTGGCTTTCCCAACCAATTCACGGTTGGATAGCTGGATCGGTCATTAATTTGATATGGAACTCAAATATCCAAGAAGTCTCCCACAAAAATATTTTTGACGAAATATTAGCTGTAGGTTATACTCCTCCAACGTAACAATGTTTTTAAAATACTTGCAAATACAAAATTTATAAAAGAAAATCTAAACGAAGATGAAAAATTGAATATACAAGAAGAAAATTGGTATATGAGACCACGGCCAACAAGTGAAGAAAATGTAATTTTATACAAATTTGAAGCGAAAAGGGGTATAAAAATCTACGTAATGAAATGTTTTTGTAAATTGCAGTAAATTTAGTTGAACGCGGGGTAATTTGAACTTTTTCTTCATAATTTAAATGCAAAAGCGAGTCTGTGAGCAATAAATTTTCGAGCTCATAATAATAAAATCGTACCTAGTGCAATTAAGTGAGACAGCGGTGACAAGAACTGGCGAGGTGGTCAGCTAAGAAAGAGAAATTGAAGGAAGATGTCACTGTCAGCTCAAAGAATAACGACACAACAGTGACAACGCATTTTTTTCGTAATTCCCCTGTTGTTTGTATTCTTAACGCGTCTTCCGCGGGTTTTCAGCTTTATGTTCTAAATGGCGTACACGCTGCGGGAATCCAGAAACTTCCGATTTTAGCTGAACAAGGAACTGTAGTGACTTATTTTTTACTCCGTAAAATTACTGACCTGGCATTCTAGAAATATCGAATTAGGTAATCAAATCACGTTCACATGAAGACGTTAAGAACCTATGACAAGTTTTTCTAGAATTTTTAACAATCAGTTAGCAATAATCACAAGCTGGCGAGGGGTTAACCACTCGTTGGGAACCTCATTGGGAATCATTGGAAATCTTTATGAAATCTCAGGGAATCGTGGAATTTTTTGGAGTTTTTTGGGTTCATATTTCTATGTATATCGTTGGTAATCTTTGGAAATCTGTATGGAATCTCAGGGAATCTCTGGAGTGGTTACTCCCTCGCATGCTGGGCTTGTTATACGCTGCTTTGAATATAAATATTCGTCCACACGTTTCGCTCAGTTACGACCACATACAGTGTCTGATGAAACTGTTGAATATTTTGCTGGGAACAGCAATACATACATCTTTAATGAGCTATGCCATTTAGCACGTGAAAACAGTTGAAATCGATGAAGTGCAGTGGGAAATTGGAGAATCAGCGTCGGTTCTTTGCCAAAAAAAAAAAACTCAGCCTGTGTTTCTGACGTTAAAAATGGATTTTATACTAGACTCTGTAGAGCAACCGTTTCCCCAGAAACTTCAAAGGAAATTTTGAAGGTTAAACATAAAAATTACAATATAGGTACCTACTTACCTTGATACAAAATAAATATTACATATTCGTTCAATCCCGCTCTTGGAAAGATTGAAGTTCCCAGCCTATGAATAGGTAATGCTAATGGCGGTGCTTAACCTGCGGCTAAGATCACTAATTCATGAAAATCAGCTTTTTGCTCATCAACCCTAAGACATGGCATTCAAACATGGCGGCTGACGAGACGCATGAAAGGCGAAAATAATGGAGGAGGATGTGAAGAGGACGAGGTGCAGGATGAGCAGAAGCCATCTCTCCTCACTCCTCACTTCAATTCCCGCTCTATTCAAGGGGAAACACTTTTAAAAAGTTTCCTGTTCCGTCTGTTCTATAAACTACACATCTAGCATCAAGCTCCCCTTGGCAAGGATGAGTCACCTTTTGAGTCCTGTACCCCGATAAAACGTGGGGTAGGGCATGGCCTTACGCCAGTCTCTCCCCCGACGGGAGAGAGAAGGGAGAGCAAGTTTCTGTCAAATGGAAGGAGTTTAAATGGAGTTTTTTATTTGTTTTTCACTACCGGTACATAATTTCCGTCACTTGCCCCTGAAGTGACTGTGAATTCTTGTTTATGCAATTATTAGCATTCATTGCAACGAAAGTATACGGTCACTTCACTTGATACACTCAGTATTATATTCATATTTTCGTTGCTCGGTTAGCGTAATGGCAAGAGCAGTGAAGCTGGAGGCCTTGAGCCTTACCGGGTGCGGAAAAAATCGACTTTCGGGAGTGTTCCTGACAAAATCATCGCCTTGTGTACAGAGGTCGAGAAATAATGTGGAACCGAGGGGGTAACCACTCCGGAGATTGCTTGAGATTATACGAAGATTTCCAGAGATTCTCAAAGAGATTCGTGGAAAAATGCACTACGAAGGGTTAACTACTCCAGAAATTTGCAAGATTCCCTGGGATTTCATAAAGATTCCCAATGATTGCCTGAGATTTCCAACGAGATTCCCAACGAGATTCCTGGAGTGGTTAACCCCTAGTGTAGCTTCAAGGAGTTCTTTATGCTATTTTAAGCCCCTTAGCCACTACTATGTCGAAACAACTCAAATTCTAAATACCTAGGTTATTTAGAAGGGAAAGGATATTTTTTGTTTCACAAGGGGTATAACTTTCTAAAAATAACACGTTTTTGGTGGCGGACGTACCTATAAGGAAGAGAGAAATATTCAAACCACCAGAAACAAATACATAAACCGGCTTGGAATCGGGATACAGAATTTATTCGTGTTGGCAGTTTTTCAGATCGAGGACTCGATACAGATGTAAATGAAGCAGGACGATAAATAAAAGAACTGCTGAGCTTCAGCGCAGTTTCCGGGGGCCCCGCAATCATATCCGCCCGCCGTCTGCTTTATCTCAAATACTTCATAACAGACTTGCCCTCATTACTTACCCAACTTTTGAGTGCCGTCATTTTTAAAAATGTAACTAAAGACGACAATCATGATATATTTCACTGAAAAATTGCTGTTTGAAATGGAAAAGCCAAGAGTCTGGTTCGAGAAATGTCAAATGGAGACGTCTCTTTCGGCACATCTCAGTTTCAGTCTCTTTTATTTGCATTCCGTCTGACATAGCCCATTAATTTGATTTTTATTTTCTAGGTATGTTTTTTACAAGTTATTTTTAAACTTTTTTAGAACGCAAAAACATTTCCGAAATGTCAAGAATATATTCTTCTTTCGATCAAAAGTACAAGTACCTAAAACCTACCTTTCTTGCTGCGAATATTTAAAGGTATTCTCATTTTTATTTCCAACTTACTATCACATCATGTGTCCCTCAAACAATACGTTCAGAAAAAACGTTTTCAGACGTTTTGTAGACACTGGAACGTTCATTCTGGAAAAGCTAGGCTTACCACTGAAAACACATTAGGGGGAAATATCAGCGGAACAATAAGTGAAGAGGTACAGTGGGGAGAACTGAGAACAACCCATTGGGGAACAGTGGGATATCAATGGGCTCATTGAAAATGTACAAGCTCCGATCAGGCACGATAGAGATCCATGATTCTGCACTACAGCTTTCTACATTCTTGCGATACCGCACACTTCCATCAAAATGTTTCTTTAGAGTCTATACCTTTGACAAATACAAATTAATTTCTGCCGAGGGGGTAACCACTCCAGAGATTCCATAAAGATTTCCAAAGATTCCCAACGATATTCATAGAATGATGAACCCCGAAGGGGTAACCACTGCGAAAAATTCCAAGCTTCCCTGGGATTTCATAAAGATTTCCAATGATTCCCAATGAGATTCCCAACGAGTGGTTTTTCTGCTATAATATCAACACAATTTACTAACTTCAAAGCCAAAAAGGTCAAAAAAAGGAAATAAATACGATACTATACACAGGTCTGTATTCGAAAATACAAAAGGGTGAAGGAACCTCACATTACTCAAAAAATTAAAATAGAACGGAACATTGAATCCAGTTTTACAAAATTACGGAAATCGCACCGATTTGATGAAAATAAATATGAACGGGTTGTCATATTGACGAGTATATTGCGGTGCAAAGGGAGCGGAGATATGAGCAAAATGCTGAAACAGCGGGGTCCACAAGCACAAAACCGACAGCAAGTCACACAGTTTCAAAATAAATACAAAAATCCCTCTAACGAGGCCAGTGATGACTTTATATCCTCTGCTGTTTCCGCTCAATGTTCACAGGATCCACATATACGCTGAGCAGGGACGGAATCAGCATTTTTCCTCTACTGAATCCACGATATTGGGTCACTGGGCTAAATAAATAGCTGAACAACCAAATTTTTTTAGGTTTCAATATAGGCACAAAAACCTTTTTTAAATGAATACAAGTGATACCTATACCAAGTATCTGACATAAAACTGTAGAAATCTTACTATGTAAAGGTAATTCCAAACTGTAATAGCTAATTATAATAAGCTGGTGTACACTCAACAAGAGCCATTATAAAGGGCACAGAGCGAGCCTAAAGGAACAGGAGTTGTAGTTGTTTGACAATTTTCCACTTTGAAGGAGACAAAGCACGGGAAAGTCTTTGTTGGAGTTAGATATCGAATGTTTTATGTAAACACGCCTCAGGAGAGGAATGTGCCGCAAGCGACAGTCAGCAGTCAAGTCACAAATTCTTCGATAAAGTCACTTATTTCCTACTCCTCTACGTTAGTTCCAAACCGTCTTCAAATTCTGAAGAACCCTTTCAGTACTGGCAGGAAATGATTTCTTCTTCAGAACGAAGAAATACCTAGTAGGTATTCATCGGGAATTACCTGTATAGAAGTCAAACACCACATGGTATCTTCCCGGAAAAACCTGGTTCTTTCTCCAGCACAAGAGGCAAATTCTCAGGACATTTTTTTTTTTTTTTTTTTTTTTTTTTTCAGAGAACATATGCGCCGATGAGTTGGCTGTTACATTTTGCCATTGGCCGAAGCCGAATACGAAGTGGCCGAAGCCGAATATGAGATCCAGTTTAGGAGTGGGCCGAAGCCAATACATCCATGCATGTCGGAAGCGGAAAATTTTTCCGTTCCGCCGGGATTCGAACCCGGACCTCTCAGGACACAAAGCGGACACCTTGACCACTCGGCCACTGAGAGGCACATTCCACTAAAATAAAACAATTCCTGATCTATCTCAATACACGGGAGAGTAAGGGCTAAAAATTATTCCCTATATTTTCGCCCATTTTTCCCCATAACTCTGGCCACCTCTGGCTTTTGGCCCATACATCTTTTTTAGCTATAAGTGAGATAAAACAAGAATTTGAGACCATCTATTTTAACTGATTACTTAAAACTTTAAAAACAATTAAAAATTAAGAAATTAAGAGCACTGCTTGCTGCTCCAATGGTGTTTCCCAAGTTTTTGTTATTTTGTTCGCCCAAACATTGTGAAATATCTTTCAAAGACTTCAACTTTTTGAGATGTTAAAATTTAAAGATAAATCAAGCAAAGTAAACACATTATGTTTTTCCATGGAGCGACCTCGATTCTTTACAAAAGCGGGATGAGGATGAGGCACTTTGTAATATGCGCGATAGCGTCACGGAATATCCTTGTAGAAACTTAGGCGGAAAAATATCAAACATCTTTTATTCATATTGAAAAATAATTCCTATAAAATCCATTTAGGCCCTGAATAATAGAATACTACCTATCTTCCTTGCGAAGACTACAAAAATCGATTATAGAATAAGGGCGAAGCAGAAAATTTGAATGAATTAAGGATGCAACGACTGTTTCCATGGCAGTAACTGGACTTGTAACCTAAAACTTGGAATAGAAAACGTTTAGAAGTGATTTTAAATCGACCCCTTCTGACAGAAAGCATGGAAATAGAAATATGAATGAATGAAATGAAATGACGTGAATAAGAAACAGCGGTAAAAACTGCAAGTGCAAGTGGCCGAAGCCGAATATGAGTGGGCCGAAGCCAGTTTAGTAGTGGGCCGAAGCCAATACATCCATGTTGGAAGCAGAAAATTTTTCCGTTCCGCCGGGATTCGAACCCGGACCTCTCAGGACACAAAGCGGACCCCTTGACCACTCGGCCACTGAGAGGCACTCCTCCTCCAAGTGACACGGTCTTTAGTGCATCACTTTGAATAGCGAGTACCTTCTGTCTCTACTGTCTTCCTTTGTTTTTCTTGGCCACTTGTATGGGCAGTTGTATACTTTTATCATTTTATTTTGTTTCAGTAATCCAGTCAAAAGAGGATGGAGAGTATGGATGACAGCCTGGACAGGCCCCGTTCTGGTGGACAGAGGAAAGACTGGAAGGAACGTTTTCCTATTATTGCAGTAAAGATGTACTGAATGTAATATAAGATCCATTAACGTTAAGAACAAGCAATGAAACGTGGTGAGAAAACGTAAGAAACGCGACGGAGATTATAGCGTGAAATACGAACATCAGCTTCCTGAAAATGTCTCCTAAACCTTTCACCGTGTTTTCTTTACCAATATTGGCGCCGAAAAAATAAAAGGAAAAACCATGAAGCTCATCATCTCTCTCAATGTTTATGTTCGTTAATGGCTACCTACTTACCTACTTGCTTTACCGTCCTAATTGTCTCGGTCTTTTAGGTGAACAAATATTTTCCTACGTTTTATCATCTTAGTTTTATTCAACGTCTAAATTCCTACCCACTCAGACGATTTCTTTCGCTTCACGTTGCAATGTGCAGTCATCCGCCTTCATCATTTATCTCGCTTTTTCAAGAGTAGAATTCAAAATGCTGCATTTTCAGTGAATTTCCGGCCTCTGATGGTTTTCTTGGCTCAGGGTAAGAAATCAGAGGATTCTAACGTTTTATCCAAGATTCTCAAGTTTAAGGTACTTAAATCTAAGCGTCTACATAAAGGAGTATAGGTAGTTACAGAGTTTCCGGCAATGTCCCGAGGCGGTGCAATTTTCGATACATCAAAACGGTTCTCACTACGAAGCCGTTGGTTTGCAATCTTGGTAAAAAGCAGTGAAAAATTCTCTCTTCTCAAAGATTTTTATTTTACTCATGCGCCACTAGCCGTAATATTGCTTATAGGTACTCTCATACCAAGCTGTCATCAGCAGTAACACGCTCAATAAGAAAATCCGAAAAGAAAATAAGAAAATTCGTGCCTCTCAGTGGCCGAGTGGTCAAGGGGTCCGCTTTGTGCCCTGAGAGGTCCGGGTTCGAATCCCGGCGGAACGGAAAAATTTTCCGCTTCCGACATGGATGTATTGGCTTCGGCCCACTACTAAACTGGCTTCGGCCCACTCATATTCGGCTTCGGGCCACTTCATCTTCGGCTTCGGCCAAAAACATCTAATAAACCAACTCATCGGCGCTTATGTTCTCTGAACGTCGCGCGTTAAAAAAATAAAAAAAAAAGAAAATCCGGGAAACATGGGAAAGCATTGCTGAGCAAGCCAGTACAGCAGGAAGAGAACAGAACAAGAGATACCCAACAGTAGACCGACGTGCTTTCCAAGCGCAAATTCATTAAAACGTCGAACGTGTATTGAAAGTGCAAACACGGATGCCCCCAACAACCCCTGTGAATCAGTTTGCTGCATCTAATCCGCTAAACTCGAAAATCGCAAAATCGCTCAATGCTGAGCACCACGTGAACAGCACTCTCTTATCGTGTATTGCGGGCACCTATACTACTTCAAGTTTTCAATTCCACTGAAACTGTTTGGGAATCTTGTTAACTGAAATAAAAGGAACAGTATACCTACAGGCTGGATTTCAGAAGTCTTACATAACGATAAGATAAAATGAATAAATATTACAAGCATATATTTTTTACGAGAGGTTAACCACTCCGGGAATCTCGTTGGGAATCTCGTTGGGAACCATTGGAAATCTTTATGAATCTCAGGGAAACTTGGAATTTTTTTGGGGTTCATCTTTCTATGAATGTCGTTGGGAATCTTTGTATGGAATCTCAGGGAATCTCAAGGAATCTCTGGAGTGGTTACCCCCTCGATTTTTTAGCTTATGACAAGTGCTATCGGAAGGTTTAGAGAACGGTTAGCCTTTTCCCGTTAGCTAAATATATGCTTATTTATCTTATCGTTAAACTGGTCTGGTGAAATTCAGCCTTAGTATAAAAAATACATTTGTTACGCTGTGGAAATACCTCACTCAGTTACCAGATAATAAGTTTATTGCTAAAGTGGCTCTAAGAATTTTCCATACTCAAAGAATGATTTAGACATCTTACAGTCCGAAGACGTCGTGGAACAGACCCAAGGCACCGAGATTATACTCCACGCGCATCTTGGATGATAGTAAATTCAGACTTATCGAAGGGTGGATAGGCTACAGATATGTGAATTGTCGTTGTTAAACTCTTTTCGATCATTGTGACCCTTTCTTCACAAGTCTACTGCTAGTTTTGCACAAAAAATAATTTTGGGAACCCTGTGTTTTTTTGAAAACAATGTGTGAAGTTACTGTCATCCAAGATGCGCGTGGAGTATAGTCGGAAATATGAAGCGAATTCGAATTTTGGAGAAGAACACATACACACTGCATATGGGAAGGTATACACTAGCACAATGCAATATACTGCATGTGAAGTCAATATTCGTCCATAAATAACGGAACCGAAATTAAAAGCCATTAACGGTCCATTACAGTTATTTCCGATTTTCCCAGGAAAATCCTCTATCAAGCAACTGTGTCAGGAATGCAGGGCCATGTGGGTCACGGGGTTTCCGACGCCTTCGATCTATTACATTACTCCGTATAAAATATGGTTTGTCAACAGATTCATTTTTCAAAAGTTGGATTCACCGATTCCATTTTATCGTCGTGATAGATGAAGTTCGTGGCCATAATTTGATCCAAGTTAAAGGCAAGTTGAGAGAAACGGCATTATATGCGGGCTCTCGGCGTGAAATTTGCCACCACTCCTCCGTCTGATAACTTTCAGAGTGAAAGAAGCCCTCTTTTCACCAAAACTAGAACTCAATTTTTAACTCTTCAGTTACGATGAAAAATGAGTAGGGCTCAGTGGTTAGTCAGTTAATTTTCACTGATACCTCAGTTTCTTTTCTTCTTTCAGAGGATTTTCTTCTGATAATCATCCTCATCCTAGAAAGCTCGACGGCTGAAATTAGCTAAATAGTTAGTTTTAAATAGTTAGTTATTAGCTAAATATATTAGCTAAATAGTTAGTTTTAAACCGTTTAGGTATACTAAATGACAGATAGAAAAGTGCAAAGACAGCAGGCAAGGCTCAAAAAATAAGCATGGAAAAAAATTCAATTTCAACCGCAAGTCTGACGATGTTGTCAAGGGGATACATAGGGGGTACGTATAGGTATACCAGAAACATCCATGAAATGCGCACGTAAGATTATCCCGAAAAAGGTAGAAACTGATATATGGCTTTGGCCAACAGCTCAGCCCCGCAATTCGTCACTGTGGATTCAATTTTTATCATGATTTCTATGTCGATGCTGTGAAGCACTGCCAAGCTTCAAATTCGATAAACTCCAAAAAGGTAAAATACAGGCGAAGAAGCAAAGAAGGATCTCTTGGATGAACAAAGTCCTTGAGAAGATGTACGCGTCGCAAGATATTTTTAAGGGGTAGATTTGTGGCCGGATGAAGGGATTTGTTTTCATTCCAACATGTCTTTTTAAAATAAATCCCTTTCCTCAAAACGGTTGAGGAATCAACGCTAAAGTTCTACTCTCGGGTTCAGTGTTTTCGAAAGAACTCTCATAAAAACTAGCCCTTCGTTATCGGCTTCTCACCCTTGAACTTAAAACGATTCATTGCCCTCTCAAGGCTTAAAACCAGTTGAAATGCCAGCAACAGTTTAAAATAAAACTCTTTACATTCCCGCACATTTTATTTGCTGTTATTTCACCCCATTCTGTCTAGTTAATGTTACGGGCAAAAAGAGATTAAAAAAACGATGGAAATCAGATCAAATTACTCAATGACACATTATATTCATAAAAACACCCTTCAACTGGAGCTAGGCATCTTTAGTAGCTCTGTTTCACCCCTTCTGAAATTTCAATCAGACAACGTTAGTAGTTGGTAGTTAAATACCTTTAACGCAAAACCCTACTGACATTTTACCCAAATATACTTAAATCTATAAAAAGGTTAAAAATGAAACTCACTTGTTGTAGAGCACGATGTCAGGCCTCCATATGTGGTCGGAGGGAACGTGAAGCATCTGCACCCCGCCGTATTCTTTTGGGTCCCACCGAAGCTTGTAGTCATACCACGACTGGAATCAATAAACTATGATTCGAGTCGCTTTCTCAGCGTTGGAAGATAAGGGGTAAACCACTCCAGGAATCTCGTTGGAAATCTTTATGAAATCTCAGGGAATCTTCGAAATTTCTGGAGTAGTTAACACTTCGGGGTTTATCTTTCCATGAATCTCGTTGAGAATCTCAGAAAATCTTTCGAAATCTTCATGCAATCTCAAGCAATCTCAGTGGTTAACCCCTCGGGAACAGGTTATCCACTAACTTCCTGCTTAGTCGCTGGATCGAGTTTGCGTGTGGATCATCCTTTGAGTATGGGAAGATTATAACTATCTTCCAAAAAAAGTTATATTTTGGGCAATTACAGGCAGGATAATCCGATTTAATGGTCAGCACGCACCATGGGAACCAAGGCCTTTTTTAAACGGTTTTCCGCGGATTCCTTGATCCCAAGTCACAGCCCCGCAACCGAAGGGTAACCACTCCAGAGATTCCTTGAGATTCCCTGGGATTTCATAAAGATTTTCAATGATTCCCAACGAGATTCCCAACGAGTGGTTAACCCCTCGCCCGCAACAGTAAGCATAAGTTCTGTGTTGTGACCCCTACAGTACGGAAGGTCACGAGAGTGATAAATGGTTTTCCACCCGATCGCACTCAAAATCAATCAGCAAAAGGAGTTAAATAGTGACAATAGCAAAGTTCCATTTCCTCCCCTGAATTCGGTACCGGCTCGGAATGGAAATCGAGCAACTAGACCACGGTGGCCAAGTTTGTTCATTCAAAGAGAATATGCCCGACGCAGAATATTGTTCGGAAGGTCTTCTTCACCAAGTTTTCGTTAACTAATTTCATATCGAAGGCTTCTCTTCCCAAACTTTTCTTTGAAGTTTTCACGATTCCTTACTTAGTTAACCTCCCCCGCCCTCGATTCAAAAGTAAATTTACGGAATGTTTTTTGAATAGTTTGAAAACTCCGATCAACAAGCTCCAAGAAGATCGCTGATAAAGTTATTTCAATAAAATACAGAAACTAGATCCGTTTTTTAATGTTAACGTTCTTCGATTACAAATAATCCCGAGCTAGACCTTCTATTTAAATCTCAGCTAGGCATCATCTCCCTTAGAGAAATGACTCGAGAAATGAGTTACTTTTCAAATCCTATTGAATACACAGTAAGAAGGTACCGTTTCGTAATGTTTCGAAGTGAGTATTTAAAGTTACATTACCTACTTATACAGTTTATTCAAAAGTCACTCAAATCTCGAAAAATTAATCATCACCTAGTGGTGTGATTCAAGTCTCTTTCATCGCCTTCTAATTCTATAAAGCCTATGACTACGCTTGAACAGAAAGGATTTATTACTTTCTCGCCCGTATGTAATACATGGGCTGAGAAAGTTATGTTATCGTGCGAAATTTCGATTTTGAGATTTTCATTGCAAAAGGCGTTTCAGAGGTCCTAGATACCAAAAAAATGGTACGTCCGTCCGTCCGTTTGTCTGTAGCGCGGCTACAGGTCACACCAGTCAACCGATTTGGCTCAAATTTGGAATATAGATGTCTAAAATCAGTTCCGAGATACATTTTTAATTTAATTTTGATTACTCAAAAATTGCGCCCACTATTGTCAAAAAAGTGTCAAAAAAAATTCAAAATCGTGTTTTTGTCTACTCAAGATGCATTTCACGGTACGGTAATAAAGTTAGAACCTTCAAATTTTGCAGTCGTGTTCCCAGATAGATGCTCCAGGATCATTTTTATTGTTTTGGAGATGGGCCAAAAATTTGGGCCAAAATTGGCCCATACGTGAAAACCTTGGCCCCATGAACAGTATTAGCCGGAATTTCACTAAAATCCATAAACTTGTGCTTAATAACATTACTTAAAGGTCTGTCGAAGAAATATTCAATCATTTCAAAATTGCGGCCAATATAGGCAAAATAAAGTCAAAAATAGGAAAAAAAACTAGAATCTCGTTTTTGATTGGTCAAGACGGATTTGGCACTACAGTTATTAAGTTAGATCCTTGTAATTTCGCAATAGTGTTCCCAAATAGATGGTACAGGATCACTTTTATTCTTTTTGAGATGGGCCAAAAATTTGGGCGAATATTGGCATTATCGTAGGAAAAATTTTCCAAAAATGGAAATCACGTTTTTGATTGGTTAAACCACATTTGCAACAACACTAATCGACGGATTTTCTTGAAAATTGGTGAAAGTGGTCTCAGATAGATGCTTCAAGGGCATTTTCAATAGATTTCCATTTACTTAAAATTTAAGACGGTGACATGCAAAATAGAAAACATATACTTGGCGCGTCGAACGACACTTCACTGTTTGACGGATATGTTTGAAATTCGGTATGCAGGTGCCTAAAAGTATCGCCCATTGTGAGGCAAAATGCTTTTTAGAAAAAGTTAAAATTCTAACAATTATTTACGTAAAAAGAAAATCAAATTTTCCATAAAAATTGCGAGAAAGTCAAGTGCGACCATTGTCGAACCCTTTATTTTTTTTGTAAAAGCCCAATCACAACGACTATAACAAAACATTTTTCCAATATTTTTCAAATGTCGATCTTTCATGGGATGATCCTCTTTGATAATGAAGTTTCAATTCGCGACAGCGATAGGGAAAGTGTTATTGAACTTCTCGGACCCGTGACGTATTTGCTCGTAACGCAAAGAGGAATAAATTGGAATTTCCCAGGAGAGATGGCAGCAATCAACTAAGGGTGAAGCAGTCACCCTCCCAAAACTTTTTTCATCCCCCACTCATTTCAGCTAGTTCAAGTTTCCCGAAAGCTGAGATTTTCATTTGGAGACGGCGTTCATCACGTTCGTAAACTTGAATCCTTTTTCCCAATTTTTTATAAGAAACACCGAACACTTAGTCATGTAGGGTTGGGATCCCGCTAGTCAAAACAAACTGTCCCAAAGTCCTAAACTAAGTTTCCAAGTTTTTCGGTCACCATACGTCACGTCGATGGCTGACACTCCGGATTCCCAGTGATATTTACATGATGAACACTGGATTTCAAACTGGGCAACTACAACTATCCAGAGATAGGTACCAGTTATCTTCAGTTGAGGCTAAACTCCATGAGATATATATTTCACCTAGCTGTAGATAAATTATCTACAGAAATAAGAATATTTTGTCATTAACATCGGACGGATACGCCGTCGGCTCTAGGAAAATATACCTAGTTCAACCATATTATCGTCTCTTGGTATGTTTAGGTAGGAAAACCCCCTTGCCTTGTCTTGGCATAAACGCACAAAAATGCATGAAAAGAACTGCTGATTCAGCTATCTCCCTAGACAGGGCAGCGAGTGCAGCTTTCAGTCTTCCAGCTCATAAAGCAGCCATTCAATGGTAACAAAACTTCATTAGGTAGTTTAGTACTTTCTTTAAGGGCTGTCATATTCAACGTGAGATAACAGCTGCCTCTGCTTCGCCATATAACACGTCTATCCCTTCTCCTTCTTAAATTACCTTCTTCCTCCCCTAAATGTACTTCATACCATCTCGTAACAAAAGCATTTCGTCTTATCATATTTGTGAGTTTCGTGACTCATGATAATAAAAAGACGATGTCTCAAGGCTCTGGTTTTCTCTAGTCAACCAACCACTTTTGGGTCCCTACCTAGATAGGTATAACTATATCTATCCTACCTACATATCTCGGGTAAATATATATTGTAGGTAAAATGTAAATTGTAAATATTAATGTAAACACATGTGGATGCCGCTGGTAGCAATGCATAGGAATGTATTCTGGCCGCCGGCACCCTCGACAGAAATATGGAACATGCTTTGGAATTGTTTAAGGAAAGTCCGTTATGAATGAGGGAATAAAAAATTTTGTACAATTCTTACCTGTTCCACCCACAAGTTGGTCGTCATGATTTGATTCTTCAAGTTCTGAAAACAAAAATTCGAATTAGTGTTATTCAAGATCTTGTATAGTGTTCTATACCTCTCCAATCTATAGTCCAAGTCAGGCTAGGAGCGTACCGATTACTCATAATTTCTTGCAAATCTAGGACTGATCAAAACTTCTTCTTGATCAGGGAAATATCTACTCAGGGTCGGATTGGCATTTTTAGCGTATGGTAGGATATGGAACCCAAATCCGGACCGGCGTCAACTGAAAATCTTCAAGAAATTAAGAATAATCGGTACGCTCCCAGCCTGACTTGGACTACAGTATAGACGTAAGTCTTCTTCATTGATCGGAGATCCAGCGCATGAAAATCAAAAACTCAATTCCAAAAACGTATACCTAAAAGTGAATTGGTGGAGCCGTTGGTTTATGGCGGTATCTATACGTGTCGCTTGAAATTCCAAAACCGAAAATCCTTAAAATAGATTTTAATCCAAAAGGGAAAAGTCACGGAAAAGGATCCTATATTCCAGTAAAAGACCGCCACAGGCAAAGGAAAAATGAAATGTAAAATTTACGAACTAAATTTTTTCTGTTCATGCCGGAGTTTCCTCTAAAAATAGCCAGAAACAGAGATAGAAGGAATTTAAACGAGGGTCATTCCAACGTTTGAACATAATTTCTATGTATGGTATGGTGTACCTCCACTAGTTCTTAGGCTCACTTTATTCATTCCCTCTCTCGCAATCCACTGCTTCCCCATCTCTACTGTAAACGTAACAGCTTCGATAGATGAGTGGTCTACATCCTATGACGGTATAGCCTCTTTAGAGGAACACCGAGCTGGAGGTGTATTCCCTTTCTCGAACGCCAACAAACCCACCCAACTAACACCTTCAAAATTTATTGTAAGAAGAACTGTTCTCCGTATATTGCATCATGACGTGCCTTATCTTCTTACAATAAATTTTGAAGGTGTTAGTTGGGTGGGTTTGCTGGCGTTTGAGAAAGGGAATACACCTGCAGGTATTTGATAAATGCTGCCAGCTAAGCAAGAATTCTTGAAATGGTCCATCTACCCCTCTCCGGAAATTAAGCAGTTAAAAAAAAAAAATCTATATACTTGAAAGTAAATTTTCACAGGCACAGGCAGGCCATTTCCAGACGAAACATAAATACCTGTACCTATTGTCTGTTACCACTATAGAAACAATAATATTTTCTTGGTAAACAACATCTAGCACCAACCCCTCTCAAAACATTCAACCCCTACAGAAATTCCATGGTCAGCTTTTCACCTCTAATACAAAAATCTCTTGATGAAAAGGGGAGATTACGTATCCTTGGCAACCATTCTTGCCAAAAGGATGCAAGCCCAGCAACGGATGTCCAATTGTAAAAAACTACAACATCACATTTCTTATTTCTGTCAATCGTAGCAGGTTGGGCTAAAGCTCCAGCGCTCAACAGGCTTTAAATTTGTAGTACCTTCTCGGCCCCATAATAATCCTAAAGCTTATGTTTGGAGAACAATAGGATTGACCTAGAATAATGAGAATAGTTGGGAATAGGTTGGGGTGGTGGGTAGGTAGGTATCGAGCGTGTGCTGAGTATTGGCAGTTCTCCAGCATCTGGGCTCCAGGCCCCACGTGCGCTTCCCATGTCTCGCTCGGCAATCCTCCACCTAAGAGTGTTTCTTTATTTCCCTCCACCCTTCTATACATCCTCCTTACTATTATTGCTTCTCATATTTTTCCTTCACTGTTGACTGTGCCAAGAGGAACTTTGAGTCCTAATATATTGAAGTCGTGTCAGTATACGTGTCGTCCACGTACTTTAAAATTTAACAATAGATATTTAAGATTGGTACTTCGGTACAAATGTTAAACAGATTGGTAGGTACAGTAGATTCTATAACAATTAGTACATTACAACAGTGAAGCGGTAAAGTATAAATTATAATTGTTAATTAATCGTTATGTATCCCAAATGAATGAATTTTCAATTTTTTTAAATTTATTTTTGCCAGCAACGGAGTTGTAAATAAAAAATGGTAACAATATACTGTGACGTAATGTGTTCCCTTTGTCACAGCGAGGGCAACAGAAGGCTTATAAGGAAATATTCGGTGAAGGCGAGAGAGGTTTAATTTGAGAATGGCGAATTCGGGGTTAACGGATTTGTTCGAAGAATACGAGAGGTTTGTTTTTTATGCAATCAAGGAAACTCCAGGTTTTATTTTCCCTCTCAAGAAGGGTTTTGTAGCAGGTTTTATCAAGGATTTCGGAAAAAAAGGTTTAGAGTAACTAATCAATTCATTCATATCCTCGACAAAGGTGAGACTTTCTTATTTGCGTACGATCCTTTGCAAATAAATGCTTCAATGCGGTCGCTATTGACCTTCTCACCCACACTAATTACGTAGAACAACTCAAATTGCCATAAAAAATTGGCGTCCCTTAAAAATGTTCAAAACCTAGTGGGACAGAATATTTTCTTGCCACTTTTGATAATAATTTATCAAAAAAGTAAAAAAGAAAGATTCTTGCCCATTTCGAAACTCATCCGGCTGTCCCATGAACGAAACGAGCCAGTCGCGGTGTGTCACGGCCTTCCAATAACGTTAAACTCACGTGGTCATCTTAAATAGGGGTATACGACAGTAGCCGCACAAACTTTCCCAAATGGGCCATAAACTGGGCCTTACGCCTCACCCTCCCCCCTCTTCTCCCTCTGAAACTATTTACAGGCCCCGCCCCCCCAAGGAAGTTTTGTAGTATGGAAGCCCACATAAATAGTTAAATTTTTAAAATAATTTATTGGTAAAGACCCCCAAAAATTTGAAAACCAAATTGGTTCAACTGTTCTGTAATGTTGGCAAGGCACTTTTATATTAAAGATTTTCTGTGTCCTAAACCAGAGTTTTCCCAGAAGACGTACCGCTTGAGGCTGATATGAACAAAGTCATAAGCTAATTTTGAAAATAAAAAATAGTATAAAGACCTGATATTCTGACATTTTTGGAGGGATGTGTCCCCAAATGGGTCGGCGCTTTCCAACGAAAAACAAAGCTTTTTTCCGCAATCTCTGTCCTTTTCTATAACTGAGAAGTATAAGATACTGGCAAGCATCTGTCTAATGGTACTGTAATGAATGACACTCACCAGACAGTAGTTAGGATGCTGAGCAACACTTTTGGAGGATCAAAAGAGTGTCCCGAAAAGATGAACGTAAACAGGGCTTATACTTTTGGCGTGTTTTGAAGAAAACACAAAGTTTCAAAGAAAGCATTGCAAGGCGCGGCGGCTTCCGAGCCCGCCGGCAGGTCTTTCTCATTGAGAACAAGAACGGGGGTTTAATTTCCTGAGATGGGATTTGCTTCCCACGACTTTGCCTTCACTCCTGTATTGAACTCATGGTGATCCCATGGAAGCATGTTTTTGAAGTTCTGAGATAAAAGAGCAGAGTCAAAGCATTGTTCGGGAAGATACCTATGTAACCCAGCGAAAATTTCAATGGGTATGCATTTGCGACCTCGTGGATTCCCTGTTTTGGGGAGTGTTGTCTTTTTCAAATCTTCAGGTTTAGGATTTTTGCGAGGGGGTAACCACTCCATAAAATTCCAAGATTCCCTGAGATTTCATAAAGATTTCCAATGATTCTCAACGAGATTCCCAACGAGTGGTTAACCCATCGGATTTTTGGTGTCACATTTCTGAGACTATTCTTGAGCTCTATCCAATCTTTTACTAATAACGGTATTTACAACAATGCTCTCCAGTTTAAGTATTCCTACAGGTATACGTATATATTTAATTCGCGGATTTTTCAGTTTACTTTTTCAATGGAATTTTTTCTCAGGAAACTTCTCGTGTTTCTTTCAAAATACAACGTGCAAATATCAGCAGGTGTATCCCCTATCTCGAACGCCAGAAAACCAACTCAACTAACATATTCAAAATTTATTGTAAGAAGAAAGAAGAACTATTCTCCATATATTGCATCATGGCGTGCCTTATCATCTTACAAAAAAATTTGAAGGTGTTAGCTGATTGGGTTTTCTGGTGTTCAAGAAAGGGAATATACCTGCAGGTATAGATAAGTATTTGAGAAATAGGTATACCAGACCACTAGGGACCGGAAATAACTTCAGAACCTACAGGAAATGATCAGTCACCATGATTCATTCCATCCCAAAGTAGGTACCAGTAATTTCTATTAAATGTTTTATTTTTATGGGTTTTGCAATGTTTCATGTACCTTCTCTCCAGCAACCCATTTGCTTCAGTAGCATACAAGTCTCCACCAACTTTGCATCCAATATCATTACTTTATACTTCTTCTACCATTATTTAAATTCCTTCTCCATTTTATTTTACGATTTTTCCATTTATCCTCAAGTGCCTGACCCGATTCAGATATGATTCGATTGCTTCAATATAATTGGGATACCACCATCAAGCTTCAAAGTAGGATTTTGAAAACTCTCTCAATTTACCAAGTTTGAATCGAAATCTTCCACAACAGTCGTCTTCCCGATACATAATTTGAGTACCGAATTACCTTTTTGTATACCTCCTAAAAACATCTTCCGACCAATAAGAAAATAAATGATCGATCTAGATCTCTCGGTGGTTTTCTTTAGAGGGTCGATCCCGCTACTATCGAACTTTTTCTGATCAGTATTCACCTCTGATATGTTCAGCATGTTAAGTGAAATGTATATCGAGGCTGTGGTGGTTCGGAATCCACCTAAAACTGTAGGTCCCCATCGTTTACTCGATGGCTGGGGAGCTGGTATTTGGTAGTGCTGCCAGCTGAGCACAATGGATAGTTCTTGAAAATGGTCTAGTTGCTGGGCTTGTCCCCCCAATCCTCAGCTATTATTAGGTCCCCAACCCCTGTACTTTTACTAAGGTACCATAGCGTCACGTTGTTTTTCGCTGACCTGCATTCTAAAAAACCTTCTCACTGTAGCTATTAAATGCCCTATAAACACAAATTTCACAAAAACAAAACAGTAAAGTTTGACCACAAATTTATTGTCCCTTTGTTTTGCCAGCAGCAGTGACGTTGTTACGGTCCAGGCGGTCAACTGGTCCCGGCCAAGGGTGAGAGGGGGAGGGAGAGGGGGGTGGCGAGGGGGGTGGCGAGGTGGTCACCTGACAGACGTTATGATAAATGACCGTGCATTCCGTAGTAAGAGAAAACATTTGAGCTCATTCATTGATTTCAAAACACAAAATACAAATGACGCATCCATCCATCATCACGTCATGTTGTTATTGATCATGAGAGGGGGGTTTCCCCCTTTTGAGTGATTTTAGATTTGGGTCGATGAGTTATGAGCTAAATATGAGTCGGAAGATGGACCTATTGTAATCCCGTGTCTCCCCCCCCCCCCCCCCCCCCCGCCCACCCCCACTCCTGCCCTGGATAGCGGTGGGGGAATCGACGTTGAAGAAAACAACCAAGCTTTTATGAATTATTGAAACTTTGCAGTTTTCCACGAAAAGTCGGGGAAGAAAGTTGAAGCAATATTTCTTTTCAAGTAGGCATGAAATTCGCTGACTGATATTTTTTTCTTGTATAAGGGAAAAACTTTTTACTTCATTTTAAGATAAGACTGTTGACTGCAGGGACTGCGTACTTTCAATTTCATGTGACTTCCTGCATGCAATATTAGGTTTTCAGACCCGGAACATTATGAAGTATAAAAACTACACGTGAAAGGTTAGGGTTCAAGCTCATCACACATTCGATATTATTTTAAACTTCTGCCCATTCATTGTAAGTATGACATTGACCAAATGCCTGGCTTGCATTCCACACCGAGCTTCACACCCCATAAAATATACAAACGCGAGCATTATTGTCACAAGTTTCAAATCACAATATTTGGACTCGGATAATATTTACACCTAGGTTTATACTTTAGGAAACTATAATGGACTTTTCCTTTGTGAAAAGAAGGTAAGCAAACCTGTAAGATACGTCGTATGTATAAGCGATATTGATTCGGCAAACCTAATATCGAGGGGTTAACCACTCGTTGGGAATCATTGGAAATCTTTATGAAATCTCAGCGAATCTTGGAATTTTTTTTGGAGTGGTTACCACTTCGGGGTTCATCTTTCTATGAATATCGTTGGGAATCTTTGGAAATCTTTATAGAATCTCAGTGGAACCCAAAGGAATCTCTCGAGTGGTTACCCCCTCGCCTAATATGGACCCGAGGGGTTAACCACTCTTTGGGAATCTCGTTGGGAATCATTAGAAATCTTTATGAAATCTGTGGGAATCTTGGAATTTTTTTTTGAGTGGTTACCCCTTCGGGGTTCATCTTTCTATGAATATCGTTTGGAATCTTTGGAAATCTTTATGGAATCTCAGTGGAATCTCAAGGAATCTCTGGAGTGGTTACCCCCTCGTATGGACCAAGTTGCCAGAATCCTACAAATCATGAGTCCCTCCGTTATCCCCGCAACACCCCCACGCGCAGTGACACAAAGTGACAAGAAACAGCAATAACTCGACGCCACATTGCGATTAGTCAGTATTATGAAAAAGGATGAGAAATATGGGTTAAGTATTAAAAGGTGGTCGGATTCCGCACCTCGCGAATTCTTTTTTGAAGGAATGCGGAGAGATGAATAGCAGTGTAACGGCATTGCTATTTGCTAAAACGAGAAAACCATAGCTCAATGGTTCCGGGAGGCACAAATAATTATTCGAGTTAGTGAGAAAAGTTTTAAACTTTTGGATGAAAAAAATCCTCTCTCCTTTTTTTGACTGAGTAAGAAATACTTTCCTTTTTTTCTTGCACGAGAAAATTGAAGCAAAAGTCGATTATTTAAAAGCATCCTTTGATGAAAGCTTACTCTTCTCTTGAACTCTGAAGAGGATTCTCGGTCTTGCGCATGAGACTGCTTTGTCCCTCACCAAATCCTCTAGCTAATCATTCCGATATTACATTCATATTTTTTTGTAATTTTTATTAGATATAAAGCTACGGAAGTGGAAGCTGCTTTAGGGGAGCTTACGCTTTGCGCAATAAGCAATAAACCAGGCTCAGCAAGCCAAGACCATCGCTAACATTCTATACCTGGCGGTGGAGAAGTTGCCTTCAAAAACTAATAGAAGGTACTTCACTACAGACCTCATCTCATCTCCTCGGAAAATTGGAGCCAATGGGCCCGAGCACTAAATCACTTAACGGTAATTATCTAAAATTAGTGAAATTGTCGAGCAGAGTAAAATGAAAAGATTAATGTTAAAATATGAATAAAGGTAGGTGCAGGTTGTGGGTGTGGATTCCCCAGTGCCCCCTTACTCCCCCCTAACTGAATTTACCGTCACGCTACTCTACCCTCATTACCAGAGGAAAAGTCACCATAACATTTGTTCAGGATTTTGGTTTTTTTGGGGGGTCAGAAATTCCAGGTAGTCAAAAACACGTTTGGGACCAAAAGGTGAGGCTTAATCAGTGAAACAATGCAAAAAAGTCCATTTTGGGTTAGCGAAAATGAAAAAATCGATGAAAAACTCCCGAGAGAAAATGTTGGGGGCTTCACTATTCAAATCACAATGCGAAGCGATAAGGCTATCAGGAAAAGAAGATATAAAATGAAATAAGGACAGAATGGAAAGTCCATAATTCGTCTAACTCCTTGGCCTCACGTAATTTACGACAGGTCATTCTCAACACAAAGCTAACGTGGAAAAGCCCAATAAAACTAGCAAGTTAGGGTGGAACATAACACTAGCCTTGACTCACGCTTACTTTCTCCAACACTTTATCTCGAGCTGGACGCACCTATTGTTTGTTTATCCGGAAAACTACTGTTTACGACATGACTTCTGAACTTTCACATGTCTCTGTAAACTTTGAAAGGCCGCGGGAGTATTATGGGTATACAAACACCCAAAAGAAAAAGACAAGGTTCATAGATTCTTGTCAGTAAAATATCTAAAATATCACCAAGGGCCAAGGTAGAATTATTTCGACTAGGTTTCACCCGCCAAATTGGATTTGGTTATTTATACTTTCACTCTAATACCTTTTTTGTATTAACTATATTTTCCACATAGAAAACCTGCAGAATTTATATACCTTGGAAAAAAAGTCACGATTTGCAATATTGGGGAAGGTCAATGGTCTGTTATGGGCACTGGGCACTGGTCGGTCAGTACAACTTTTATAGTAAAAGCTTCGAAAGTAGTTTTGCTGGTTGGATAACGTCTTCCCACCATTAGGGAGTCTTATGTTCCAGTTCCCCCCATGTGGGGCATTTTCTTAAAGTTTTATTTTGATAGTTCGAAAATTCTGTGTGGGTTATATTTATTTTTTCCTCAAAAATTGCTTAAAAAAATTTGAGTTGGAAATTTTCGGCAGGCTGAGAAGGGGCTAAACATCGCACTTTCATGGTATTTGTTATTTCTCTACTTTGCACATCCTTATAGGTAATTCTATTCCATTATAAAACAGTTTTCTTGCCATAAATCACCTTTTATTTCATTTCCCAACCTCATATCAAATCAACATTTCAGACGCTTCCCATCGATATCTCGAAGCAAAATAAATACAATAAATCGAATCGAATGAACTACCGCCAAACACATTTCAAAGTTACAACATTCTCCCACTTTGAAGTCGACTGGTAAGGAGTACTTTAACAAAGTATGATTACGTAGAAGAGTAGGTACAATCAAATGAAACAAACTTCCAGAAAAAAATCAAACTATTTCCTAGTGAAAACAAATCTTAATGACTAATCTTAACCATTGAAGTATTCAGCTAAATGAAATGAAACCCAATTGAGCAATGAACAGTAAAAGATGAGTAACATTTGTCAAGTAACTAACAGTGCCATCAGACGATGTACCTACCCATAGGTACAAACAAAGAAGTCATCAAACCATAAACACACTGACTAATTCAATAATGAAAAAATAATAAGTAAGTAACTCAACATTACAAATCCAACTTAGCAGGTTTTTTCACTACTCTACCTCTAGAAGTGACTTGTGAACCAGTTACCGCAATAGCAGGAGGGTCACCATTCTCAGGAATGTTGACATCATGACCCTCGTCACCGTCAGGGTTTTGAGACTGAGCTGACTCGGACTGCACTATCCCAGGAAATTCAGGCACTTCAGTACGCACAACTTCTAGGGGGTACAGTCGTTGTACAGGTCTCAGCAATTCACTTTTTTCAGTTTTCACCCTCGCTACCCTTACCACTCCGTCTTTTCCGGGAAACAACTCAAGAACACGTCCCAACTCCCAATTGATTCGCTTTTTGTTATCAGAACCCACCCAGACCACGTCTCCCACAATCACGTTACCAGATACTTTGGAACTACGCATCAAAAGCGCACCTAGATACTCTTTTCGAAACCTTTCTTTGAGACACTTTCGCATGTGGTGAATGTACCTCAAACGCGCGGTCAAACTTTTCTCCTCGATTTCACTGAGATCATCAACTCTACAGTCGGTTTGTTCTTGAAGAAACATTGCAGGCGTAATAGGTCTAAGTTCCTCTAAAACATTACTCACATATGAGATGGGCCTAGCGTTTATAGTAGCTTCGATCTCCGTCAGCACGGTCTGCAACTCAGCCATTTGCAACACCGCCCTACCCAAAGTAGCTCTGAGTAATTGCTTGACAATTCCGATCATCCGCTCGAAAAATCCCCCCCACCACGAGGCTGTTGGGGCATTCAGGATCCATTTAATTCTGGGAAATTCTGAGCCTTGTTTCGCCTTCATCAAGTCGCTCCTGCACCTTACGAAGTTGCTGCCGTTGTCTGAGTACATCACCGAAATACGACCTCTACGAGCAATCATTCTGCGCAGTGCTAGGAGGAACGCATCGGAAGAGAGGGATTCAGTCAACTCCAGGTGTACCGCTCGGTAGACGGCGCAAGTAAAAAGTACAATCCATACCTTCTGTCCTCCCTTCAGAAACAAAGGTCCCGCTAAATCTACTCCACACACCCGAAATGCTTTTCCAAGCTTCACTCGGTTGTCAGGCAAACCTACCGGAGGCGTTTCTACCGGCTTTGACTTGAATCGATGGCACTTCACACAGCGTTGCACAACGTGCCGTGTTATACGTCTACCTTTCTGAATCCAAAACCTTTCTCTCATCTCGGTGAGAATAGTGTTCACACCCGCATGATGTAGCCGTCGGTGCCTTTCCCCTATCATCGATTCCACCAAAGGACATTTAGCCAGTAATATGGGTTCACGAAATTCAGGTGCAAATTCTTCAGCAAGAATCTTTGTACGAACTCTCAACAGTCCTTCCTCATCAACTTTAGTCTCTATGCCATCTATCGACGGAGGATAGATCCCTTGCATCCATTTTGCTAGTCGAATTTCAGCCTTGATAAATTCCTCACCAGTCAAATCTTCCCCATTTTCAGTCGTAAGATGACGGGTTTTGTTGATGAAACGGTATATCCATCCCATGACTCGAACATTTTTCTCGTACGATCCAAAATAAGAGAACATGTTCTCACTACCTTCGATTGCACTTGTGTTCACAAGGCAAGCAGCTCGTTCCATCAGCGCATCCGTAGTAGGTTCTACTTCAGTATGAGGCCAATCAGCAGGATGCAGACGCAACCATTCGGGACCCTCCCACCATTTTTTCCTCAAAAAATCTGTCAGTGTACAACCTCTGCTCAGCAAATCTGCAGGGTTGATTTCTCCAGGTACGAAACGCCACATGTCCGCTCGTGTCAGTTGTCTGATTTCTTTCACGCGATTTCCAACGAAGACCTTCCATTCACCTTTCTTTATCCAGTACAGCGCAACCATAGAGTCACTCCAGTAGATGCAGGTTGCAGTACCAACTGCCTTCAGCACCGTACTTCCCAGTCTAGCAGCGAGGCCCGCCGCTAATAATTCCTTTCGTGGGATAGTCATCTCTTCAACCGGAGCTACCCTAGCCTTGGCAGCGACAAATTTAACATCAGTGTCTTCACCTGTTTGACAACGTAGGAAAACGCACGTACCCAATCCGACCTTGCTTGCGTCACTGAAAACATGAATGCTCACGTCTATTTCGCTGGTTTTTATACACCTTGACACGCGGACGTCCTCGATCAAATTCACTTCTTGTAGCCATTGATCGCACTTAAACTGCAAAGTCTTAGGTAGGGGCTCATCCCAACTCAACTTCATCTTGAACGATTCTTGTAGAACCAACTTGAGAACCAGCAACGGTGCAGCCAACAATCCCATCGGGTCATAGACACGACTCAACAACGACAGCAATCTTTTCTTAGTCAAGCCCGAAATTTCATTCTGTTTGATTTGCAAAGGGCGGCAACTCACATAATCCTCTTTTGCATTCCACTGCACTCCTAGCACTGACTGCGCTGTGTTCTCGTCGCCACTGAGCACCCATCCTCTCAATTCAAAACTTGCTAAAGCCATTATTCTAGTGGCTTCAGCGACAAAGTCCTCGGCGAATTCCCTACTAGAAAATGAAGCAACACAATCGTCCATGTAGAAAGACTGTCGCAGCTTTTCCACAGTCTGTCCGTTGAACTGCTGGAGATGGTGAGCGATGGTGGCATTCAACAAAAAAGGGCTCGAGACTACTCCAAAAACCACCCTGCAATGCCTAAACGTCACAATTTTACCATCGCGCCACCAGAGAAATTTCAGCATGTCACGATCCAACACGTCACCCAATCCAATCATAAGGAAAGCCTGCTTGATGTCAGCTATTGCTCCTACAGCTCCCAGTCTGAACCGAATCAACAGAGGTAGAATTTCCGATATCATGTTAGGACCAGTAGCCAAACATTCATTCAGAGATACTCTACCATCTCTCTTTGCAGAAGCATCAAAGACGGGACGTATTTTTGTAGTCTTACCTTCTTTTATGACAGGCCTATGCGGTAGGTAATGTCCAGCTTCCTCACCATCAACCTTTTCAATAATACCGTCAGCCTCCCACTGTTGGAACACGGCATCATAATCAGCATACAATCCCGACCTTTGCAGACGCGCCAACACAGCATCCAACCTTGAAGCTGCCAGATTTCTGTTCGTAGGTAATGGTGGATGCCCTTCAAGCCAAGGCAAGTTAACACAGTACCTGTCATTCTCAAACTTTATCGTCTGTTCAAAAGCAGCTAAACATTCCTCTGCTTCACTCTCTTTGCAAGCATTCATTTTAGGTTTTTCAATTCCAAGCGTTTCGAGATCCCACAAGTTGGGTAGTGTAACGAGACTGGCTGCTACATTCATCATACTCGGTGACTCACCTTCCGTCTCAGCAGTCCCTAAAAGACACCAACCCAGGACCGTTTCAAACGCCAACAGCTGAGGCTCTACAACCTTGATTGTTCCAGTCAGAAATTCTCCTAAAACATCCGCGCCAACCAGTACATCTATTGGCCTAAACTCTCCATCCTCTGTCAATGCGATGCCTTTCTCGGCTATTTTCTGAAGCAACCTTTGATCCCTAATAGGTGGAATCGAGCCACAAATTGTTTCCTCCCTCAGACTCCGTACTTTAACTTCTCTGTCATCAATCAAACTTTTCAGAGTAAGCTCATGTACCTTATGATTAACCTGAGCAGAAACTTGCCCACCAAAAAGCATGTGCCTTAGTCCCTCTTGACCACATTCCTTCAGACCAAGCTGCTCACAAACGCGGGACGAAACATAGCTACGGTGGGAAGCGGTGTCTAATAGAACTCGCACTATCAATTCCTTGTTCTCATTACAAACCCGAGCCAACAATGTTTTCAAAACAACTGTCTCATTTTTCTGTTGACCCGCAAACATACTAATTGTAGCCTTCGATTCCTTCCCGGGACACATCAAAGCATAGTGTCGTCCTTGACAGTTACTACAATCTACTCGTGTTTTGCAAAACGCTCGCGAGTGCCCTCCTTTAAGGCATGCAAAACATCGCCCCCCTTCTTTTACTATTTTTCTCTTGTCTTCGAGTGACAATTGTCTTTTACATGCGTGACTCATGTGTGTACCTTGGCAAAAGATACATTTTGTCATTTGACTGACCTTTTCGTAACGGTTAGTCTTCGCAGTAGCAGTCAACACTGCGGCAGTGGGAAGGTCCGGTGGCTCTGGCTCTTTCTTTTCTTTGTCATGTTTCTTCAAACGGCCCGCTTGTCGTAGCCTTTCCTCACTCTCAACTTCCCTACCTATAAATTTCATCAATTCATCGAGATTACTCAAAGCTACGTTGAGACTGTCCTGCGAACCGGACATTGGCTCCTTTTCTCTATCGCTCCTTGAACGTTCCCACAACCGCAGAGTGTCATCTGGCAAACAAGCTTCTACCAGTGGGTATAGCAAGGTTACATGTTGAGAATTTAATCCTAAGGACTCTAACCCAGCAAGTTTACAAGTGAGTTGATCGTATAGATCCGTTAAGTTAGAATTCTTGTTAGCAACTAGTTGCAACAGCTCTCTATGTAAAGAGTTTACAATATCACTTTCTTGACCAAATCGACTCTTGAGATTTTCAATAACCTTATCATAGTTATTTGCCGAAATAGGGTAGCTATCTACAAGTTTCCTAGCACTGGTGTTAAGTTTCAACGACATGGCTAAATATAAAAACTTATCTTCGACCTCGATTGAAGATTCATGTATTCTTCTGAACTGGGCCCAGAAGTTAATCCAGGTCTTCGGCTCCAGCACGAACTCCTTCAGCTTCAGTTTCGGCAACCTGCTTCCATTCGCTTGTCCCTCAGTCTTTCCAAACAGCTTCTCAACTCGTCGCACCCGTTCTTGATACTCGTTCGCATCATTCAGCTCCTTCTCGGCCGCATCCTCAGCAACATTGTCATCATCCATGAGTAAATTCATGATTAGCTCATCGACAGCTTTTAAAGCTCTTGCAGTCTCACGTACAGTCTCAAGCTTTATAATACGGTCTTCTTCGTTCATCTCTTCAAAAGACGCAATATCTCGTGTTACACTGGCGCGTAAGACGCTGCGCCTTTTTGTCAATTTTTTCATCATCTTCAGTCTTCAGTCCTGTCACGGTCGCCAAATGTTATTTCTCTACTTTGCACATCCTTATAGGTAATTCTATTCCATTATAAAACAGTTTTCTTGCCATAAATCACCTTTTATTTCATTTCCCAACCTCATATCAAATCAACATTTCAGACGCTTCCCATCGATATCTCGAAGCAAAATAAATACAATAAATCGAATCGAATGAACTACCGCCAAACACATTTCAAAGTTACAACAGTATTAAATCATCATTTTAGTGCCTTAAAATGAAACAAAATTGAAGGATTTCTCAAAATTTATGGAGCATTATTAATTGATAAAAAGTGACGGTAAAAGTACAAAGTTGTAAAGGGGGTGGGGTTGCCTCATAAACTTGTCACTCTGTTCTTATTATGTACCTTGTTATGTAATTCTTCATTATTCATTACTCTATTTTCTCACTAAGTATTTGCACTAATTAATTCACCACAGCTGTTCGAAAGGAAATTGTAAGGTCCCCAAATCAAAATGTAGACCATCCCTAAGGGCTGACAGTCCCCAAACTCGACCCAATCTTCAGCTTGACCACATTGTTAAATGGAATATCGCGTCATCCCATCTTGAAGATCCATCATTCTGTCATCCAGCACATTGGTGACAAACAAGGGGTTAGAGGGAGGCGATTTAGCCAAAATTCCAGCAGAGGAGCTTAAGCCTCACAAATGGAATAGAGGTGACACACGCCCCCGCCAGTCTGACGTTCAGGGGATCTTTGAGTCGTATATGTTGACGAACGCCTGGCTTTGTTGACCCAGAAGGGAGGGGGACAACCTTCAACCTTCAGGGTAAACCCCACAATTTTTTACCCCAAGGTTCTATCCATTGTTCATCAACTGGAAAGACTGCTCCTCACATTTTGCGAATATAAGGATAATGGGGGTAGAATTGTGGGTTGGAATTAGCTGGCCGCCGCATTACAGTTCATCACGGGGAAAAAATTGCCAGTGCATTTAATTAGAGGAACAGCTAGACCGGAGTATTTCATTTCAGTGTCTGACTTTTTATATTACTTTTGCGCTACAAATTATTTTTTAATTTGTTTCAATTTGTATTAGGACAGTGTTCGCTGCTTGTTTCCTACTTCTAATTTTCCTCTATCCTCTGTCACTGCAGACTGTTTCTAAAATTAAAAAACTCAGTGTTCAGTTGTAAGTTTTGTGCTTACCAAACACTTCACGGAATCTATTACCTCTTCATACATCTTCACAAATACAGCACCATTTTCTGGGGCTCTGGAATCTTTGAAAAGCCTTTTCTCAAAAACCTCTTTTATGCACGATCATGATAAGTACCTATATACATTTTCCTCCACATATGTATGGAAGTGCGGGAAGTAAAAACTACAAAACGCAAATGCAGACACTAGGATGACAGTATTCTGAAACAGAGAGACGGGTGGTCGCTGTGACGGAGTATCTACCCTCGTATCTACCTTAGCTTGAAACGATTCTCTCTAACCATTTCATTTGCAACCCGCATGCACATGGCAGGTGACAGACGCTATATTCCTCCCCGTATGAAAGGACAAAGTTTTACAAGGATCATTATGCGTCTGAAAGCACATAGAGAAACCAGCAAGGAGGAATAGGGAAGGGGAAAAACTTTTAGTGCAAACTGAGAGATGAATTTCTAGGTCGAGTTTCACCATCTGAGTTTAAAGTTAAACTGAGGATCTGACCCTGTTAACTTCCCAGGTTTTAAATAATCTTTGCTCAAGGCTACAAGCAAAACTGTAGATTAAATATCTACGAGATTAGCCCTGACAGCGGCAAATTATTTTTAAAGTTATTCCTTGATTGAAAAGACTCCAATTTTTCCTTCGACGTGGTCTTGGGAATTTCACACTGTACCGAGGGGTTAATTACTCGTTGGGAATCTCGTTGGGAATCATTAGAAATCTTTATGAAATCTCAGGGAACCTTGGATTTTTTTTGAGAGGTTACCCCTTCGGGGTTCACCTTTCTACGAATATCGTTCGGAATCTTTGAAGCCTTTATGGAATCTCGGTGGAATCTCAAGGAATTTCTGGAGTGGTTACCCCCTTGCACTGTACTTTGCCCAATTATCCATTGTCATGATAGTGGTAACACGGGATAGCTCACTTACTGTGAAGAGAGAAAAAGGGGGAATCTAAAATAACGCAGTAATTTCACATAAAAAAATTACTATTGTAATAATAATTGTATTTGAGGTAAACTTAGAACATAATGACACAGAATTACTCAGCCGTACTCAAAAAATGTCTCATTGTTTCGGTGACAATACGAAGGAGCACTGAACAGGCAGCATTATTAGTGTTGAGAGTAGACAAGCCTTAGCATTATTAATATACGCATTTTCCTCCGACACGGTTCTGAAATGGCACTGCGAATGCTATGGCAGCTATGGTAATGGAAAACCACTTTCCCCATTCTTCTATTACCCTGATTCTTTTATGGATCGTTAGGTTCACCCAAAAGGTTTAAGGGTAGGAAACAGCTGATGATGCACTTTTCCCACCCAAAAGATTAACATTGCGATTATTTGCGAATGGCGAAATCATTTCATTTTTCCCCTAAACATTTTGTCGCAATGTGGTTATTATCTTTGCAAATGCACCAGTTTCCTTAAGTTTTTTCTTTTTTCGGTGCTAACAACTTGCTCGTGCCCTTTTCTTATAGTTGCACGTGTATGTTTCTTTGCACATGCGCACGTGCGTTTACTTAAGGCTCCAAGTGCCTCTCAGTGGCCGAGTGGTCAAGGGGTCCGCTTTGTGTCCTGAGAGGTCCAGGTTCGAATCCCGGCGGAATGGAAAACTTTTCCGCTTCTGACATGGATGTATTGGCTTCGGCCCACTTCTAAACTGGCTTCGGCCCACTCATATTCGGCTTCGGCCAATTCTTCTTCGGCTTCGGCTAAAAAATGGAGCAAACCAACTCATCGGCGGATGTGTTCTCTGAACGTCGCGCGTCAAAAAAAAAATTAAGGTTCCAAGACAATTTTTTTACACGCTGTCTGGAAGGTTTGAGAAATCCTCCCCCCCCCCCCCCAAATTCTGTCACGATCCGCCCTTGGATATATTGTAGGTACCACGACATAACTCCAACTTTAACAGAAACAGAGGTACTAACCCCAAAAACAAACTAGGGTAGGTATTACTGAGAATACTTACATTTTCAGGATATTCAATCAAGAGGAAAAATGGAAATAATTCTTCGTTCGCACTGGACGGCAAAAATGCATAGTCAGAAGTTTCCTAGGCTGAGAGTTATGAAACATAATAAGTTAGTTCCAACTTATTGATTGGGAGAAGAGCCTTTGCTAATGAAGTTAAAATTACCGTCTAATCCAAGACAGTAAGGCAGTTTTGAGTGATGGTTAAAGCTAAGATTGATGGACTGATAGTTAGCGGCTCAACTGAAATGCCCGCTCAAAATCTCACCATGAAAGCTGAAAGCTTTCCCGACTTTATGAGCAACAGCTTAGACCCCGCACTGGAGTTTTTTATTTCATCATTTTAGTTTTAGAGAAATCATCAGTAAAAAAGAAACAGGTAGGTAGGGAGCTCAGAAAATGGAGCAAGCGTTCACCTGTCAGACGAAGGCGAAATTAGCCGATGTTAGAAACAGGGACCGAAGCCTTTTAAACCATTTTCAGAGGTGGAGAATTTTCAGAGACTTGAGCATAGACCAATCAGAACTGAAAGAAGGAGGTTGGAAAAGAGGTAGAATATCCATAGGAGGTTACTCCTATCGAGCCTCTGCAACCACTCTTCCGCTGTTACTTTCACTATTAAAGTTGAAATAAGTTCGCTTAGGAACTTGTTTTCTTGAGTTATGCTTCAGAACTTTTTTTTTATGAGAAAATAAAAGCTGATTTCAATTTTTCCAGCTGTAGGGCATTCCTACGTATCAGACACAACTTGAGACTAAACAAATGTGACAGAACAAATTTTCTTTTCATATAAGAAGAAAAACCACAAAAGAATGGTTTTTGCGAGGGGGTAACCACTCCAGAGATTCCTTGAGATTCCTTGAGATTCCATAAAGAGTTCCAAAGATTCCCAACGATATCCGTAGAAAGATGAGCCCCGAAGGGGTAACCACTCCAAAAAAATTCCAAGATTCCCTGAGATTTCATAAATATTTCCAATGATTCCCAACGAGATTCCCAACGAGTGGTTAACCCCTCGGGTTTTTGTAATTGCATTGCGTGAGGCCCACTGTCCACTCCACAACAACAGACATAAAACTTAGGTAAAACGACTTGATAAATAGGAAACTTGGCATGTTTTCCACCGGTGAAAGCGTGTAACACCTAGATTGAAGAGATGAAAAGTGAAGCTGAAACCTTATAAAACTCAGCAGCCACTGAAGCTGCTGGGATGAATTCCCCAGACGGATCATCACGTTTTAAAGGTACGTAAACATAATTCCTCCGAGATGCTCTGGAGACTCGTGGTCTTTTATTTCTCGCAAGCTGCATGAAATATGAAACTCCGTGATTAGGCTTCAAGTCATTAGGGGTGAGACCATGGAAAATGGGAAAAGGAAAAGGAAATAGTAATGAGACGTCTGCCAGGCTGGGAAATTCTTTAATTAGCCCCCCAGCTTTTGCTTAAGATACACAAGAGTATTTTCAGTATACAATTTCAGTACAATTTCAGTTTGCTTGTTCTCGTTCATTTGCGATTTCCTATTGTTCCGTATCGTCTTTCTCTGAGTTTGGCCTCGGGCGATGTGTTAACATTTCCAGCCCTTTCACCATTGGAGGTGTGTTTACTTTGCAAGTTACAAGGCCAGTCCATTCACATTCTTCGAGATGTTTCCTCTTTCCAGAAAGGTATTGTGTTTTAGGGTTAATTACTTTCTGACAATGGGTCATTCGGATCATTTTCCATTCTACCTTCGGGTAATGAGCATTTGTTGAGGCAGCCGTAGGTAATACACTACCCAACTATTTAAATACATAAGAAGTATATTTATATGCACCTATGTATTAGAAAAATGTAGAATGTAGATACAGCCTTCAGGGATGGCCATCATCTGCGCAAGAAGCTGAACCACAGTAAATTTACCCGAGGGGGGTAACAACTCCAGAGATTCCTTGAGATTTCCTGAGATTCCATAAAGATTTCCAAAGATTCCCAACGATATTCATAGAAAATTGAACCCCGAAGGGGTAACCACTCCAAAAAAATTCCTAGGTTCCCTGAGATTTCATAAAGATTTCCAATGATTTCCAACGAGATTCCCAACGAATGGTTAACCCCTCGAATTTATCTTAGGTGGTAATTTTGTTGAACAATTTGACTGCATGCAAGAAAATGGGGACCATAGATAATGTATAAATATATCATGTCTTATTGACCCTCATTAAAGGATACCACAGGAACTTGAGCTTCAAGTACTAACGATAGTTGCAGATACGAAATTCAGCTGATTAATATTTAAGATGGAGAATTTGAGGGCGATTTGGAGCAACTTATATTATTAGTTTTATAACTTCAACAATTTCATTTCACTGCGAGATATAGGCGCTACTACAGCTTAACGAGCGATTGCCTCAACTATTCCAAAGTACACTTCTGTGGGAAAATGTTTCGGCTGAGAAAATTTCGGTACAAATTTGATGGAGCTCTTGAAACTGGTATACTGTTTCCCTTAAGGGTCCGCTTAACCTGACGATGCATTTTTTGCCGCCATAAAATTAACATTGATTCATTTTCAAGGTTTACCCTTGGATGGAAAGACAAAATTTTGTCTGTACCTAGCCCTAACAATGTTGTAGGTCGTCATCGAAGCAGATTTCCCAATTTCTCACTGGTTTCTTTTATTGCAACTATTTTTCAAATGCTAACATCGCATACCTCAATTTTTTATGGGGAAAAGTGCTGTATCTCGAAAACCAGTAAAAAATTGGGAAATCTGCTTCGATGACGACCTACAAAATTGTTATAGGGCTAGGTATAGGCAAAATTTTGTGTCTTTCCAACCAAGGGTACCTAAACCTTGAAAATGAAAAGCCGCTCGCAATGTTAATCTTATGGGCGGCAAAAAATGCATCGTCAGGTCAAGCGGACCCTTAATCAAGCTATAATTAACGTGATAAGAATGTTGTCAGATATACTTAATCGAATTAACGTTCCGAGGTTGAATCTTATGGGTTGGCTAGTTATAGAATTATAAGTACTGAAAGTGATGTAATTAGTTTTTGCCAGGTGGAAAGTTGTGAGCGTCCAGCGAGTCCCCAGTTTTGCTAATGTATATTTCCCTTTATTGAATGTTGATAGAAAGGACACGTAACCATTCTGACTAAAATGAGACAGCGGTACCCTTATAGATCGAGGCTGGCTAATCAACCTGGACAGCTAGAGTGAAGAGGCTTTTACAGCTGTGTTTACAGGCACCTTGAATAAAGTCCATTCTCATTTAGTGAGGCACTCACATTTACAAAGGCTGTGAATTTAAGTTTCAGAAGTCCCACAAATTTCATTTGTACCCTAGAGAGCCAGGGTCCCTCCTTTCTGTAAAGCTGATGGATTTCAAGACCGATCACCTAACTGACCCTTACGGACAAGGGTGAGCCAAACGGATCGAATCAACCGTTTGGTTCACCCCGAGGGGTTAACCACTCCAGGAATCTCGTTGGGAATCACTGTAAATCTTTATGAAAACTCAGGGAATCTTGAATTTTTTTTTTGGAGTGGTTACCCCTTCAGGGTTTATCTTTCTATGAATATCGTTGGGAATCTTTGGAAATCTTTATGGAATCTCAAGGAATCTCATTGAGTGGTTACCCCCTCGGTTCACCCCTTTTGAATATTTCAATTTTCGCCATTTTGGGACAGCCTTGCACCGAAAGGTGTGGTAGTTTCACCCGAAAACCATTTAGTCCTCTCGCGATCACCTCGCCCTCAGCCTTATACTCAACCATTTGGAGGAAGATTATCCAATCCAAAATAAAGTGGGTTTTTGTATATCATTTCCCTTAATTTGCATAAGAAAATTAACGGTTCTGCTGGGCCTATGCCATTTTAACTCTAGCACGATTAACAGAACTATGGTCAGCCCTCTGCCCTTTCGAATACCCAATGAGCCTTCGGAAATGAAAGGGGGGGGGGGGGGGGGGGGGCAGAGTGGAAGCCCCATTCATCCGCTGACTCTCTCCGAGTAGCCTTTTCGGTAATTTATCAAATATTCATGCCTATCCGTCGAATTACCTGCCCTTTAGTGGATACTTATAGGCAACGAAAGTCCGCCATTGGGTCCGTGTTTTCCGCACTATATTACAGATTTTCCAATAGGGTAGGTATACTGTAGGTCTCCTATAGAAACATAATTTATTATCTATTTTTATTTGGAATAATCACTGGAATTATTACCATTTTGCTATAAATTTTGGCTTAGGGTAGGGTAGGTATACTCCGAGGGGTTAACCAATCGTTGGGAATTATTGGAAATCTTTATGAAATCTCAGGGAATCTTGGAATTTTTTGGAGTGGTTACCCCTTCGGGGTTCATCTTTCTATGAATATCGTTGGGAATCTTTGGAAATCCTTATGGAATCTCAGTGGAATCTCAAGGAATATCTGGAGTGGTTACCCCCTCGGTATACTCCAATTTTTGCGCCCATGCGTACGGAAATATTGCCGAAGGAATGAAGGAAAAGAAACAGAAGGCGCCAATAACGTAACCCTTTCAGGTTGGTGCGACCTCGCTTCCTTCCCGCATTTGTCAAACGCGAAAAATGGAGTTAATTTCCTCTGACTTTTGGAATTTCGCGGGAAAAGTTGTTATTTCCCGCATATCGATCACCCAGCGGAGACTTATTGAAGCGATTCAAACCATTCGTCTTCAGATTCATAATTCTCGCGCTGTCTGGCACGGTGCCAAAATTCCAAACCTAGGTACAATATTATTCGTGGTTTTGTGGCCTACATCCTTCATTCGTTGGGTGAATTAAACCAAATCTTCATAGGTTTGGATTAATTCAAATTTATGCCATGGTAGGTCATACAACTTAATATTCTGATTTTATTTTTAACTTTAAAAAAATGTCTCATAAGAGGACAAGGTATGAAAAAGAGAATTCGCCTTAAAAGATATAGCAGCATAGGTATTTAAGGGTCCGCTATACCTGACGATGTATTTTTTGCCGCCCATAAGATTAACATTGCGAGCGGCGATTCATTTTCAAGGTTTACCCTTGGTTGGAAAGACACAAAATTTTGCCTGTACCTAGCCCTAACAATGTTCTAGGGAGTGTTCGAAGCAGATTTCCCATTTTTTTACTGGTTTTCGAGATATAGCACTTTTCTTGAGGTATGCGATGCTAGCATTTGCAAAACAGTTGCAATTTAAGAAACCAGTGAGAAATTGGGAAATCTGCTTTAAACACTCCCTATAGAACATTGTTAGGGCTAGGTAGAGGCAAAATTTTGTGTCTTTCCAACCATGGGTAAACCTTGAAAATGAATCGCCGCTCGCAATGTTAATCTTATGGGTGGCAAAAAATGCATCGTCAGGTATAGCGTCCTCTTAATATATTTACGATCTGTAAAGAAGAAAAACTACGGGACAGTAGCACAGTACTATCGTACAGTAGGCACAGTTATAATGACACCTATTCACCTATACATATTTTTAAGGAGGTAATGAAGTAATTAGGGATACATTCAGACTTTCGAGTTTTACTAACGCGACTAAATGATGAAGGGACTCCATGAACTTCAAAAGGAAAAACAGCATGGTTACGTTCCACTTAAAAAATCTACACCATTGCCATTATTTCAATTCGTCACCTCAACATCAACCCTATATTTTTTCTTTCTCTCTGTTTTCAGCCTCGTTACTTTCCCAAGTACTTAACACGCACAACCTTTTCAGAATGAATGACTGAGTCAGGTATAGGACCTAGAAAGCCATCATGGGGTGGGGGTGTGTGGGGGGTTTTCAGTATACTTTACATACTTTATATCTATATCATTTTTTGTTTCTCGTTGGCGGTGCCACGTTAATTTTCGTTCATGGGTAGGGGGTCAACCCCCCCCCCCCCGCCCGAGGGTAGGGCTGGGAGCTGAACAGTAACCTAAATTAAATCCTAACGACAGGAAGCAATAAAACCTAACTTGACCTACCAGAAATATATGTTTCAGATTTGTAGGGAATTATTCTCCTGCATGTGTTCCCTTCCCCTGGAATGGGTAGGGTAACAAACCCGGCCCGGCCATTCCAGATGTGTGCGAACCGAGGGGTTAACCACTCGTTGGGAATCTCGTTGGAAATCATTGGAAATCTTTAAGAAATCTCAGGGAATCTTGGAAGTTTTCGGACTGGTTACCCCTTCGGGGTTCATCTTTCTATAAATATCGTTGGGAATCTTTGGAAATCTTTATGGAATCTCAGGGAATCTCAAGGAATCTCAGGAGTGGTTACCCCCTCGGTGCCAACTCTCCACAGGATGGCTTGGTAGACACTTGATACACGACAGAAACGTAAAACCTTTACTTTTGTAGATTTTCAACGGTCACGAAGCGAAAATTACTTTTCTTGCTTTAAGATTTTTTTTTTTCAATACTTTTTTCAACAATAGGGGCAGGACAAGGATATTCAAGGGTTTTCAATTCCCAAGGTTTTTTTCCTCAATTAGGTACTGAGTGAGATCTGAGAGTTTTCCAAATATACCTAAACAAAAGTACCTACAGGCTTCTCCAGATTGAAGCTGATGACGCATTTCAACATGGAGACCAATCTCCGCATACGGGAATATCCTCACGCTTCATCAACCATCCCCCCCCAAACACCCATCTATCAATAGATGTCGCACACCTCCCTCCCACAAGGGATGTCTAGGCTGTCACGTCAGAGATTGCTTTGACCTGTCTACGGTGCCAAACCCCGGGGTAGACTAAGCTAATTTGGTAGACATTCGCAGACGTAGGTCCAAGTAAGCCAAAACTTCCTACGGGAATTTTGTTCACTTGTGAGTTTAGAAGAAGTATTATTGTAGTACCCTGACAGCAAGTAGCTTGGAACGCATGGGTTGAAAGATAAACCCTAAACCCTTTGGGTCTGGACCCCACACCTTTCCACTTCACCAATATTTGTAATTTCAAAAACTACTCCTCACAATGTGAAGGGGCCAGCAGGCTGAAAAATAAACAGTAACCCCTTGAGCCTGACCCCAGAACCTCTCACAAATATTTAAACTTTCTAAGGCTACTCTCCAGAATGGAAAATGGCTTACCACGTCAATGAGCTGGGACAGCTTGAGCTTGATGCAAACCCGCAGGACGTCGGAAGTATTGACGACAGGCCGCACCAGCTTGTTGTAGTTGGACAGCAGGTCGTCGTACAGGCGTTTGGCGTCCGGGTTGCCGGCGACAGCTCCGTGCACAACCAGGGCCGACAGCAGCCAGGCCCGCAACGTGCCGCCCACGCTCACGCCCAGCATCTGCCAACAAAATTATACTTTCTGCAGGTTCGTTAAAGGTCGTCCCCATGACACCCAGTTAAAATTACCCAAAGGTTAAAATTTATTCTTATTTTTCCCCATCCAGGGTCCCTTGTGGGCAGGGCCGGAATCAGCCTTCGCGTGCCCGGGGCGAAGTACTGCGGGTCCCCTCCCATGGGGTGAACACTGCGAGTGCCAAATTATTCTCAGTAAAACTTCAACGAGGGGGTAGCCACTCCAGGAAAGTCGTTGGGAATCTCGTTAATAATCTCAGGAAATCTTTATGAAAACTCATGAAATCATGGAAATTTCTGGAGTGGTTAACCCCTTGGGGTTAATTTCTACAGGAATTTCGTTAGGAATCTCAGGAAATCTTTAAGAGATCTCAGGAAATCTCAGGAGCGATTACCCCCTCGGGCTTCAACGTTTCTTTTGGCCTAAAGTGGTCATATCCCTGAAGCGGTAATGCTAACCTGTTATAATAAAAGGAGAAATTCGACACCTCAGTATTTTCTTAACGGGTAGTGTTGGGCAATTAGTCGCTCGAAGGGCTCCACTCCACCCACTGAAGTACCTGTACCAACCCACACCGACAGCGAGAAACTTAAACATTTAAACATCCATGCTACATGCAGTAAAATTTGGTTTCAGAACTGATATATTTTCCAGTATGACACCTAATGTTTATTGATTGATGATGATTTACCGCACATAACATATTCATGATTCCATCCAGATGTAATTGTGTGCAGTGATCAATCATTGAAACCTTCAAACAATCGATTCCTGATGATTTCAGGGCATGTTATACACCCATAACTCCCCTCTCCAACAGTCAATTACGTTTAAATTAGTCAACTCAGCCACGCTCAGGGCCCACTTAATAAAAAATTCTGCCATCCGTTGGCAGTGGATAATGTTCAAATCCAGACGGGACAGGAAACTGGCCATTACCTGGTCAGTAACTTGTATTGCGCTGTTTTTTCAAAACGTTTCCAAGTCTACCTGAATTAGGATGTTAGACCGGTGTCATCAAAATCGGTCAAAGGGTGGAGCCGCTCAGACGGAGAGACTCTTTCCTGAAACCATTTTTTGCGCCTGGCCTAAAATCTTAACTTCGAAATTTTTGTAGGTAGGTCGAGGTTGAGAGCCGCAAGTCCTGTAGGTATGCGGAGTCCTGCCCATGCGACCTACTTTCCTTCACCTTCCCGGGGCTAATTGCGTCAAAAACACCGCCAGTGGAACTCAACACCATTTAGTAAGTTGGGGTTAACCGTGCGAAAACACCCTAGGGGGAGGAAGAGGCGCAGGGGGTGGTGGCCTCAGGGCTCCGTGTCCCAGCCCGAAATAGATCTGTCTCTACGGTGGGGCAAGTGCTTTCGTTACGGTCGTAAGCCCACCCTTAGTAATGGGGAAGGAGTGCCGTAGGGAAGGCGTACGGACGTTAAGATAAGGGTGGCTCAATTTATAAAAAAAACTATTTTTTTACTCAGGGGGGTAGTGGGGAGCGGCGAATCACGCTATTTCAACAAGTCACGTTTTTTCTTCGGTTTCTTATTTTTCTTTTATCAGCTAAGCTATTTCAGTTTTCTCCGTTCATCATAAATTATTTAGCTTTACATTCAGGCTGTTGCATTAGGTATTCAACGTTTATGACTCCTGAGAACTACCTAGATAATCTGTGGGGAAACAGCAGACTATAATATTGCGGAGAGGCGACCAATAAAATTTTAGCTCCTGGAATGTACCTACCTACCTATGTGATGTAACTGATGTACCTATATCGTCGTTTTGTACGATTTCAGGCAAGGATTCTCCTAGTTATTGCACGCTAAGGACATTCCAATCTACAAAGAATGAGGGATACTCGTACATGTACACTAGGTAGGTACTAAGTAGGTACCAACTGTATAAAAAAAGTATCGGGTGTAGATGGTTTTGTCTAGCTACCTACCTTGAGTGTAGCAGACTAACCTACTCTTCTTTGTACCTTGTTGGGCCAATCTGGTAGATAAGTAGAATAATCACAATCAATTATGTGCATGAACAAATAGGCACTTGGTAGTATGTACCTATACATACTCAAAGCATATATGAAGAAAACTGATCTCAAGTCTACGATATTTCCTCTTTTTTTTTCAAAAACCGTACGTGTCTTGTGCTCTAAGTACTCAAAAGGAAGTGTAAGTGGTAGCAGAGTGGCGGTTGACGCGGAAGCAGAGCACTGAACAGCGGCAGCGGCAGCGTCGCCCCAGGCTGCTCCGTAATAGCCGTACGGCGGACGCCACTTCCATCATTCTGGCAGGCACCTGACAGTCTGACATACACACATAAAGCTATCCCCATCAAAGTGCCTTTGTCCCGAGAACTTTATCCCACTGTATTTTTTCCTATCCTCAAGCAATTGCTGTATTCTACAATACGTTCTCTCTAGCCCTATGGCTATTGAGAAAGTATGTTGAATTCAATTTTCCCATGGAAAACCGCAAGGTGACTGACATTTTTTAGAAGCCAGGTGAAGGGGAAAGTTTCCAGGTTACTGGAAAAACATGAATGGCCAACAGTTTTTTCTTACGAAGGTAGTTACCAACCTAAAGATAAAGACTTTTCAATTCTACCGCAAACTTTCTTGCCATTAACTTGCCGCTGATGATTATTTTATACAAAACAACATGAATAAATCTCAGGGACCCGATTTAACACTCAAAACCCACTTGTCCCAGAAACTAGGTCAAGCGAAGTAAGTAGGAAACACGCCTTAAACGAACACTCTTTGATTACCAAGCTCTAATCATTCCATTAAACCGTCCCTTTTGTTTCAGAAATTTTCCAAAGTTCAGTCTCTCTTTCTCTCTACCTTTGTAATCACTCTTCCTTGAAATCAAAATAATTAAACAGTAATGAAACAACAGAAGCTCAATGTGTTGTTTCCTCGGTAAAACTTCAAGAGGAAATCAAAAACTTCCTTTCTGATAGTTTGACATCTACCTGAATTTTTATCAGAATTGTAACACACTCGAAAATAAATACCTACATAAAAGACAACTGATAACAGCCCTTATCAAAGAACAACGCCTGAAAGAAAACTTTGTTACAAAACAAGAATTTTTCTAAGAGATTTTGTAAGAAAACTAAACCTACTTTTCGAAGGACCAGTTGAAGTGACACACCCAAAAGTAACAAGAAGAAAAAGAAGAAGAATTTTCGGCGACAGTACCTTGCTAAGGGCTACGGCAAGGGGGCGCCGTCGATCGGTAAAGCAAGCGGTCCGCGGTGCACTGGGGTACTGGGGCTGCCGGAGATAGAGACGGGGAGGGAGAGGCTGCCGCAGAGCGTCGACGCGGCTCGAGCGCGGGATGGGCTACATCACACCACATCAGCCTTCACTGAGTCAGCACTTGTAATGTACCTGAATTCCTGAATGCATCGAGCGTGACAGTACCAATACGCTTGCAGTGCAACTAAATTTCCATGGTCTTAAGGGCCACCATACATTCGCTATTTTTTTCGTTCCGATTTCAAACTTTGTGAGAAAACTATTGGATATTTAAATATTCTAAAATATAATATGTCTTTTTAACGTTATTACTCATGAGGCTATGTTGTGATTTTACAATCGAGTGATTCTTGTCACAAAAAAAAAAAAAATCCAAAATTAACCGAATAAATAAAAGAATATTTAAATATCCAATAGTTTTCTCACAAAGTTTGAAATCGGAACGTAAAAAAATAGTGAATGTATATTCAGCCTTAAGAGTAGGTATACATTCTATACTGAGGAAGAGGTTTAAGGTGTGTTTAAAAATATACGACTGACATCATGTTTACCATGTTCTCAGTACTTACTCGTCATACGCCAAACATAAAATGAGATAAATCTGTTGGATAGGAGACACTATTATTAATACTTTAGCGAAGTACTGAAATCCACCCTTAAACTGCGACTTTGTCTCTTTTTACTTTCTCGCCCGTATGTAATACATGGGCTGAGAAAGTTATGTTATCGTGCGAAATTTCGATTTTGAGATTTTCATTGCAAAAGGCGTTTCAGAGGTCCTAGATACCAAAAAAATGGTTTTTAGGTCATGTCCGTCCGACGTACGTACGTACGTACGTACGTTTGTCTGTAGCGCGGCTAGAGGTCACACCAGTCAACCGATTTGGCTCAAATTTGGAATATAGATGTCTAAAATCAGTTCCGAGATATGTTTTTAATATAATTTTGATTACTCAAAAATTGCGCCCACTATTGTCAAAAAAGTGTCAAAAAAATTCAAAATCGTGTTTTTGTCTACTCAAGACGCATTTCACGGTACGGTAATAAAGTTAGAACCTTCAAATTTTGCAGTCGTGTTCTCAGATAGATGCTCCAGGATCATTTTTATTGTTTTGGAGATGGGCCAAAACTTTGGGCCAAAATTGGCCCATACGTGAAAATCTTGGCCCCATGAACAGTATTAGCCGGAATTTCACAAAAATCCACAAACTTGTGCTTAATAACATTACTTAAAGGTTTGTCGAAGAAATATTCAATAAATTTAAAATTGCGGCCAATATAGGCAAAATAAAGTCAAAAATAGGAAAAAAAAGCAAGAATCTCGTTTTTGTCTACTCAAGACGCATTTCACGGTACAGTAATAAAGTTAGAACCTTCAAATTTTGCAGTCGTGTTCCCAGATAGATGCTCCAGGATATATTTTATTCTTTTTGAGATGGGCCAAAAATTTGGGCCGATATTGGCATTATCGTAGGAAAAATTTTCCAAAAATGGAAATCACGTTTTTGATTGGTTAGGTCACATTTGCAACAACACTAATCGACGGATTTTCTTGAAAATTGGTGAAAGTGGTCTCAGATAGATGCTTCAAGGGCTTTTTCAATAGATTTTCATTTACTTAAAAATTAAGACGGTGACATGCAAAATAGAAAACATATACTTTGCGCGTCGAACGACACTTCACTGTTTGACGGATATGTTTGAAATTCGGTATGCAGGTGCCTAAAAGTATCGTCCAGTGTGAGGCAAAATACTTTTTAGAAAAAGTTAAAATTCTGACAATTATTCACGTAAAAAAAAAATCAAATTTTCGATAAAAATTGCAAGAAAGTCAAGTGCGACCATTGTCGAACCCTTTATTATTTATACTGTTGCACATGGGGTCCATTTAAAATTTCGAACTGGTAAAAAAATGGGAACAGAGGCAGACAGGGTTAACTAATTTGCATGCTGAAATTGTATCAGATCAAAATCAAATATATGTTCAACATTTTCATTGCTAAAGAGTAAAGAGTCAATCATGACGTGAATTTTTGAGTTTCTCGCAATCAATTTTGTATTTTGGATCAATTATTCACAGCAAATACCACGAAAAATCAAACGAAATTAAAAAGTTTATTCAACCATAAGATTACTCCCACGGTACCTACTGCCAGTGATTACTGCAATAGCATCACAAGCAGTAGACCGACCACTCCAGAGATTGCTTGAGATTGCATGAAGAGTTCTAAAGATTTCCTGAGATTCTCAACGAGATTCGTGAAAAGATGCACCCCGAAGGGTTAACTACTCCCAAAATTTCCAAGATTCCCTGACATTTCATAAAGATTTTCAATGATCGCCAGAGATTCCCATGCAACGAGATTCCCAACGAGATTCCTGGAGTGGTTAACCCCTCGGACCACTCAGAGGTATGCAGTGTTCAATTAGTTGTCTCCGTCCCAGCTTTCACAATCTCTGGACACAAGAGGGGAATCGGTAAGAATCACGCTCGACATTTCCAGAACTGGGCTGTGTTAAACTTCCAAAACCCTTGTGCAATATTTCCGGTACGCAGATATTATGTTCCGGTATAGTGAACCCAGGAAGGATCAACATGGATTCATCTGTCTCAATACTGCAGCTGTATCACTGGCAAAAAATATTTGCTGTCCACTTTCACTGATCGTGGAGGAAGTCATGAGACAACGACGCTGACCACAAGCTTTGAATTGGCTATGTCATTAGGTAGATGGGCATGCTGGGAAAGGATTCACAGAAAGTGGTGGTCATGAGTACGGCTGGGCGCTGGCACAGACAGCTGTCCCCGACACCTCCCCGCTCTAGGTTTTATCCGCTGCTCCGCCCCAAGTGGAAGAATAAGCGTGAAGGGGAGGCAAGGGGTCAATAGCGGAAATCGGAATTCTGTCGCTCCCAGCGTCTCTGCGGCGTCCCACATTGCCCAATTTTTGTGGCTCTTGCCCGTTGCGAGGGTTGATGAAAATCGGCTGTTATTTATTTGGAGAAGAAGGTTGTAATCAATAAGATCCGGGATCTCCTTTTTTCTGCCCCATATCCTCTTCTAATTGTTTTTCGTCTCAACCAATGAGTTTTGCCATCGATCTATTGCACTGAAAAGCTCGGGCGTGATTTGCGAGATTCGCCTTTACTTCACATTTCTCGCTCATATTCTTCCGGGAATCATTAATTTTGGCTCTGACGAAAACATCTAGCACCACTTGTTTGTTGAGGTGCTTTGGTGCCATGTAGACAGGAACGTATTAATCATCAACGGTTCACCGGAAAACAAGCACAAATCGTACTGCCAGCACCTTAAGACTACATCACACCCACAACTCACCAACACTTTTGTATTTCTCTCTCAACCATAGAAAATAATACCGTTCATTTTACAATTTTAGATAACTGTATGAAAATAATTATACAAAATTCAAAAAATTGTTTCTTTTTATTCAGAAAAAACAATCTTTGGTGAACTGTCACGACTTTAGAACAAACGTTAATTTTTCCATTACAAAAGACTGCGAACGGTTTGTGACATTTTCAATACCTTAGCACATGGGACACATAAATAAATTTTTTAAGTTGGTTCGAACCTTGATGACATGCATTGTCGCTGTCTGTCGGGTGGATGCTGGGAAATCATAGGGAACGATGATTGATGAACCTGCGCTCCCAGGTATTTGTACTTCTGCTCCGAATACAATAACTGTCAACCATTAGCCCCGACCCCATTCTCCCATTTGAAATATTCCCTCGCTACTTCCCAGCGAACCTTGCTCGAGCGACCTTTTTTTGCTTCGACTCCTTCGATCGAACAACCGAATACCGAACTATGGACTGCTGATTGCGAGCTCAAAATTCGGAGGGACGGAGCATGGACCGTCCCTATACAGGAAGCCAGGAAGCTGGGGGCTATGGATAAAAGGATAACAGATTGAAGGAGATTTTTCTCAAACGGATGTTACAACTTGCTAGATATGCTGAAAAATTGGAAGAAGTTAAGCAGTTTCCAGTGAATCGCTGCAGCCATCAGTCCTATCCCAAAACTTTTCAATACGGCAAACTCAAGAAACCGTTCTGAAACCTTTGGTACCACAAGGTACCATAATATCACCCTCAAAGGGAGAATATTAGAGTTGGGGGGGGGGGGGGGGGGCTCAGAGGTATTCATCCAATTCCTCCATCCAATTTAATGACTCATTATACGGACTATTACCCGAGAGACATATCAATTTTTTCAATTCAAGGGACCCCAAGAATCTTGGTGAACCCCAAGAAGAACCCCAAATCTAGTCTCGAAATTTCGCACACAAAAATACTTTATGCATTCATATGGCCAGCGAGCTCGGGTGGTTGTGAGAACCAAAGAAGAGCTCTCAGAAACTTTCGATGATAGCACAGCACATTTAAGATTCTGCTGTAAAGAAGGTTGGAGTTGAAGGGATAGGAAACAAGATTTGTAAAGGGAACACCAATGAGATCCCAAAACCCTGGGACTGCTCTTCTCACCAAAACTCTCAAAATTGAATTAAATCAAGAATATCCGACAGTGGTCCAGCTGTAACCAATGTGGTACGAGTTTTGATCAAGGGAATTAATCCATGGTTGAGGTATGAACCCAAAATATCTCGTGCTTTCTCACTCCAGTCTTGTACAATACGTGTGCCTACAGCGAGGGGGTAACCACTCCAGAGATTCCTTGACATTCCACTGAGATTCCATAAAGATTCCCAACGATATTCATAGAAAGATGAACCCAGAAGGGGTTCCACTCCAAAAAATTCCAAGATTCCCTGAGATTTCATAAAGATTTCCAATGATTTCCAACGAGATTCCCAACGAGTGGTTAACCCCTCGGCCTATAGCTAGCTGTAGAGAAAGTAAAAGGGCGATAAGTTCCACTCTTCAGGCATTTCCATACTCTTGTAAATGTCTAACAATTATTTTCCGACTGAAAGGTTATCGACTAACAAAAAGAATGAAAGCAAAACCAATCCGACTCCAATATTTCATAGGGCTAGTGTTATGAAAGCAAACAAAAAATAATAATTAGGTAGAAGTTCAGCAGTGACGATGTCACTATTTGGGTGAAGTCCCCTTTGGCTTCGCTAAAAAATAGTCTCGCGGAAGGCTCAGTCTCTGTACGTATTCAGCGCAGAGATGTAAAAGGAAAAGAGGAAGATATTGCGAGACCTACGGCAGATTTTCAATAGGGCTCCGATATCAATGTGAAATATTTTGCCTCCGATGGCGTATAATGGGAAATGTTCATTATTGGCTCCCGCTCCCGTCTCTGTTTTCGCACTCTTGTGTTTCGTGTGCTCTGCAACACAACGGATATTTTTTCCTCATTTCTTCTCTGCCAGAATAGCTTCTTTTCCCCCTCCATTCTGAGGTTTCCGTGCCCCTGCGTAATCAACCAGACATCTCTGTCATTTGGTCTCAGCCTCGATATAACTTGTCAGCACTCAGCAGCGACATCGATCAGCTTTTGAAAAAGTTGCACGGACAGTAAGAGAGAGAGAACTGAAAGCTCCATTAATACCTCAAATTAATTGCTTTTATTTTACTTTCACTTTTGAGTCTTCAAAATTTCAGGGAAAAGACTTTGACTCTGAGTGCTGATACTTGAAAGTAAGTATAAGGCAATTAATATCACTTAACTGGGTGATGGTAATACCCACTTTTAAGGTCTCTGTAAGAGCCAGGTCATTGCTGAAATCTACCTTTTCAGTCAGAATGCAAAGTAAAGCCTGTTATAAAGGTTAAGTTTACAGCGAAGCCATATTCACTTAAGTCCTTTTCACCTTTATGAAATATAGAAAATTTAGGGTAGGTTGCAAGGGGTAGGGTTTATATACCTGCAAAAGGTTTCCTGTCGTGTTCTTACTCGAAAAGTGAGAATCACTTGTATTTTTTTTTTCTTTTTTATGGATGCAAAAACTAATTCAAAAGTTGTAGAAGTCTCCCTTGGGCGACATTATCTTACCTGCGCAATATCTACGCAAGCACTTCTGTTGGAAATTTCAAGTAAATGACGGGCCTTCCGGTTAAAAATCATTAATTACCCACTTGAAATAGGTATATTTTCTATTTTTCAATGCACATAGGACTATGGTACTTTACAATGTCACGATGTGCCAGACGGAATTGGTTTTCTTTCACACCCAGTAACCATAAGACACTGCAAGTTGTGGGAAAGTTTTCAATTTCTACAGCTTTCAAGCCGCACCTGATACTACAGATGTCAGCTCGTCAGTCTCGGTTTCAGCATTTTTATGCGTCAGTTCAGTTACGACAATAATCCGATCCCATCTTCCCTCAAACCGTTAAAAAAATAAATCAAGGTTCATAGGCCCTCGGTCCCAACAAGCAGAATCTAGGGCACTTGACAAAATGGAAATTCGCAGGAATGGGAAATAGTAGATTTGAAAAGCCTGGCAGTTCGCGGGTAGAATGGAAACAGGCGTTACCAGGAAATTGGAGAGAAGATAAGAACGGGGAAATGGAACCACGTGCACACTAACGTCACAACCCTACAACACGACACGCAGCACATCAAAAGTAAACAACTCAAAGAATACGGCTAAACACTTCCATTCTATATTTTTTTTTTACTTTTTTAAATTTTCGGGCCTCTGCTCTAAAAAATATTTCAACTGCAGGTTGTTAACAACAGAGAAAAGTTCTGTAGTAGAGGTAATTTTTACAATATTTCGCCTTTTACTTGTTATTTGTACTTTTTAAAACTGGAACAATTTATATATTTTGCATATTTTGCTGTTTGCTGTTCAGCAACAGTTGTAAACTGTAAAATTATAGTTCGGAGGCACAGTGTACACCCACTTTTATAAATTGCATAATCATAGTTTCATAGGCGCAACGAAATACGAGCAAACCCACCTTTAAAAATTGTAGAATTAAAGTTCTCGATATTTCAGTCGTATCGCAACTAGCGCTTCTGAGAACAAGTAGGTAAGTTACGTGGAGCAATAAGGAGGGGGTGTCCCGTAAGCATTTCGTATTTTGGCACACGTTTACCCCCCTCAGATTTTCACTTCTGGTATTTCGAATTTCAGTATGTATCCGCGCTGGTTTCCAAAGCTTTCTTCAAGGACATGAAAGCTCACAATGATTTACTGGCACCAACTGACCACTAACTACTATTTTCTTTAAGGGTCCACTATACCTGACGGTGCATTTTTTGCCGCCCATAAGATTAACATTGCGAGCGGCGATTCATTTTCAAGGTTTACCCTTGGTTGGAAAGACACAAAATTTTGCCTGTACCTAACCCTAATAATGTACTAGGGAGTGTTCGAAGCAGATTTCCCATTTTTTTACTGGTTTTCGAGATATAGCACTTTTCTTGAGGTATGCGATGCTAGCATTTGCAAAACAGTTGCAATAAAGGAAACCAGTGAGAAATTGGGAAATCTGCTTCGAACACTCCCTAGAACATTGTTAGGGCTAGGTACAGGCAAAATTTTGTGTTTTTCCAACCAAGGGTAAACCTTGAAAATGAATCGCCGCTCGCAATGTTAATCTTATGGGCGGCAAAAAATGCATCGTCAGGTATAGCGTCCTCTTAAGGGTATACTTAGGCCCTCCATCCAGATTTCACTACGCCCCTGCTAACGAAGAAATATTTACACAGAGAAAAACGAGTCATTCCGTTGCCTTGAAAAAGGATTGCGAGCTGTAAGCAAGAAATCTAGATCGCAATATCGCCACGGGTCAAGGGGTGGCTTTGTCATAAACCCCAATTTAGCAGAAACAAGGCAACATCGCCATTTAGCAAGTCTGTTTAGCCCCCCATCCCCACCTTCCCTCTACCCTCCCCGTAGGGAGGTAGGCCTAGCACTATGCGTAGACGCATTGTTTTGTCCCTAACTTCTTCCCTTAATCTCATTTCCAGGATTAGAGTTCTAATAAAGTTAAAATTAGTTAATCCGATTAGTTGTTCAACAAAGTCGTAATCTCTGAAGAACACCTTTCACAACTATTACGTGCCTATACCTATCACTCAAGTAATGTTTACTCACTGAGAACAGAAAGTGGAAAGTGTGTAGAAGTAATGTAGTTTTAGTTGGTGGAATGAGTTTGAAGGGTGGGCTTCCCCACAATGGCCTCGATAGCCGAGTGGACTAAATGGTCAACTTTTGAAAAGCAGTGAGAGCCGGGTCACACCGGTTCGATCCCGATCCTACCAAAAAGTTTTTCTGCTCGGCATTCACCTCTGATATGTTCAGCATGTCAAGTGAAATGTATATCGAGGCTGTGGTGGTTCGGAACCCACCTAAAACGGTAGGTCCCCATCGTTTACTCGATGGCTGGGGAGCTGGTATTTGGTAGTGCTGCCAGCTGAGCACAATGGATAGTTCTTGAAAACGGTCTAGTTGCTGGGCTTGTCCCCCCAACCCTCTGCTATTATTATATTATATTAGCTTCCCCACTCCAAACACAAGGCCACAAGGCGGAAGGTGACACCATCATGCGGAGGGATAGGGGAACTAAATAAAAGTAAATTTCAAAGCTATGAATGGGGCAGAAAGTTAGGCACTAACACTTTCTTTAATAAGCAATATTCCGCATAATCTGGACGTGCGACCTAGATAAAGTAGGGTGGCGATTCGACATTTTCTAAAAGCGGGGTCCCGCCTTTATACAGGAAGAGAAAACACTTCCACAATAATTTATGAAAGCGATACATGAAGCTCTTAAAAAGAGATGGGATTATAAAAAGCCGGCGATGGTTTCCCCTAAATGAAGGTCCCTGTCTCACTTGAGGGAAACGGTCGCGCGGGACAGAGAAGGGGGGGACTAGGGGGGACTAGGGGGGGACTAGGTACTTGAGAGCGGCTTATTTTAGTTTTTTACTCCCTGATTTGTTCATTCATCACTGTCACCCTTATCTGCCCTACTCGCTCGTTAATCACCACGGCTACTTTCTTTCTTTCCTCCTACTTACCTACCTACTTCTCAGCGACATGCTCTTTTGTTTACCAGCACACAAGGCACCGGAATGGCTTGTGTCCAACCTTTTCCAAAGCCTACGTTGACTCAAGGAAATCCAATCTTCGAGTTTGACCTGCACGATTTGGGAGGGGGTTCCTTTTCCTTGACGTTTTACGGGAAAACTTCGAAATCCATGCCCATAGAGAAAGGAAAAGGAAATGAAATACCAATAGGTATAGTCTACATTAACGAATTTTTTACGTCGTTAAAAATTTCCACGACTATACCCTGTATAGATTCTAGATTCTAGATCAACACGACAAACGACTTGGGCCTCAACGTCTATTAAAATTAGGAAAACAGCTCATTTCATTGAATTCACGATCAGAATGGCTAACAAAGCAGCTTTCAATTGTTAACTGAAAAGTTTCCTCGAAGATTTAGGTAAATGAACTAAGAACTCACCATGTTTCGAAGAATGCCATATCGTAGCTTGCGTAACAATCCACTGAGTGCTAGAGCTCTCCCTAGACTAGCGACTAGTGCACTGGGACACTAAGCAGGGGCTACGTTCATCGATTTGTACTGACACTATGACCGAACGTTCTGACCGCGTGCATAGCTAGGACTTCAGCAACAAGTGCTACTACACCCGCAACTGCATCTTCCTCTTCCTATTTCAAACCCTACAAGAAGAAAATCAACAATGAAAGTTAAGAGAAATTTAGTGAAAACCAGAAAAAGAAAGAGAGCTGAACGGGTCTTACTTTCCGTGACATGAGTAGTCAGTGATTTCAGGAAATCCAGGTAGGTAGGTACAACAGAAAAATAGCAGTTTCACTTTAGAGGTCTTGTTGCACCTGCAGCATTAACGGTGAAAATTTAAGTGACACCAGAAGGGTTTTGTTAAGATTTTTCAAGTAAGAGTTGGGCAATATTTTTTGTTCTGAAAAAATTAGATATTTTAAAGAGCATCAATTTACTGCCTAAGTTCGGATTTCAAAATCGAGTGGTTTACTAGAACCTATCACAACGCCTAACGTTAAAAGGTACACTACAGGTATCTGGAAGAAAAAAATATCGAACCGTTAACCATCTGTTCCCTGCTACCAGTGTTCACTATCTGTGTCTTTTAAAATATCTTTCACTCAGTAGAAAAATAGGTATCCACTGGTTAAAAATTCATGTTCCAGCAAAAAGTCTGGTATGTCTCCTGCTAGGTAAGTAAAACAGAGTAAAAAAAAAGTGCCAAAAAGACCATGCGTGACATGTGGCAACTCTCCTGGGTCACCCCAGAGACTCAAACCGTTAAACTCAAACCAATTAAACCGAAAATTGGAGAGTGGGCATCAGCATGTCTGCCCCACAGAAGGGAGGAGGTGGCGATCGCTCGCCTCCGCATTGGACATACCCGGCTTACCCACGGGTACCTCATGGCTCGGGAGGACCCCACACAATGCACTCAATGTAACACCCCTCTGACGGTGTTACACATCCTTCTTGAATGTCCCCTCTACGGGCCCAGCCGTCAATCCCTCAAAGGCCAATCTCTCCCTACAGTACTAGCAGATGATGTCACTTCCATTCAAAATCTTTTAAACTTTCTTTCCCAAACTGCCCTCCTCCCACAACTGTAAATTAATTTTTTCCCCACAAGTATTCGCGTGAACCCCTCGAGGGACTGGCGATTAACCCTATAAAAAAAAAAAAAAAAAAAAAAAAAAAACAGAGTAAAACCTATCCGCAAACAAGACTTCATTCTTTCGCCACTGATAAGGTTAAAAAAATTCCACTTCAGTAAACTAAATGATAATAGATAATATAATATAGTTAAGAGTGTGCAGGGTCTGGCATATAGATTCCTATAAGGGAAATAGTAAAAATACCGGTGAGGCCGACGAGTGCGACGGTAGTGGTAGCTGTGTATAGCTGTGCATACTGATAGCGTCCGTACCACGCTAGCGCTAGCAAAAGACTGAGGCTAGCCAGCAGAACATTGCTCAGCACCCAGGGGTTCATCGGCTGGCCGTGCGTACTGCCAGTGCGCGAGTTCAGGTTCGGTGAGGGCGGCGGGGTGCGAGGTTGATGGACCAAACAGTGCACGACACAGTTATCAAACAGTCCGTAGTGGCCCAAAGTCCATGTGTCCTGCCCGAGAACTTGACCATTAAAGATGAGACGGACCAGCTTCCTCCCGGACAGCTCGAGGCTGAAGTGTCTCCTAAAAACAATTCCATAAGTCAACAGTTCCGTTTTAAATTACTGTAATGCAAGGGGCTGAGAAACAAGGTGGAGAAGGGGGGAGGCAGAACTCAAATTGAGGTAAAATGTGAAATATTAAAATTGTGATTGGAAACAGCTCTTCCAATAATCTAATGAACTAATTAAATTTATTGGAACAACTTAAGCCTGAAGATACCGTCCCATACCGTATTCGACAATATTCTAAGAAGAAAAGTCAACAACCAACATTGTGCCTACTTAGTATCTTGAAAAGATAACAGAACGGCTGTTTCCTCGACCTTCCGTTATCATTCCATAATATACTGATCCCTCACTTACTTTTTGAAATCGCCAAGTTGCTCTTCTAAATTTCCTTCTACAAGTTTTAAATCGTCGTTGAGATATTTTAGACGGATTCTTATGGTAGGAGGTTCGTCCGGAGTGGAAATGGGAGCTGAAGCTTGATTCTCTATTTGAACGTTATTTTCAGTGCGGGCAGCAGCCACGGGAGGAGCTGCAACATCTTCGGTTGGAATGCCATCAGTGTTGCCGGTAACTGAGGTATCATCATCTTCGCCTGATGAAGGTTCCACCCCACTTCCACTTCCAGAGCCTGAAGATTCTGGCTGACTTCCTTCACTGAGAAGATCTTTTAGATTGGCATTATGTGCGGGGACACTGGAACTAGCGGAACTTTCCACTGCGTCCTCAAAGAAAGCCAATCTTCGGTTCCGGAGAGTTGATACTTGCTCCGGCCGGACATTGCTGTCCACAGAACTGCTGGATTCAGGAGCTGGAAAAATGTAATCACCGAATCATTAGTTACGATGCAGGTTAGATTACTTATGTGTAGGGAGTCAGGACTCCAAATATAGATAACTCTGAATACGGAGTAACGATGCGACCATTTTTTCACTGGAAGTGACTAAGCTTATCCAGGCAGTGATGAGGATTGAGACATCATTCCCCCTGATCAACTTGGCTTAGCCAATTTCAGCACAGCATTAATATGCCGAAAAAACTATTCTAGCATTTTAATTTAAAAAAAAAACAATTACCGTCTAGTTGGCGCTGGGTCGCAATGACTTCAGCAGCAGTCTCGGGGTTTTCTGCCTCTTCAGGTTTATCAGCTTCATCAGGTGGCGGTGCAGACGGAGTAGGAACGGTCTGCCCGCTTACTTGGCGTGGCTGCTGTCGCTCCAAAATAAGTACCGTTCGTATTAACGGTCTTTCTGATATTCGAGTGGACCACCACGCTAAGGCAGCGACCATCAAGAGGAAAACGATGATAAAGAAGTGGAGAACTTCATCTCCAATGCCTTCAATTAACGACATAGCTGAAAACATAAAAACGTGGCATTAAAATTACTAGACTAATGTAGACCAAAGTTGAAAAAATTGGTGGATAGTATGCCGGGTGGTACCATGGCAACGAACAATTATTAGACTATGAGACAGTGGTTCAAAAGTTAGTGCAAATGCTCGGGACGCACCTCACGGCACAGAAACACGGTCAATGCTGGATAAGTTGAGGTGCTCGTTGAGTTTCCCTTCGAATCGTAATTGCGCAACTACCTTGAGGTGTTTGTTTAAGGTGTTTTATCGACACTGTCACTAGAATAAGTAATGTAACGAGTTTGTTGGGACGTCAGGGTCATGCCTGAGTAGGTACAATGGGTATCATGCAGTGCCTGATTAGAAAACGAGCGAAGACCCAGTTGTCCCACCCATATTTTAAATCAATAAAAAACAGTTCACAACATGGTGAAAAGAGGGAAAACGTGCATAAGCACCAGTATAAATACTCTCGTTCACGATAATCGCCAGGAAGGACACTGAAGTGTTTTTGACCTAGATATACCTGCCAAACATTGCAGTACTTACTGCCACACTCAATACGCACCTTGTGTTTGGTGATATTCCCGACATTACATAGTTAAACAGCTTCAAGACATCCTGAAATCACATCCATATTGAAAACAGGCCAGTTATTCCGTATAATAGAGATCATTCAGTATTTTTTTTATTTAATTTACTTGCCCTTGATACTTGAACACTTGATTTTGATGATAAAAATATTTTTTAAGGCCCTCTTTGTGGATATTTTTTAGGGCCCAATGGTCGAAGATCTTAGTACATTTCATTTTACTTTGCTCTACAAATTTTGGCTTTTTCTTTCGTAACTCGATTAAAAAACTTTTCATTGCTCATTTTACTAAATAAACCTGTTTAAATATATTTTAAAAGGATTTGTGCTGCGTTTAACTCCTGTTTGTAGGGAAAATTGGTCGTAAAACATGAAAAACATTTTTAATATTTTTACATATTTTCTTTGTGATATAAGAGTACTTTTTAAAATAAAAGCTGTAAAAAATCATTGAAATAAAATTGAAATTGCTTGAAATAATTGAATATTAAATAAAATCTATATTCATTGAAAAATATACAAAATAAACAGTTCCCTTTAAGAAATAAATATTTTACCCCAATGAAATCTTCCATATTATGAATTTTCAAGTAAAGCAACATGGCGGAAGCGTAGTTGTTTAGTATTCGAGCTTTCTTGAAGTTTTTTGCCGTTAATAGAGATTACATGGGGGTTTAGTGTTTTTAAGTGATTTTAGAAAAGATGCTGGTGTCTGTAATACTTGTGCAATAGGTAAGGAATTTATTGTAGTTGTAGGTTAAGAAAAAAACCTATACAAATAGCGCCGATGCCTTGACACTATCTCCAGACTTCACGATGCCGATTGCCGACTAATCAATATCCGTAAGTCCGTAACCTATACCGGGCACTCTGTAGTAAAGCTTTGGTTAGAAGGATCCACCCTGGAAGTCTTGGTGAAGCCTCTTTAGCGACTATCAACACCCAGAAGGGTCGATCACTGTTCTAGTGTAGAGTGAAGCTGGATCAATTTTTATGACTTTTTGTTCTAACATTGAATTCTCAGCTCTACGTCGGTGGTGTTGCTTCTGTTCATAAGCGCAAAGGGAGAGGCTGAATCAGTGGCGCCTCGTTATTTCTAAATTCGTAGCACCACGCGATTCAGCTTCTGCCTATGTGATCCAGCGCCGAGCATTTGGGGCGATCTGCATTTCTACCGGCTCCCCAGGTACCCATTTTAATAAGCAGCTTAAATTGTACTCATGGTACTGTAACCCGCTCACACTTCTACTCATTTTTTAGGATGTTCGGTTTTGTGCCATTCGTTTTACACTTCTTCTACCAATATACAAGACCATTCATTAAATGGATCCTTCATCGCTTTACTCGTCTGTGTGAACTTCAACGAATTTGCTATGGGTTTGAGTCGGGCGCACCACGAACAATGGCAGTCGAAACATCCCTCGGACTCTCCCGGAACCCGGTGCTTCGCGGTCTCCTGACGTACTCAAGGGAGCAGACGCTGCGGCCAGCGTTAGAAGGTGCTATCAAAACTGTACTGCGCGCTAAGCGAATCAATCCGCAGGTACCTAAGTTTAGATGATAAAATTAAATAATGGAGCCCGAGAAATGAGTCATTTTAAAACTGTCCTCCTGTGTGTATACTTCGATGTAGGAGTTAAAAACTAGCTTTCCTAGCAGTTTACAGTGCGGAAATACAGTTTTAGGTGGGTTTCGAACAACCACAATCTCTGTCTCCAACCTTTCTCCAGAATTTTGCCTTATTCCCCACCCTGTGGGATATTGCAGTACCGAGAGAACCTGTATTGACGTGTAACTTACTTATAATATTATGTTTTAGGTGCATTCCCAATTTCCAAAAGCGTTTGGGAAATGTATGGAGCAGATTTGGGGATATGCGGCACTAGTCGATTGCATTGAGTCACTGCGAAAGACTACTTTCGACAGCTCAAATCCTGAGCATGAGGAGAAGCTGCTGTCTTTGTGGGCCACGCTGGTGCCGGAGGAAGCTCTTGAAGCCAGAGTCACCAAACAGTGGCAACATATAGGCTTTCAAGGTATAACTCACTTTCTTCCGTTGCTTTTGCCCATAGTGCGAGACACCTGACAAGAGTCAGAAAAAAGTTGAGATACCAGTACCAACTACCAAGAGTACCAGATTTTTTTTTCTGCGTCTTTTTTTTTTAAAGAGTGACATACAAATTAGAAAATTCCACCTAAAATGTAATCCATTTAATTGTTGTAGGAGACGACCCAAAGACTGACTTCCGTGGGATGGGGCTGCTGGGTCTTGAAAATCTTATTTATTTTTCCAAAGAACACACGAGTATTGCTCAGAGGATACTGCAGCGTTCTCATCATCCAAAACATGGATATGCATTTGCAATAGTTGGTGAGATATTGACATGCATTATATATTTTAAGTTATGATACGTAATTTTAGAGCTCACTAGCTTCAGTCAGCTAGTTTGGAACGACCTTGGCACGCGTAACATAAACGTAACTAAGTTGTAAATGTTTTTTGAACAATTCGCTTAAATTTTCTTAAACAAAATACGGTTGCTATAAATGAACTGTTACAAAAAGAAATTTGCACAGTTGAAAAAAGTGGAATAGCTGAGCCCGTATCATAACTTGTCGAAATTTTTCTTGTAACACCTGCTAGCGGTTATCTAGTCACCATCACTTCATGAGTAATGGCTGGGGTTGGACTAGCCCCTGTTATTAGGGATTTGTAGCAACTGCTGGTGTTGCCAGTGTCGTCAGCCTCTAATAACATTTTATTTGATTTCAGGTATTAACATTACACACCTTACTTACTTCTTAGTCCACGGAGGAGTGGCAAAAACGCATGTCTACAACGTTACGAGATCTCCGCCGTCCATACGAACATTCCACCAAATGTACTGCTATCTTTTCGTGGAATTTGACAAGTTTTGGCTGAGTTCAAAACCTGAAAATATAATGGATTTCAGTTCAGTGCGCGACAGGTTTGAACGAACAATTCGCGAAAAGCTCAAGGACAATCGAACGTGTTTTAAGTTGGTTGTTGCGGTAGATCAGATATAGTTTTCAATTTTCAACGTAGGTACTTATCTGCATTGACATGACTATAGATTTGAATCATGCACCTTTATTCCATCTACCTATCATTAAAACTTCTCACGCATGCAAATTTTAAATTCGCGCGAATCTCAGTTTTTTTATTATTTACTATTTTTAAAAATCATCGAATCACTTCACCATCTTTGCATTAAATTATATTATTATCCTAATAACTGTACGTTGACTGGAGTGTGGTCATTTTGTTGATTACTTCGTCGTTGGATTAAAAATGTTTTGACAGCAATAAAGGTGTAGTAATTGTCAGGATAGGATATTACCCGTATAATAAATTATTTATCTTCAAAATATACTTCTGAAATAGGCCAGAAAAGTAAGTAAAAGAAAAATAATAACCCATTAAACTGCTTTTTAAGGTGAACGATGCTAGGAACCACTGTGGTAAAATCAGTAATTTAAAAAAGCGCGCGAAACAGGAAAGGGCCCTGAAAAATCATTTTTTACTCTTCACGTTGGTACGACTGAGTAATCAGTTTAGTGTTTATTTATGGTTGTGCTGAGCTTTGTGCCAATTTAATTCATTTCTGTGCCTTTTTATTTATTAGACAGTGATTTATCTTATTATCTTTAGTTCTCATTCAGCTGCTCAAACGCAAGTAATTTGTAAAAGGACTGATAGATCTTGAGAGGTAAGTGGATACTTCGGCTACGACTGCTCCCTTGTACCTAGCTATTTGTTACGCCTACATAACTTCATTCTTGGCCTTGTTTCATAGGCCTTTGATCTGCTCACGTTTCGCAGAAATCGTTTTATCGGAGTAAGAGAAAACTAGGGACGCAACAATGAAAAGGAGCTAGCCAGTCATATAAACTCCAGCTTGTTTCTAGTTCTGTAGCGTGAGTTGTGGCTCTCTGAAATATTAGTAGGTAGGTACCTAAATAAATGCGTTACCGTTATTATAGTATTAGAAAGTACCAAAATCTTAATAGTTCACCTTCGGAACTATATGAGCCTTCACATTTACCTACTCGATACACTTACCTATGCCAAGTTGGAGGGAAAAACAGGTATAAGTGTAACGTGACTTATTACATAAAGCCACTGTATTCGTGAGCTGGCATGACATGGTGTGAATACTTGGAGATGTATATGACACCTCATTTAATTAACATGCATGTTTCAGGGGGGCTCAGTGCTCAGTAGCATTCTGTTGCCAAGTGTTAGGTTCGGAGATGGCAGAGACGTGGGAGGAAAAATATGGTGGTCCCCTTTCCAAAACCAATATCAATGTACCTTTCCGTGTTTCTTTCCTCATAAACTTGACTGCAGTCAGGTTGGGAGACTTGAATTGTCACTGGTGTAACCCTAGAGTAGTAGAAAGGCTCCTACTAGGTACATGGTACCTTCTCTTATGGTTCTTCGTGGTTTCTACTCAACAGTTGGTAATTCTCCAGGGTTCCCACTGTTAGTAAAACTGCCCCTCCAAATTTGGTGTTTTGGAAGAGTGCACAGGTTTACAAGTAGGTACATTCTGCTTTCCCTTCACGAGCACTGCCCTTATCCATAGTAGTGTTCCTACACCCATTCTTCTTTATTTAATTGGCTGAAGCCTGAAACGCCACTCGCTTGTCTTCACTCTCCATGCCTGCCAACCTGCCTCCATTTTTAGATGTGGTCGATTTACCATGCTGTTTTGGTTCGGGGGACGGCACTGGACTTGGTTGCGTGACTTGCATGACATCCGTTTTGTAAGCTGGGATGATGTGTCCTGGTAACCACGTCTGTTAACATTGTTAAGCAATCCTCCTTCCCAAGGTCGGTAAAATCTTGAGATTTTGTCTTGAATTGGGGTTTTCCGGTGATGTCAGTATTCCGGCAGTTCAAACAGTCTAAAGCTCTAGAAAGAACGTAAGCTTTGCATCCCATACAACGCGCTAATTTTTTGGTTATTAACACATTTACTCATGGTGAAGGTCGTGTGTCAGGTTGTCTTAAATATGATGTGTGTGACAATTTTCAAGTTTGCGTCTGAAAGTCAAAGGGTCGTTTACCTATGACTATTGACAAATATTTGTCTAGTTTCCTTCAAGGTGTAAAATGATAAGCGGCTGAGGAGATGGGGGGCATTTCGATAAAGCGGGGTTTTCCGTTTTCCACTCCTATAGAGGAGTGTAGGAATAACATAATTAATATTGGACTCTATTATACTACCTAGGTTACATTTCTATTTCTCTCCAGTCATGGAAAATTGACCAAGTGATTGTTGATTGCTGAAAAATACGGATTCGGTCCTGTATTCGTTTTTTTTTAACGCGCGACGTTCAGAGAACATATTATGCGCCGATAAGTTGGTTTGTTAGATGTTTTTGGCCGAAGCCGAATATGAGTGGTCCGAAGCCAGTTTTAGGAGTGGGCCGAAGCCAATACATCCATGTCGGAAGCGGAAAATTTTTCCGTTCCGCTGGGATTCGAACCCGGACCTCTCATTCCTGTATTCGTTTTGCGTACAGAACCGTGTAAGAATAGATGTCACACCTCATAAAATGTCCACTCTGAAGAACTCCAAGCTGTTAGATTATATACTGTCCGTCTGTCTTGAAAGGTAGGAATGGTCATTGCCCTTGATATTTCATCACTCCACTTTATTTCTATTTCAGCATTATATTAATGTTGATGTATCTACCTACTTAAATATTCCTTCATTGGTCTTGCACAGTCATTTCGTTTCGTAAGGAGAAAATCCATCGCATCACCATAGTACCTACGTAGGTAGCTGATTTGAAAGCAGGTTCACTAATGTGTCCATAAGGTGATTATTGGTTTAGGAAGGTTGAAGGGACCGCCTCAGGCTGTGTAGATAATAGATAAGTACGTAGGTAATAATGATCTGGTTGGATATGATCATGGTCAATAGTCAAATGCACTTCCCACGTCCTGTCTGTTGCATTTGCAATTACACATTGCGGTCAGATCCCATTGCTATCAGGTGCGTTTTCAACATGGCCTGTTTTATTCCGAATTGCGTAAATACCTGTGGTATCGACTGGTATTTAAAATTATGTTGGTTGGTGTAGGTACAACGATAATCCGAAGCGTGAATTCTGGGGGCTGTTCGTTATTTTTTTGTTCTGAAGTGTAATGTATCCTTTTAACATCAGAAGCTGGTGTCCTAGGCTTGTTCCTTTATTTTTCCTTTTGGTAATCGTACGTACTGTGCGTCGAAGCCGCATGCCGACGCCACAAGTGGGAGAGATCGCATGTGCTGGGACTTCAACACTGACCACTCTGGATTCCTGCATTACTTTATATTTATACGAGGGGGCAGCCACTCCAGGAATATTGTTGGGAATCTCGTTAAAAATCTCAGGAAATCTTTATGAAATCTCAGGAAATCGTGGAAATTTCTTGGGGTTAATTTCTATACAGGAATTTCGTTGGGAATCTCAGAAATTCTTTGGAATCTTTACGAAATCTCGGGAGTGGTTATATATAGCTGAGGGTTGGGGGGGACAAGCCCAGCAACTAGACCGTTTCAAGAACTATCCATTGTGCTCAGCTGGCAGCACTACCAAATACCAGCTCCCCAGCCATCGAGTAAACGATGGGGACCTACAGTTTTAGGTGGGTTCCGAACCACCACAGCCTTGATATACATTTCACTTGACATGCTGAACATATTAGAGGTGAATGCCGAGCAGAAAAACTTTTTTTTTGGATCGGGATCGAACCGGTGTGACTCGGCTCTCTCTGCTCCTCAAAAGTCGACCATTTAGTCCACTCGGCTATCGAGGCTGTTCGGGAGTGGTTACCCCCTTGTATTTATAGCTAGGAAGAAGAGTAGGTTAGACGTAGATGTAATTTTATTATTATAGTACCGGTAGTTTCCCACCGCAGTCGTGTTTTTCGAGTTAAAACATAATTTTGATTGCTTGTGTGACAATAATTGAGGGATGTCAGTTTTATGTTGCATCACATGCCTGTGTGACCTCCAGTTACATCTGCTATGTGATTTCCTCATCATGATTCGCTACAGACAATTGTCACCGTTCCTAGTTATGTATTTGGGAACCACAATATTACTGTCAAGCTTCACTCGTCGCCATGACGGCTTCTTACGCGGGGTTTAACCACTCCAGGAATCTCGTTGGGAATCTCAGGCAATCATTGGAAATATTTATGAAATCTCAGGGAATCTTGAATTTTTTTTGGAGTGGTTAACCCTTCGGGGTGCACCTTTCCACGAATCTCGTTGAGAATCTCAGGAAATCTTTGGAAATCTTAATGCAATCTCTGGAGTGGTTACCCCCTCGGCTTCTTATGTGTTTGTCGGCACCTGTTCTCGATTGTCAGGAGTTTTCATGTAGATATCTCATGCCCTCACTACGGAGAGAATTTTTGCATTTCTCGAAAAAAATTAACCCTGTCATGATTTGCAACATTGAGTGAGGAGCCAATGACACTTGCGATCGTTGATAGAGCCATACAAAACACTGTGAGGTCAAGATCAGGTAATGGCTTCAATTTGAAGCCAGGCGCCAGCTCTCGGGTGGAGCCTGACTCAACCTATACTCCAGATATTCCCCGTAAAAACAAGAAAACAGGCTCAGCAAGAATGTAACTCTTAATTATTCCTGAAAAAATTGTGTCGTCAGTCTGGCAGCCGCAGTTCACGGTGCTGTGCACTCTGACTAACTTTGGTTCAGGGGAAAAAAGTGGATTGGTACTTGAGTCACGCGATGATGTGTCATCCTCACATATTCGCAAAGCTATAATCAGCAGGAGGTTATGCGGAGGGCAGGATCGCTGTGATAACCATGGAACGCATATCGCACGAGCACAACTAAGTCCCTTCCGTTCGATAATGTAACGATTAGGAATTTTTTGGGACTCCACGCAATGCACTTTGTGCACTTTTCTTTTTACCTGAAATCTGAAAAGTAAATTTAGTCTTATACTGTGCAGTAATGTAAAACACACAGTGACTGGTGACTTCCTGGTGACACCCTGGTGACTTCGAGAGGAGTCTTGTCAAGTTTTTCAACCACTTGAGTTGCATGCTTTGTGATAAAAATGTCTTGACCTCTGATAGAGCGGAGAGTAGGTGGTACTTAAGTCGTTCATGGAATTTAGGGCAATGCACTGGTCCTGTTTTCATTTCGGATCATAAAATAGCCACAAATTTACCGTAAGAAGACTACTTAACTTCTGAGGTGTGGGTAGTGTACGAAGTAGTGTACTATTTCGAAGTGGTACTACTCGGTATTATTTTACTTTCGTCCCAATACTGAATAACCGCGCCAAAGTCAGCCCTCCATTCTTCCAAGTCTAATGTAATTTCCATTTCATCAAAATTTCACTGTGTTTGAAAATTCGGCATCTGGTATTGTTCCTATAGTAAGCAATATTGAACACTGCATGAAGCTATGTTTCCCAGTTGCTGTTGTGAAAAGAGTGGAGCCATGCATAAATAATAAGGGCTCTTGGCGACGACTCGCGGCAGTCTCCTAGAAAAGCAGGTGTACGTGTACGAGACGCATACGCATAAACACTAAACAGCCCCCAGCATTTGAAAAGAGAGAAGCCCTGAAACCTGTTGTGTTGTGCAAACAATAGCATAGGTTTCTGGAATGCGGCGGTCCCTTGAGTCCTTCACCCCCTGGCCCCTACTCACTCACATTCTTCGCTTCTTCAGTGTTGAACCTGACCAACATAGGTACGGAAATTATGCAGGGTTCCAGTCTTGGTGGGACTTTTTCCTGCATAAGCCTGACCTTCACTGTCCACGAGAGGACCTAACTGGAGGGCGTGATTCTGACCAGATCATCCCGCACTGAACGTGCATCCCGGTATCCCTGTAGACTCACTATAAAGTCAATAAAAAAGTATTCCAGCCCAGCATATAGCCGATAGTCAGTAGGCATGTTAAGGGTCCGCTATACCTGACGGTGCATTTTTGCCGCCCATAAGATTAACATTGCGAGCGGCGATTCATTTTCAAGGTTTACCCTTGGTTGGAAAGACACAAAATTTTGCCTATACCTAGCCCTAACAATGTTCTAGGGAGTGTTCGAAGCAGATTTCCCATTTTTTTTACTGGTTTTCGAGATACAGCACTTTTCTTGAGGTATGCGATGCTAGCATTTGCAAAACAGTTGCAATAAAAGAAACCAGTGAGAAATTGGGAAATCTGCTTCGAACACTCCCTAGAACATTGTTAGGGCTAGGTACAGGCAAAATTTTGTGTCTTTCCAACCAAGGGTAAACCTTGAAAATGAATCGCCGCTCGCAATGTTAATCTTATGGGCGGCAAAAAATGCATCGTCAGGTATAGCGTCCTCTTAAGGGCTCTGAGATATTTTCGGGTTGATGCTTCGCAGAATAGACTTTGTCAAAAAATAAGACATTCCGTAGAGATGCCATGGATGCCTTGCCCAATATAAACCCTTCTGTGGAAGTCTGTATGTTTTGCATAAAAGAAAGCGACATGAGTGTCAGAGCGTAGCTTGTCGCAGTTTTGCACTCTTGCACCACATAGGAGAAAATCAGGTACCATGTACCTAAATGACATCTCCATTTAGGTTCATCTTGGCGCGGCTGCAAGCGGAACATGTCATTTGAAATCATTGTCTTCATTTGGAAATATGTAACTTAGATGTGACACTCAGTGCTGGTGACAATGAGTAGGTACCTTGGACTGGATGTGGACTTGAAAACTCTATTTTCTTTCCTGAGAAATATGTTGCACCTGTATCTTCCTCAGGTAGTCAGGTATAACTGTTTCGGTCCCCAATCTCAACACAGTGGCCACTGACTGTGGAAGCTCGAGGACACTTTTGGACGTTGATTTGCACGTGCATGTACACATGGGTTTGCACATGCATTTATATATTAGGGTTTGCACCTGCATATACACGTGGGTTTGCACTTGCATATTCGTGAACATTAGGTATACACGTGCGTGTGCATTTGCATATTCAGCGTGCACCTATCCAACAATGCAATGAAAACTCAACATTGATTTTCTGCAAGATCACGATGCTTTCCTATATGTATAGTACAGTATAGGTAAGTACTAATGGACGCGAGAGAAAAAGACCTTTGTACCTACCTAAATCCAGGCCCTCATAATATGACATACATGGTAAGGATCAGGGGGTCAGATAATTTCTTGTTTTGAGCTACAGTTCTCGTGTAGTTCCCCTCAGGAAAATGACGTCACTGAGTGCATCGAAGCGGCGTAGTCCTCGGCCCGTTATTCGGTTGTGTTGGTAGCGTTAGTAGCACTCAGCCAGTCGGAGGGACTGACAACCTTGTAGGTGGCGCGGTTAGTAGGCTAGTAGAGAGTCGATCTGAAGCAGTGACGCACAACGGCCGGTTTGTTTCTTTTTCAGTGCTTACGTCTCAGCTGTGCTAGTGTGTCAGCTGACGGGCTGTAGAATTTCGTGTAAGAAGTGTGTCTTGTGTGTGAAAAAAGTTTCCCCAAGGATTACTCTAACATATTTTTACATGATCCATGTAAGTAATGTCATGTTGCACTCCTTAGAATTTAGGTGTAAGTAGGTACCTACTACATAGGCACATCGAGGTGCCACTGAGCCCAGTTATCGCCAGCAGAACGTGTGAACGAGAAACGAAATGATTTCGATAACCTTAACAGAACTCCTCTTTAGTTGAACTCACAAAGCGTGGCCAAATATGAAACCTTGGGTCTTGAATGGTTTGAAATTAATACTATCGGTCCTATAGCATCACGGTTCTTGCAGAAATGGTTGAGCCTGGAATTTTTGCTGTTGCTCGCTGTTGGTCAGACCCCGGCTGACTAGCTTTTGGTACGAGTACCGGAAATACTCTTGACGCGTAACTTTAGTAGGATAAATACCCTCAACCCCTGTGGTCAAGGCTGAAAACCGTCCCCAATAAGTTTATTTCCATAACATAGTATCTACCCACCTATATCAATTTAAGAAACTATTTCTTTATCACTCAATGATCCGGATGTGTGCCTGCGTGCCTGCGTGCCCTCATTTACGGTCACGGCATTAAAAGTGAAAACGCAGCCCAGATCCAGGATCCAGGTAGCCTGGTGCTGGCAACTTCATATACCTACCTACCTGCCTTCCCGCTCACTCACTGGGCTACTCCTCACAATAAAAGGTCACTAATTTAACCTGTCAATGGTTCATTGCACCCGTCAAAGGAGATTGCGGTCGCATTGATAGACACTAGCTAATCTTCTACTGAAAATCTCGCTGTTTATGGTCAAAACGACTGAATTCGCGTTGAGGTCCAATGACAGAAATGACCATCATCACTTTTGCCGACCCGCTTTGATTACGTTGGTATAGATGCGTTAAGGGTCCGCTATACCTGACGGTGCATTTTTTGCCGCCCATAAGATTAACATTGCGAGCGGCGATTCATTTTCAAGGTTTACCCTTGGTTGGAAAGACACAAAATTGAGGTATGCGATGCTAGCATTTGCAAAACAGTTGCAATAAAAGAAACCAGTGAGAAATTGGGAAATCTGCTTCGAACACTCCCTAGAACATTGTTAGGGCTAGGTACAGGCAAAATTTTGTGTCTTTCCAACCAAGGGTAAACCTTGAAAATGAATCGCCGCTCGCAATGTTAAATCTTATGGGCGGCAAAAAATGCACCGTCAGGTATAGCGGACCCTTAAGGTGCTCCATAACCATAACATAAGTATGTCTGCCCCTAACATTTAGTGGCATTCCACAAAAGGTGGATAGCACTATACCCCAAGGAGTGAGTGCTATCGGCGATAGCCGTTGTACAACCAACATGATTCCTGTGGCTGATCTCGTTGTGTAAGCCAGTGAGAATATTAGATTGGAACACAATGTATTGGATGTGAGATGGGGTCATGCACTCATATGTGGGGAGGGTGACCTCTGCCCCTATCCCCTAGTCTCACTGATTACGCTTTTGTCCTTTGTCATATCATTTGTTACTTTCTCTATGTCTGATAGATGATGTTTGACGAGGCAGCGTGCCGTTGGTGCATCAGGGTTCAAAACCTCTGTGTCGAGGTGTACTTTTTCTTATTCAGTGCGGGGTCGGTGAATCTGACGAGCAAGGGTAGTTGGTTTTTAGTGAGGGTGACTCCACATTGTTGGGGGAAGTCAACTTTACCAAGGCCCTCGGGTCATTGCAGTTGGAGCGAGGGTTTCGCGGGTTTAACCACCCTCTCCCGGGGACTTGGTTCATAACCATTGCACCACCACCACCACAGGAGTTTCTCACTATTTTCGCTGTAGGTTCATGCCTCTTATACATGGAGCACTATATCGTCTGATACGGGGCTCCAAGGCTGTTGGAGGTTGGCGTAGGTATTCTTAAAAGTTAAGACCCGTGGTTTATTGCAGTAATTTCTGTGGTAGGTGGTTGTGAAAACTGATTTTTGTATCGACAGTTTCCGCTTTTTTTTACTGTTTTTACTGTTTTTACTGCTAGTGGAGAGCTGTAATGTTCTTGTCCTACTGCTACATAATTTATTGTGTTGTATTTATTAGCGCATATGCATATCAGTATATACTTGCTTGATTGCTGCTGCTGCTGCCTGCTGGGACTCACTGCATGCAGAGGTGCCCAAACTTGACCTTGCAATAAGATCTGTATATCTGCGGTTTTGATTCTTGTGGGCTAGTAACAGGCACCAGCACCAGTGATCGGTCTCGGATCTCTTAATCATGACCAAGTTGGGTTGGGCTGACTTCTGACACTTCCTCATCGGTTGGTGTGATGTTTCACCTGTTTTCCTTGGTTGGTGTCATCCAGATAGGCTGATAACCAAACCGACAAGCCTCCTGGCACACCTAGCCCCTCTCCCGTGGTTCATTGAGCGAATTTCTCCTTCCTATAGTGATGCGCCATGTAAGAACGGGAGAAATGTTGTTGTCCTGGACGTCATTCCTGATCTTGTTCTTGCACTATGAGCCGAAATTTTAGTGCCTTATTTCGTTCGTGATTTTATCAGATCAGATTGCAGTTCTGTTGGTGCTGTACCGTAGTATGCACGAGTCTCAAAATCTCGTCTAAGTTTTTGTGGCTGTCATGCTGACTTCTAGCTTCCTCTCACACGGAAGAAATCTTGCTGTGCAAGCTGCTATTATTGTTGATGCTCCACAGCCAATGTTATTCCTACAGTCTTGTTCTATCTGAGGGGGTAACCACTCCAGAGATTCCTTGATATTCCACTGAGATTCCATAAAGATTTCCTAAGATTCGCAACGATATTCATAGAAAGATGAACCCTGAAGGGGTAACCACTCCAAAAAAATTCCAAGATTCCCTGAGATTTCATAAAGATTTCCTATTTTTCCCAGCGAGATTCCCAACGAGTGGTTAACCCCTCGGATATATCTTATATTTATTCAAGAAATACAAAGAAAAGAACTTTCCATTGGACTATCTGCCATATAGTAGTATAATTCCTCATTGATTCATACTCCATTGCACTGATTCTCCATAACGTCGGCCACTTCCTAACAATGGATCACTATCTGAACGTTATTGTTTCAGACTCCTTCATCCTGCGCGGGATTACGTTATCTAAAACAGTAAACAAAACCCTGTAAATAATGCGTTGTATTTTTCCTGGGCTGGCGATTCATATCTCATCGCTCTAATTTGAGGGACAGTCAGAATCCCTATAGGCAGACGCCGTCCTCATAAGAACCGGGTGTGTGAAAATTCTCTTCAAGCTGGATGCAAAATAAAGAACGCCTAAGTCTGAAGAGGATATAGGTATAGGCTTGATTCATAATTTCTTGTCATTCGTATCAAGATATTATAGTTTGTTCACCGGAGTTGTGTATGGAACACATCTGTTTCTTTTTGTTTTTGAACAATGGAAACGTAATGAACACACCATGGTCACGTGTAGTTTGGCTGTTATATGGGGCAGTATATTGGGAAGTGTTTTCCGTCTCCGATGAATCGATGATTACGATTGCGTGGGAAGTAACCGCAGCAGCCCGTGCCGTGTGCCGTCACTCCATCTGCGGTTTCTGCAGTTCTGCCATTTTTCCATGTCACGTATTTCCTTCATATTTCACAATACCTTTTGAAAACTCTTATGAGTGGGAAATCGTTTCAGTCACGGCCTGTTTCTCAGCGACATATTTCTAGTGCCCAGCTGTCATACCTGTGGAAATAGCATCCTTTTCAAACTGTCACATATGTCCCCCTGGTTCTCGTAATTACGATTACACCATGACATGTTCCCTAAATTCTTGTCCGGCTTGATTCGGCGTTAAGAGGAGAGGATACCCCTTGACGTTGTGGCGCAAATTTCGGTTGAAGGCGTCTGTGACATTCTCGGACAGTTATTGCATGTTTGGTTGAGAGCAATCTTGTATTTCCTTACTGATGCGAGTCTACGTCATTGGTTGCTTGTTGCTTAGCAAATTGAGTAAAGTAAGGATTTCTTAAGTCATACACGGAGTTGAATGAAGATTCAAGAAGGTCCATTTATTTATTCTACGCACGCCTTTGACCGAAATTTCAAGGTTAGATGTCAAGGGGTCGGTCATCATAAGTTCTAGAAGGATGGCAGTACAAGGTACAAAGGTACCATTGAGTCGTAGCGTGAGGTGGAGGATGGTACCTGGGACCTACACCTTGGAATAGCGGTCCCAAGGATAACGAGTCAGCTGTTCCACACTCCAGTCAATGAGGATAGTTAGTTACGCGTTAAGTACCTGCTTGTACCTGAATACCTACTGCTACTACGCTCCTGCATTATTAGTCTACTTCAAGTTGAGTCGGTTTTGTTTAAACAACAGGCCGGTCCTTGTGACTTCCTCACACGCATTGTTGCGTAAAACGGACGGATGAGTTTTTGTATGGGCATATCCAGTCAATACAATCATGCAGCCACTACAGGTTTCAGGCTTAAAGGTGACGTTGCTACCTTGCTGGAAGCTATATCGACTTTTCTCATTTATTTGTTACTTGTTATAAAATATTTTGAGACCTCCGAAGTCTCAGTAACAATTTTCAAAATTTGCTTTGGTAGTGGGCGTCCGATTTGGTAGTTGAAGCCCACATTAATCACGATGGATGTCCTCCTTATTATTTTTGACTATCTTAGCATCGAAGACCGAACAGTGTTTTGTATAATTGCAGGGAAGCTGTGAATATGCGGCACACGGGTGCTGGGTACGCCTCGAGGAAGCCTTTCGCTATGGTCTGGAAGAGTTACCACAGTAGTGCGTGAGACAACAGTGAAGAAGTGTCCTTGACAAAACCGCAGAGCATGGCGTGGGGTGCGGTGTGCGGCGTCGGCGTCGCGTGCTCCTTATTGTTGCTACTGTGGATACCCACCACTACCGGACTGGATGGCCCCAACAAATGCGTCCGCCAAGAAGAGTAAGTTACCGTATGCATCCCTCCTGAAAATATTGAGGGGTTGGGAATCATTGGAAATATTTATGAAATCTCAGGGAATCTTGGAATTTTTTGCAGTGGTTAGTTACCCCTTTGGGGTTCATCTTTCTATGAATATCGTTGAGAATCTTTTGAAATCTTTATGTAATCTCAAGGAATCTCTGGAGTGGTTACCCCCTCGGAAAATATACTTCTCAGTCGAATAGTTGATCTGGCCTATTTCGTAACACGGGGAATTTTATCTGTAGTTAAAGTTGACTACTGAGAGAAAGAGAATAATGATTGTCATAGGAGCTCTTATTAACTTGAAGTCAAAATTTGTCTAGTCAGTTTGACTGGGTCCAGCTGCTTGCCAACCTCTTGTTCGTTAGGCAGAAAATCAGAAAATTTTATAAATTGACTGGGAATTTTATTTTAACTCTGTGAGAAGAGAGAAGCCCCGCCGGTACGGTGGCGGCGGCGGCACCCTCTCGCGCAGACTGGGGCTCACCCCTTCAGTGAGACTAGAACGTTGCGCGCGGCTACACGTGTCAGTCTGCCCTGCTATTTTCTTTGTGTTCTGTCCATATATCGGTTCGGATCGAACGTTTTCATTCTACTTTGGAGTCAGGTGAGCATCCTTGACCTTATAAAAAAAAAAAAAAAAAAAAAAAAAAATTATTAGGGTTTATTGGGGTTGTTTATACATAGAAAAGTGTTTATACGTTTTTAGAATAGACTATTCGGTGAACAGCAGTTGTGTACTTCTGACGTCTGACGTCTCCCATAAACTTCACGGGCCAGGCACAGTAGCGGGTTTAAGGGTCCGCTTAAGCTGACGATGCATTTTTTGCCGCCCATAAGATTAACATAGCGAGCGGCGATTCATTTTCAAGGTTTACCCTTGGTTGGAAAGGCACAAAATTTTGCCTATACCTAGCCCTAACAATGTTGTAGGTCGTCATCGAAGCAGATTTCCCAATTTTGTACTGGTTTTCGAGATACAGCACTTTTCCCCTTGAAAAATTGAGGTATGGGGTATGGTATGCGATGCTAGCATTTGCAAAACAGTTGCAATAAAAGAAACCAGTGAGAAATTGGGAAATCTGCTTCGATGACGACCTACAACATTGTTAGGGCTAGGCAAAACTTTGTGTCTTTCTAACCAAGGGTAAACCTTGAAAATGAATCGCCGCTCGCAATGTTAATCTTATGGGCGGCAAAAAATGCATCGTCAGGTTAAGCGGACCCGCACTCTTCCAGATGCGACCTGTAGGTACTAATCGCAGGCTGTAAATGCGCGAGGTGTTAGCTAGTGTCCATCTGCACTCACTGGTGGAACAGATGAAAAAATTCTTGAGACACGTTTTCCACTTATCGTCTTCGTGGTTAAGAAGGTTAAAATCGATATCGGTATCAGACGTAAGCCACCGACGTTTTTGAGTTCTCTTGAGTCCCGTGACGTGTATTGCATGCCATCGCTGATCAATAGGATAGGCAAGTCACAAGTCACTGTCACTCAGTGACCGTTTTGCAGATGGACTTTTCGTGTTTATGAATATTGCATGACGTCACAGCAGCGCTGACCTTGGGTGGCAATTTTCATGTGGCGCCTGCTGAATCATCTGGAGCACATTTTAACGTTTTTTGTTGGTTTTTTGCATATGAATGTAATCAGGATGTTATATGAACTCTTTCTTTGATTTCTCGTTTAAAAAGTTTTTCAGGTACTTTAATTGGTTGCCCTAACTCATTTGTCAGTTCAATAAGTAAAAGTGCTAACTACGGGTGCGTCCCACCATGCCCAGTTAAAATTAAACTGGAGATTTTGTCCTATGTTTACCATGTTAAATTTAACTTTTACTAGAGATTTTCTCCAGTTGTTTTTTAACTGGGCATGGTGGGACGCACACTAAAAGATTAAACTCGTAGGTTAAACTAATGATGAGTACGGAAGTACGTGAAAAATAAAATAGCAGAAGCAGATGCAACCTCCTAGACCAGGGGCCCACGGGGTCTGTTCTTGACGAAGGGCAGGAAAAGGTTTGAGCCTGTGGAGCGATGGGGAGGCTCTGGTAGTTTCAGGAAACCTGAGTCTTACTGTCCGCCGTTGGGGCTTTTCGGGGCTACAAATTTTTTAAATCGTGAAATTTTCGGAAAAATCTGTCGAACGGGAGGACTGGGAGGCACTGTGCAACGTGTCATCAATCTCCAGAGCCGAAATGAGACCTGGCATGTCTTTTCAGAGGCACAGTGCAGCCTGCCATCGCTCTGTAGAGCCGAACTAAGACCTGGCATGGCTTTCCAGAGCCACAGTATAACCTGACAGGGCTCTCCAGAGCCAAGATGAGACCAGACATACCTCGCCGGCGACCTGCTATACATTTCCGAGGCCATAGGGGGACCTGACAGTGCTCTCAGGAGCCGAAATAAGATCTGTCACTGCTTTCCAGTGCCTGGGTGAAACCTTTCAGTGCTTTCCTAAGCTAGAGTCAGACTTAATGCTCTTAAGAGCATTAGTTAAGAGCATTAGTGAACCTGTTATTGCTCCTTAAGGGCCAGTTTAGGCTATGTTTCTGCCCTGGAGAGTAGTATAAGGTCACACACCCTGCCAAAGGAGAAGCGGTAGACTGGTAGGGGAGTACAGGATTGTAATTTTCGGTCAAGTTAGCGTTCTGGACGCTTTTATTACGTTTTGTACCACTGATTCATCCCATTTACGGAACAGTAGTAGTGTTTATATAGATGAAAATACCAAAATTTGAAGAAATTCCTTACGGTATGCCCGATAGCCATAGGATTTTTACTAAATTTATATTGATCCATCAAGTGCAGTGCAAAATCATGAAGAATGTAGAATAAGACAATTTTCAGTTGTTTCCGACTCATTCCCTCCAATAATAACGGAGATATTGCGATATGGAATTTCAACCCCCACCCTTGACAGAAAGTGATTTCACGAACAACTTTTTTAGACAAAAGTTATAGACAATAATAACTCAATTTTAAAACAAAAAGAAATAAATTGATATCTTACCAACTGAGGGAGTTACGGCGTTTTGAAATTACAACCCTCCACCCCCTGCGATAAAGGTTACTTCGGACGAAAAACTTTACAAGACAAAAGTTGTAGATAATATTAAGACAAATTCATAGCAACAAGAAAAAACTCAATATCATACTTACTAAGCAAGTTCTGGGGTAACTTTTCGCCCATTTCAAAATTTGAGGGGTGATTTAAGGCCCAGAAGCCCCCCAATTTGGTGTCTTACTATAAGATTTGGAGTTTAACGGTGAATTTTTACTCTGATTGGTGTTTGTACCCTTTGGGCTGATTTTCGGCACAATTTGAGATACTTGCCAAATTTTGGATTGCGTCTTAAGGGTAGAAAGCCGAAGTGCCTTATTTCTTGATTTTCATATACTAGGGTATGCCCCCTATCGTTCACAGGTGAAATTTATCGTCCCCTCGTTCGTCCTGACGAATTTTTCGAAATTTTCAACCCCGTCTTAAGGGATGAAAGCCCCAACCAAAGTGTCTTATTTTTTGATTTTTCTATACTAGGGCGCGGCCCCTATCGTTTGCAGGTGAAATTTTTTATCCACTCGTTCGACAGATTTTTCCGGTCTCCACCGATTTTGGATTGCGTCTTAAGGGTAGAAAGCCCCAACCGAAGTGTCTTATTTCCTGGTTTTTATATACTGGGGCATGCCCCCTATCTTCTGAAGGTGAAATTTTTCGTCCTCCCGTTCGACAGATTTTTCCGAAAATTTCACGATTTAAAAAATTTGTAGCCCCGAAAAGCCCCAACGGCGGACAGTAAGACTCAGGTTTCCTGAAACTACCAGAGCCTCCCCATCGCTCCACAGGCTCAAACCTTTTCCTGCCCTTCGTCAAGAACAGACCCCGTGGGCCCCTGGTCTATCCTGTTAACTCTCAGTGTTGCCTCTCAGACTCCTCAGTGGTCCTAAACGCACCCGTACGGCCTCAGTTGTCTCGGTGCGTTTTACGCTTAGTTATTATCCAGTTATGCTGCCGCGGCTATATTCGGTATGCTTAAGCCCTTGTTAAAAGAGTAGGTAAGGCGGAGCTGCAGCCACTTGGAACAGCCGATTACCAGTGACCCGACTGCTCGCCCCCGTAAATACTTCAGCGTTCGGCGCCACTGCCATTTAAGGGGCTACACGCAAAACTAATATAACGAATTTAAACTCGGGATTGCAGGTAAAAAATTATTTTTACCGCCCTGTCCCTTGCGAAGGGAACATGACCCATGGTGCTTCCGAAAATTTCGACTTTTTTTTGTCTGCTGACTGGCTGTCTCTATACCTCCATCCTTTTAGGGCCTTCCTAACTTAAGGATCCCTCTATTGAGTCTATTGGATCATGGTAGTAAGCAGTGTGGGTCCACAATAGATCCAAGTTTCCTGGTGCATGCTTGTAGAAGTATGTCACGTGATGAGTCAGCAGGCGCCTGTAGGCCGGTGTTTACAAAGCAATGCTGACCAGATAGAATTCGATGATGTCATACTTAGTAGTCATAATAACAGTGGGACGTGGTAGAAATTCCTTCGCTGCTTCACTCCATCGGTCGCGTCCCTCATCGTCAGCGATACCTATACCTATCCCAGCAGATAACCATACTTGTCAAATGGAGAGCGTATTAGACCCCAGTGCAGAGGCCAGTGCAGACCAGTATTGAATTATTATTACATTACTTACATGTAAAAATATAGCTAGGGGCAGGGCTATTAATCTCAGAACAGTCTCATAGATGACGTAGTTTCGTTGCCTTTGCTGCTACGTCAATGCGTCGGTGAGGAGCATCTGAAGGTGAACCGCTACGATTGGTTGATTGTTGACCGCGATGTCACTCCTGACGTTGCCTCTAAAACCTAACTACCAGGTTGTGTCTACCAACTAATTATTGTTCGCATACAAAATTACATCCCTGAGTCTTATAAAATAAAATAATCATTTTCATTCAACGTCCATGTATCTAATGTTTTAAAAACTGGTGACGAACACTTATTTGTTGCGGATTACTTAGGTTAAGTTGGGGCCGCAATTAGATTCCTGAGACAGCCTCTCCAGACTCTTCTGACTCTTCTTTCTTCGGGGAGCCAATAATTGGCTTGCGCGTTCCGTTCCTCAGGAAAAACTGAAACAGACCAGTTTCCATATAGCACTGTTGCACAAAAAAGGCTTCGCTGTAGACTTGGAACCCATTCCCCCCCCCCCCCCCCCTATCTGCGATTTTCTCTAGGTCACGGTCACGCTTAGTGCTGACACTGTAACACCCTGACTTGAACTTGAACTTAATTTGCAGTGGTGATAAAATGGATGACCCGTGGCAATCTCGTGACCTTGGTGAATCGATGATAAAGTTGATATGAAAGTGTTAAGTAAACAAAATTAGCTAAGAAGCCCCAAAAAATACCGCATCGATAAAGGGGCCTTGAACTGCATTGTTGCATTAACCATTTACGAATGCTTTTGACAGTCCGCTGTATTTCGATAAGTTTGGCATTTACCTGGAGGTACTTGGCGCAGGCATCAGGGCGGTGGCGGTCCAGGTATCTCTCCTGACTGAAGGCTTTGTAGCAAGACGCACATCTCCACTGCCACTGGTGGTGGCCGCGGGTTCGTTGGTGTGCTCGCAGATTGGACCTGAAAAATGAGTTAAAATTAAATAAATGGAAGCAGGACGTTTTTTTTTCTTGCACCCTTTTCCTAACTACTGTCTACTGTACCAAAAAAAAAGTGATGATACCTGTCTGCAAAGTTCTTCCTGCACTTCTCATCGGGGCAGATGAAAGGCTTTTCCCCGCTATGAAGACGCATGTGGCCCTTGAGGACCCAGTGCCGGTCAAAGTTCTTCTTGCAGAGGCTGCAGTAGTGAGGGCTCCTTCTGGGTTCAGTGGGAAGGGGCGCTTCCCTTGCTTCCTTGCCTTCGTCGTCTTTTGGCTCGTCTTTCTCTTTACTTACGACTTCCTTCAACTCTTCGTCCTCCAGATTCTTTTCCTCTTCACCGTCCCACAAGTTGCTCTGATCCGGATGAATTTTGAATATCTTCTGTACTCCGTCTTCAGAGTGAATGGGTTCGATGTTGAGGATGTAGCTTCGAAGAAGGCTGGCACCCCCATGCTTTTGGTTTAGAGCTGAAGCCAGCACAAGCGCTACTTCAGGCATGAGTTGTCGCAGACGGCGGACTTGCGACGCTGGGTACTCCTGCGGGAACTTAAAAATGATGTGTTCTCCTCCCAAGGTAATGACGGCTGTGCGCCGAAGGCTCATCGAGACCCGCACCACCGAGGGCTCATTGCTTTCCTTCACGTTCGATAAAGCTGCAGTGCTTGCTCTGAATCCTCGCTTACGAGCTTTGGATACCTGTTCAGAGTTTCGTGAGTCGGTCTCTGATTTAATATTTTCGTCTTTGTACGATTCTTTTGGGTTTTTAAACCGGAGGTTCTCATCCACAGACTTGGCTTTTTGAATAAACTCTTCCATAATTCTTTTTGCCTCTTCTGATTTTGCCAGTCCAGAGGGTTGACATTTTCTTGAGGGTCGCGTATTCTTTTTGTTGGCTTCTATTATCTTTTTAGCGGCTGCAGTGATTTCCTGAAATTCTTGTTGGGCATTTTCATCCAGCTCTTCTTTGACTTCTGCATCTGGCTCGCAGATTGAGCTTAGGTCCTCGCACATTTTCTTTAGTTTTTTCATGTTTTTCCTTAGGATGGATAGCTTCTTCTGCTTTTCCCTCTCAGTCTGTTTTAATTTGCTAACAGAGACTGCTTCCCACTTCTTGCGGTTTTCCTTCTCCGTCAGGGAAAACCTTTTGCTTAGCGGGATGTTGTCTGAGTCACTGCTGTCGTCGCTGCTGCTGCCCATAATGTTCGATATAGCTGTAACAGTACTTCAAGTTATATTTTCAATCCCTTATGGAATTTAAATACCTGAATTTTGTCTTTATATGAAAATAAATAAATTTACTTTATGAAAATTACCAGACGTTTTCCAATGTTTTGTAAACAACACTGCCTTCTTTATTTTGATTCTTTTGTTTAATTTTTAAAAAAATTTCCGCCAGAAATTCAAAAAAAAAAATTGAAAACAAATATAAATATCAAATTATACTTTCTTTTTTAAAAATAGAATTCCAGAGTAAATGTAGGTTGGGATTGGGAGCTCATATTTTATTTGAAGCTTCGATCAGCGTAATGTACCGTTTCGTTACGCTAATTATTCTGTTAGTCTAAGCATGTAGCTCAGCAGAGAAGGGTCCATGAATAATGAACGATGACCCACTGCTGTTGAGTCAATAGGGCCACTTGTTTGCTCCGTTGTCGTTGTTATTCTGTATCGAGCGGTTAGAAAAGTTCACTGGAAGCTTCACAAACATTCTGGCACAAGTTGAGGGTATATTTACCAAGGGTGGTCCCACCCAAAAAATAATCACCCCTCCAAATCTTGGCCTGGAAATGCCCTTGGCCTTGGGTGTCGGACAGTCTTGTTAAATAAAAAATGGGAGGCGTAATTTCCTTACATTAAAGTATCTATATCTGTAGTAGACTGCGTGGCACTGATTGCTCAAGCTCTTGAGCTAGCAATGAGGGATGCGGGACCTCGATAATAGCTTGTTATTGCCGACATTTGTGGCTCGGCGACAATGGACGAACTGTCTCCGCTGATGAAAGAAACAGAAAGTGTCCAGCCACCGTTCCAGTGTGCGGTGGCCTTGTTTCTATGTCCAGCCTTTGTCCACTATGTTCACTATAGGCTAGGTACTCGTGCTTTGTGGCCACCTGTTGGTGCGGTCTCACGGTGCAAGGTCACGTTACAATCAGTATGCACCTACTCATTCATTTATAGTATCGTTTAGTCAAGGCTTAGTATTAAGCTTTAAGAGCGACCACACATTCGCGATTTATTTACGTTTTTTCTGCACACTTTATGAGGAAGTTATTTGGATATTTATATGTTGTGAAATATCATATGTAGGTATTTTTAACACCCGAAATTATGAGGTGGTATATAATTGTGATTTTTGTCAACAAAAAAATTGTCCAAAATTAACTGATCGAAAAATCACAATTACTTACCACCTCATAATTTCGGCCGTTAAAAATACTATTATATTTCAGAACATAGGTATAAATATCCAATAGTATCCTCATAAAGTGTGCAGAAAAAACGTAAACAAATGACGAATGTGTGGTCGCTCTTAAGGAGCGTTGAGCCCAAGTGGAAGGTACGGGATCGCGGGAAATGCAGGCTTGTTGTTTACATTTCGGTGTCTACCCACTCAGGCAATCAAACACTGGCAAGTACAGGGTTGGTATCTTGTTGCTCTCATGCATTTAGGGAAGCATCTGCTGCATGGCTTCGCAGCATCACGTTTTTGCTTCCCGGGGTCATGGCCTTCTTTTTGCTCTCTTGCACAATCGCAATAAAGTTTCTTGTTTGATCTGTATTAGAGAAAGTAGGTGGGTATCTAACTGTACCTTAGGTATCATTCCAAATTCATTGCAGTTACTTGAGTGTAAGGTATCATCGTGCTTGCCCATCTATCGAAAATTGGACTCCTGGACCTGGCGATGTTTTTCTATAGGTCGCCGTCCCGTCGTAACTCCATTTGCAGAGGGTTAATCATACCCTTTGGTACAACTGAGAAAGGTTTTAAGTATTTTTACATTTCTTTCCTGTTTCAGGTATGAAGTTGTTGTGCGAGTTGCGACTGAAAAACCATACCAGGTGAAAGACTACACGTGGTGCCTGGCCATACCACCTAGGTGCTCCAGGTATCGGATCAAGTACAGTACCGTGTTCGAGAATCAGACGCTCACGAAGAGGCGGCCAGTGGAAGAATGCTGTCGGGGGTACGCACCCAGTGCTAACGGGGATACCTGCGAGCCTGTCTGTTCTAAACCCTGCGTACATGGCACGTGCGAGGCTCCCGACACGTGCAAGTGCCACCCCAAGTACGGCGGACCTAGCTGCGATGTCAGTAAGTAGAAACTGAGATAGTAGTAGTACCTTGTACCTTCTGGGCAAAAATGACTCACAAAAGCCATTCATTAGAAACCGCAACACGTGGCTCTACAAGTTGACTCTATTAGCTGTACCATGTGGCACACAGCCCGGCCTACTCGTATATGAGTCACCTAAATTATGCTCAAAGAGCCCACGGTGCCAGCTCTTCAATTATTATTTAAATTTAGTTTTTAGTTATGGCTTTTCCCTCCAACAGGAGTGTGTGAGGTTTTTTGAAAGATCATTTATAAACAAGAATTTTTACATTATACTGGGAATTTTGAAACAGTCTTGGTCTGTGCGTCATACATAATCAACATTGCGGTTGGGAGTGTTGCTGGTTGGACGTCTTGAAAAGTTCAACTGCGGTTGTTCTCGGAATGACCGTGATAAAATTCGGTTTTAACCTTTGTATAAACTTGCCTGCTGTCGAACAGTAAATTCCAAACTTCAGAATTCTCTTAAACGGTCAGAACCCGATTGCCAGCAGGCAGTGCCGCCTCCGCCGAATTTTACTGCGTCCCAGAAACTAACTTCAATTTTTGTTCCCAGCATGTCCGGATAACAAGTGGGGCAAAAACTGTCGAGAGCAATGCCAGTGCGGGAACGGTGCGGCCTGCGACCCCTCGGACGGTACCTGCATCTGCACGCAGGGGTGGCGAGGACAGCACTGCTCGCAGGAGTGTGAGTCGAATCGTTACGGGGAGAACTGTGGGGAAGAGTGCAGGTGCCAGAACGGCGGGACCTGCGACCATGTGTCAGGTGCCTGTAGGTGCACCAAGCAATGGATGGGCCCTCTGTAAGTGTTTGCTTCCAGAATGTTGACATATACATATCAGTGTCCTAGAGTAATGTCGATTTTCCATTACATAAGTGACGACGCGCCATTGCTTTTTCGAGCAGCTACGGCCCAGTATAAATATAGAAAAATCGAAAATTAGTAGGGGATAGCCCATAGAGACATGTATCTATCTACCGTACCACTAAAAAGATCTAAATCATTATTTACACAAAGATTAAGAAGTATCGAGCCAAATAGATTGCCAGTATCTCTTGCAAATGTTGACCTAACTCTATTTATTCATGAGCTGATGTTTGAATTTGTTGCAGGTGTGAGCAGCCTTGCCTGCGGGATGACTGTGTGGAGCAGTGCAGATGTCAGAATGGCGGCACGTGCAATCAAGTGACGGGCCAGTGCTACTGCACCCCTGGCTGGACGGTAAGCAATACCACTGACTTATGAGTAAATACATCAGTGGCACTAGAATGTCCAGTTGGCGAGGAAACAGTTGCATTTTCATTTGTACTGAAATATATGTGTCTTTTTCAATCATGCCAGTTTCCAGTTTAACATGTCGTGATTTACGATTGAGTAATTTTTGACAATTTTTTATTGGGAAGAATACTCGATCCTAAAGTCACAACATATTTCACTATTTTCTGATGTTAAAAAAGACGCAAGTATGTAATATATTTCAGAACAAATAAATAGACAAGTAGCTTGTGCTTCAAAATTGTTGAAAACCTCTCTAAAATGTCACACATTTGCACGTTACGGGATTTCCCTGCATTGTTCACCTTGATGGTTTTGAGTGATTCCAGCTCTGTATTGGCATTATCCGTTACTCACCCCTAAAGTGAACAGGCGAAATACTGGCAGGCTTGTGAATTTTGTGACAAACAACCCCGGCATCGAACTTGACAACAGTCAAACAGAGTTATTAATTCCTATTTTTCTTTTTCAGGGCACTGTATGTGGGAACAGGTGTCCACCGGGCAAATTTGGAGTGAACTGCAATAAGACTTGCGAGTGTTTCAATGAGGCGCTCTGTGACCACATATCGGGCAAATGCACCTGCCTGCCAGGTTACCGAGGAGATAAGGTACTGAGCCTGTAGAGGCATATCTGTTTATTTAGGTTTCGTAGTGACATGTCTCTGAGGAAACTGTCGGATATTCAGATGTTCTGAAATATAACAGTAATTAAGATCTTTTTACATCAGAAAATTGGATTTACTCTCGGTTTTTAGTTAAATCCTAACCTAGCAAGTTTGTGATGGTATAGAGTTTAGTATTTCATCCAGAAATATGTGGAGTTCCCCGGAAATATCGTCCATTTAAATTACTTTTAATTACCTTTAAATTACCATTAATTTTCCGACTGACTCCTTTCCAGTGCTTGGACTACTGCGAGGAAGGCCGCTTTGGAGCCAACTGTAGCCAGGAATGTCTGTGTGAGAACGGAGCAGCGTGCAAACCTGACTCCGGGGTTTGCGAGTGTAAGCCGGGATGGAAAGGTGCGACCTGCGCCGAGCGAGCCTGTCCTCTGGGCCTGTACGGCGCTGACTGCCAGTTTCCCTGCCAGTGCCAACTCAACAACACCAAACTGTTAGTTTTATTTTGTATGTTCGGTTGGGCATTCAAACCTGGCTTGTTACGGCTTCTATGCCGGACGCCTTATCCCTTCGGCCACTGTGCCAGCTGCGATAGTCCCCTTATTTGCCACACACTGTGCAGGAAGATAGGTAACGGCACCAGAGCTGCCTCTGTGCTGCAGGTATAGTCAACCTGTAGAGTTACTTAGAGTAGACTAAACTGAACAACTGAAGGATTGAAAAAGAAGCCAACAAGTCACTTGATTGTTGAGGACATAGCATGAATTTTTAACCATCATGTGATCAAAAGATAAATTAACTGTCAGTGCAAGAAAAAATTCCAACAGTTGGCTCTTTTAAGGGAGGATAAATTGATGTTTCGTGTGCAGGTGCCATCCTCGCAGTGGAGCCTGTGTGTGCGAGGCGGGGTGGGACGGAGAGACCTGCAGCAGTCCCTGCCCCCTCCTCATGTACGGCGAAGGCTGCCAGAGCAGATGCGACTGTAAGAATGGAGCTCTCTGCTCTCCCATTGACGGCACCTGCCTCTGTGCTGCAGGTATAGTCAAGTTGGACACAAACCTGTTTGTTTCTTTGTAAAACAAGATTTGTCTAGAATTAGTCGATCGTAAAATCACAACATAGCCTGTTAATTTCCAATGTTAGACATATTATCTTTCAGAACTTTAAATATCCAACCATGCCCTCCAAAAATGGTCCAAAAAAAGTCAACAAGCAGCAAATTTATATTCTCGCTTAATAATGCAAAGGTTTGGTCGCTATTGTAGGATACTTGAGTGACAAGTGCCAGGACATCTGCCCTCTGGGCGTCTTCGGTGAAGGGTGCAATCAGGAGTGTGTCTGCAAGAACGGAGCCAAGTGTGCGCATGACACGGGTCGCTGTTTCTGCACCCCTGGTAAGTTCACCCTTGAATTTGCTATCGTAGGCAGACAGTATTATGACCCACAAGTGGACCAGGTAAAATCCAATAAGCTTGTTATACTGCAGTACAGTGCAGTGCATTATGCTCGGAGGTACGAGTTTTTTATTAACTTCCATAAAACCGCCGGTGCTGAAGGTACCTCAAGGTGTCGATATGAAATGTGAAACAGAAAACCTAATGAATAACTGGTATTTATTGCAGGATGGACTGGACTTCAGTGTGACCGGCCATGCGATGGAGAGACGTTCGGGAAGAATTGTTCGGAGCCTTGCTTGTGTCGCAATGGCGGCCGCTGTGACCCCAAGTCAGGTAAGTCGCATCTCTGTAATAACTCGGAGTCACACTCAGTAGCCAGCGAATCTAGCTATTGCTACATCCTCGGTTAAAAGAAAATCGCCGATTTTCTTGGGAATGCTATTCTCCCACCGATACTGCTAAAGTTCAATAATTGTGGATAGACGAGTATAATTTTTTTCTATAGAATTACGCACTGAGTTCCATTACTGTTATATTTTAGGTGAGTGCAACTGTCCTCCTGGGTTTGAGGGCGCTTATTGTGAGAAGTCCTGCCGGCCTGGATTCTACGGGCAGGGCTGCGCGGAGCAATGTTCCTGTAGAGAAGACAACTCGGTGGGCTGTGATCCTGCCTCTGGTAAATGCGCCTGCAAGAAAGATTGGAGAGGTAAGGTATTAAAACAGAATTACAAAAACACAGGCATAGAAACATCCGATGTAGAAAAGTATATTCAGTCGGAAAATTTGCATCATCAATTTGCATTTGCAAATTTGCATTTGATATCGCGTAGTACCCAGCTGGATTTGCCTGTACATTTGTGCTGAAACTCGTGCCACAGTTTTACTACATCGTAGAAAAAAAAGAAACAATCTCAAAACAGTGTTACGTTGATTTTGTGCACTAAGTTTGGATTATAAATTTTCCCCAAAAGCTCCCTACCCTCACCCAGACGGATTCTTATGACAATATCACCTTTTGATCGGTATAGGAGTGGAGTGCGAAAGCCGTTGCGAGGTTGGTCGTTGGGGGGAGAACTGCGCGAAGACCTGCGACTGCGCCAACAACTCCTCATGTGACCCCATCGCGGGCAACTGCAACTGCGCTCCCGGTTGGATGGGAACATTCTGTAATGAGACGTGCCGTGTCGGCTTCTATGGAGAGCAGTGCCGTCAGAAATGCCCGCAGTATGACGGCATCAGCAGCGCCGCTAACCCTGAAAGTGATTATGGTAAGAGTATTTTCTGTTGCTGAGGTGAAAATTTTTGAGCATTTCACATCAGGGGCCCCTAAAACTAACAACCAATGAGTTAAATAGAATGAAAAAAAATTGTTACAGTACGGGCGCCTAGTCACTTCAAAAGAAGCCCCCAAATTTCAATGATTTGTGTGCAACACAAAATTAGTAGCAAAGGGAGACACGAATGTCTAGAGTCTAGATTCTAGATATTGTAATATTTCTAGCTCTACATACGTGTGACCACGTGACGGGGAAATACGAGTGCCGCGACGGGTACACTGGCCTCAACTGCCAGCACCCCTGCCCTCTCGGGACCTGGGGCTCTCACTGTAGCCAAAACTGCACATGCAAGTGAGTTACCAATGAGTACCTATTACCATACACGACCTCGGACAATTTCATTACGTTTTTTCTGTTTTGGGAGTGGGTACCGCCTAGATGCCCTCGATAACTCGGATCCCCTTTGGTTCTGTGAACCAAAATGAGACTTCAGGGGTTGACCATAACACCTCCTTTTTACCTCATGCTTTTCAGTTACAACCTCCTAATCCTATTTTCATAATTCTGGAGTTTCACCTTCGTCCTTCAGAAAATAATCAGTTATGTTTTCCCATTTCTGCTGTCCTGTAGGTGGGGATTCTTGTTTTATTTGTAAGTTACCATGTGCGAGCAAAAGCATGATAAGCTTCTAAATGTTGCAGCGGGCACAGATTGCCTCCTCAAGCGGAATGACAGTTTTTTTTCTCTGATAATCTCTAAGTAAGTGGTATCGGTGCTGTCTGTCATTCCGATTGGGGTAGGTTAACATGGTTTACATCCCCACTGCACTTTGTAGAACATTAGAACAACAGTAAAAATCAAATCATGATTAAGTCTACACTGGACACTCACTATGTCATCTTTTTACCATTCTATACAATTTAAGAACGAGTGAGAAACCTATTGCAGAGTTGTGGTTTCTGAAATGTAAAACATCTGATGTTTTCTAGATATGACGCAGACTGTGACCACGTGACAGGAGCGTGCCGCTGCTTGCCAGGTTGGACGGGACCGACTTGCTCGCAACCCTGTCCCAAGGGCTTCTATGGGGTCGACTGTCACCAGCGATGTCGGTGCCAGAATGGCGGTGATTGCCGCCAGATCGACGGGCTGTGCCACTGCTCTGCCGGCTTTACTGGACCCACGTGCAATGAGCGTAAGTACAAAGAATAAATGAAGGAACAGTATGCGTCCTGCAGTTAAAATTATATGGCAGAACGGGAAAGAAAAAAATTGGAAGGCATGTGAATGTGAAGATTATAGTGTCAAACTAGTGACAGGAGTTTGTGGGTTCAAGCTCTGACGGGTCCGGAGTTTTTTTCTTAGATTTTCCGTTTATCGTCATAGTGCAGTGGTTCTCAAACTTTTTGGCTGGCGGAACCAAATTTAGTCGGGAATTCTTTCGTGGAACCTTAAACATTGGATCGTCGATTTCACAGGTTTTTTAGGAAATAACAACCATTAACATTGAAATAGAAATATTTCACGATATGTCATATTAATGCATACATTTTTCTATTTCAATTTTTCTAAACTAAACTAAAATTGTATTCCCTGAAGCACGGAGTAGGCTTCGCGGAACCCCGGCAAGGCTTCACAGTTTGAGAACCACTGTCATAGTGGATAATGGAAGTACGTGCCTACTTGTTCAGAGCTCATCTAAAAATGTAGGACCCCGTCAAATTCTTTCTGGGACGCTTAACAACTGTATCTTGAACATATCCCAGATGTTCTTGGAGTGCTCCCCTTATTTTCATGAATAAATACCAAGGATTGAGTTGAGTTTACTCTCCCAGGTAGGATTCGTATGAATTTCGGTGGGTGGGGCGATTTGCAGTAGATCTTATAGGGTACCGCACCTACCCCACACAAAATGAACGTGTTTTGTGGTTGCAGGTTGCCCACAAGGCTACTACGGGGATCATTGTATGCGAGCGTGCAACTGCCCGGAGGGTAACTTTGTTTGTCACCCCAGTGACGGGTGCGTTTGTCGGGGAGGCTTCACTGGTGATGACTGCAGCGAGGCACTCACCTCTAAAATCGTCCATGGTCAGTTTTCTGTACCTGCATTTTGTACTACTCTGATATAATTTGATTTAGGTTAATTTATTGACTTACCAATCCACCCAAAATGACTAATTTTGAGTTTGTGTTTGGTCAGGCGATGAGGAGAGCACGCGGACAGGGTCTGGAAGTGTTGCAGCCGGGGTCGTCGTGGCCCTCGTCCTCGTTGCGGTCCTTATAGGCGTCGTGTTCTACTACAGGCGCCGCGTCAAGGATATTAAGACTGAACTGGCGCAAGTCCAGTACATTGCTGATCCACTCTCGAGACCTGGTACGTACCTGCGGTCACATGAAAACTATAGCTTAAGGTTTCTGTCGAGTAACGTAAGAGAAAAAGGAAGCACCTATAGGTTCACAGTAGTGCTTGCCTCTGATGCATTTCCTGTTTGAAGTATTTCATATTTTTACATACATAGTTCATAGTACTAAATTAACTTGTCTTTGTTTGATTCCTTTTAGATCGGAGTAATTTCGACAACCCTGTCTATGCGTTCAACTCAGAGGCTCGTGACGAACCCCCTCAGCTGCCTCTCAACAATATGATCCAGAATAATTTCGGCAAGAACAGCAATCTTGGCCGACAGAAAATGTCTCTGGGCGATGATGACTCTATGAAAGGAGGTAAGAATTGTTTATTGTTGTTGTGCGTTTACGAAACAACTAAAATATGTACGTCTCTTATTGTTCGCTACTGCTCTCTTAAGCTAAAACCTTAGTAACGAACAAAAGCCTTGATAGCCGACTTACGAGGAACACTGAGAGTCGGATCCTTGAAACTGTAGGTCCCTGTCGTGTAACAGATGGAAAACTCTTCAAATGGTTTTGTTGCTGGGCTTGGTTGTCCCCCCCACCCCTCTACTATCTAAATAACAACATCATGGACTGGGTAAACGTAGTGTCCTGCTCAGCACCAGTGATAATCATTATTTTTTTAACATTTCAAATATTATTTTTTTCTAGCATTCTCGCTACAATTCGAGCATCCTGTGAGTCTTAAAAACCGCGAGGCGGATATGAATAATCCGAACGTGTATCAGTTCATAGACGAGGACGAGGAGAGGAAGATCGATCATCTCTACGATGAAATCAAGCAAAAGGAAGCTATGAATCCTGGTAAAGTATCGTCGTCAAAAAATGTTCAAGTTTCAGTTTGTCCGTACAAGTGAGATTTACTTACCTACGGTGAAAGTAGTAGGTGTATTTGTGTAAAAACCATTTTAAGAGTGAGTATTCAGATCGTCTTGTTTAAAAAATCCCTCGTTTTTCCCAGGAAATGGCTTGACTTTGTTCTTCTAAAATGTAGTTGATTTGAAATAAAAATTGCTCCAATGTAAGGTGCGAACACGTGAAGATAGGAAAGTTCCTAATGTTTTTGTACGAAACACTTACGAGCTACTCACTTTCAGAGATGGAGTATGATCACTTGGACTACAGCCGTCCTGGCAGCTCGTGGAAACCAAACTACCACAGAATGCCAAACCCACTGAATCCCTTCAAGGATAACACGAGTTGCGCTCAGGGCAGCAGCAGTAGTTCGGAAAGATCGTAGAAGTGAAGCCTCTTCACCTCCCAACTTGTCTAAAGTCAATGGTGGTGATCACAGTTGTGATCATATTATTTCATGGAAGTCAGATAATCCTCATGTCCTGTGGATCTACAAAATCAGTGACTGCTAAGGGTGTGCGAATAGCGCCTCCAAATCATTCTGTGATTGGTCCATAATCATAACCGCGGTAGCAACATCAAACTGCCTCTTGGCTTGTTTTTATTTTTGACGAACAGTTCAGCTGAAACTGTTCAGTGAACTGGAAAGGGAGAATCTAATAATTACGTAATATTCAGAGAAATGGCTAACTATTGCATGATTGTAAAGCATGAAAAGTGTACGACTTCGGTTTTATTTTATATTTCAGATTTTTATTGCCTGTATTTTTTTGTAATGTAAAATCTCATACGTTCAGTAATTATTTAGTTACCTATGTGTCCCAGTGTAATATGTATTTGTTTGTTGGGAACAATTTTTTTAACAAACGAACTGAATGTTCTAGTTGGATATTGTCTGTCCTGTTTCTTCTTAGTTGCATTCTGGACTGGACTAAAAGGAGCGCTAAAACTCAGATCCATTGCGATAGAATTTTCATTAAAATACAATATAAAAATTTATTTTATTCTTTTATGCATTGAAGTATTCTCGAGTTGTGATAAAACGTATTTTCGTTAGGAAAATTATTAAAAATCTATTAACGTTTTTGAAATTGAAAAGATTTTTTTATACAGGCTCGTAGTAGATAGGTATAGTGTTGAGACGAAGGTTTGTAAAGATATTGCTGTATCGCGTAAATACCAGTTCATATTTTGTATCCAAATCTCGCGTTCATTGCGACAGATGTATCTATTTGATGGATGTATAGTAATTATGTTGAATTTTCCATTCCACTTATAAGCCGAACTTCCAGCCGTAGGTACATTTTTGCAAACAGTGGCTGTAACGTTGATCAAGGATTTCGTCGTAAAGTGTGATTAAAAAACGTCAACGTCTTCTGTCTTATGGGTAGAATGGTATTCGGACCTCAAAAAACAAGAAATAGAAACATTTTTTATGTCTGCTCAAATAGGTAACGTTTTCAAATCAAGCAATAAAACGCAATATTTGCAATATTGCTATATTTTCACTCAGGAACCGACTTTCTGTCTGGCTGTTTTTAAAAGAAAATAATTACGTAGTTAGGTAGATATATTGAACTGAGTTTGAGTAGCCACATTATTTTCTAGCCAAATGCACTGGTCGGTTTTATATTGTAGCATTTGTGATTTGTAGATGATTTTAGACAAAATTATTCTGTGTTATGGTACCTAAATATCGAAAGTGACTGGCCTAGAAAATGAATTTCGTATTTTGTGCCAACCCATAGCTATATGTATGGTTCGTACTTTAGCGTGTTAACCTATGTTATACGTTGATACAATGCAGCTCTCATAAGTACCTCCAGTTTTATGTAGCAAAACCTTCGGCAATCTCTGCAGTTGCTTCACTCGGTACCAAAAAGAAAAATGGGAATTAAAAACTAAGTAAAATTTCGAATTTTCTTTTACTTAGGGCTGTATAACCTCACCATGCTTTCAACTTTAGAGTAAAGGTACTATTTGTATTTGCATATAACCCGTAATTATTATATAGGTGGAGAAAGTAAGTTATATCAACGGGAGATTAGGATTCCGTTTTTTCCAATCAATTGATTAGATTGTAATAGGTGATATAGGTACTGACTGAAAACCGGCATGTACCGGAAATACCGTTAAACAGACGCATGGCTATTCTTATTCTTATCTCTCTTCACGGGATTTCTATATCACCCTGAACTAAAAGTGACCCGTCTGCAAAGTTATGCCGTTTGGCTGATTGATAAGTTAAATAAGTAAGTGCGCCTTCTCGACCATCTCCGACGAGAAGCAAACATCCACTTTAAATATTTTCTTCTATACGATTGGAAATGCAGTAATCCTAGGAAGATGAGAGTTTGTTCCAGCTGCTCTCAAGATGAATCTCAAGAACGTTAAGTACAGCACTGTACACGGCTTTCCTACTCTGTTACTGGGTGTTTCCATATATACCCCAATGGTTTCGCGTCTTAAAACAAAGTAAGACTGGAGTGAAAAAAAAAATTTGGGAGTGTTTGTGCCTACATGTTGTATCAGCCTAGTATAGTTAGGTTTCCCAGAAGTCCTCGTTATGATCCGTATCGGCATCCCATGGTGAGTCCCCCTGTTGATCTCCAAACTCCACTTGTTTATCGTACTC